>BRYF01000004.1:12485000-12495000 GCA_030159135.1 Actinidia polygama | reverse complement strand
ATACAGAATATAGAAGAAGATAGCCAAGATTATGCAAATAGAATATTTCGGTGATCACTCTTTCTTATATTCTCAACCCCCAAATTAGGTAAAATATATATAGTTGTGCAAAATAATAATAATAAAATGCATAAATAATAAAATACTACTAGCTAAAACATGGTAAAACCAAATATTTCACTGTGTAGACTCTACACTTCCTCCATTAGTATAGTGCACAATAATTATTTGAGAGCCAAGAGACACTCTTTGCTTATAAACTGTCTCTCACTATTTAAATCATGAAAATAATGTTCTTGGCCATAAATAAAATTGAAATAAAATAAATATTTAATATTAAAATATTCAAAACTTCAACAACTTGTATTAATGTGTCCCTAAAAAAATTAGTAGATGCTCCAGAAATTAGTAGATTTACAAATTAAATCTTTTCTTTTTTCTTTCTATCAAAAAAGTGTGCCTTCTTTTTCTTGAAAAAGCAAAATTGTTAGATTGGGCCTCTAAGTACCATCTCATTAGACAACCAATTGGTGTTTAATGCCAACGTCTTGTATGGCATTCAAATTGCACCCTACAAAATATGTTCTACGAGCTATCCACGTGGGCAGATAGAGGTGCTGCACAAATGGGCCAGATTATTCAACTCGCCCGTCCGCCGATCCATTACTGTAGCAAGTTGGGTAAGTTTGGACCGTTTGGGCTTGAGCTCAGTCCGAAACCCAGTTACAATAGGGTACGGATTGGACAATATTCGCCAAGCTTGTGGGTTTAGGTCGTAGCCTGGCCCGAACCAACCCACCTTAACAGGTCGAACAACCTAGCCCATTAACCCAGCTCGTCCGACCTGTTAAGCCCCCCTCCCCAAAGAATTTTTTCCACCATCGGAGGATCGAACTTGAAACCTTGCCCTCGACACGCCATGCACCAAACCGCTGGACCAACGACTAATTTTGGACGCCTTGAACTAGAAAAAGTTAATTTTAAGTTGATTTGAGCGTTTTCAAGCAAATTATGTCAATCCTTAATTTCGGTCAGTCTCTAGGACTATTATTAGAAGGGATTGTTTCAAAAAATTTAAAATTCAAAACAAAGAATTAATTAATGAACTACGTTCACACAAATTTACTATCTTATGCACTTCTGATATGTGGCAAGGTAGAAATCAACTTTATTATTATGTTCAGACTGCACATTACATTGATACTTGGAATCTACAAAAAAAAGATTTTCGAAATATTGAATTCCCACATAATGCCCAGCAATATTTATTTCTATTATGTGTGTTTTACATGAATATGATATTCAAAATAATTTTTTCAGCATTACATCTGATAATGCGACCAATAACATATCCGATATTGAACTATTTAATCAGAAATTAAAAATTCCAATAGATACCGATTTATTTCACATCAGATGTGTTTGTCAAAATATAAATTTAATTGTTAAAGATGAATTAATTTTTTTGAATCTCAAATTCAAAAAATTAAAAATGTCATCCAATATATTAGATCTTCTGCATATAGATATTAAGAATTTAAAAAAATTTGTAAAACACATGGCTCAAAAAGTAAGAATTTTCCATTAGACACTGACCATCATTTGAACACATCTTAACTTATGCTACAATCAATTCAAAAGTTTTAAGAAATGATTAGGCTTTATGTACAAACAAATGAAATGGGCATAATATTACAAGATGATTGGAATGTGTTTAATGTTGTTTGTAATTTTTTAGAAGTTTTTTATACCGCAACTAAAGAATGCTTGAGTATTTATTATCCCATTACTCAACTTATCATCACACACATATATAACATTGCTAATAATTTTAAAGACCATAGAAAACCCATATATTTACATACGCTTGTGCTGTAATAAAGCAAAATTTTTAAATATTGAAAGAAATTGCCTTATTTCTTTGCATTAGTAGCTGTAATGGACCCTAAGATTAAATTATTAGATGTAGAATTTTTTATTACCTCTACTAATGAATTACTAAATGCAAATCTAACCATTACCGGTAATGATGTTAAATCAACGATAACTATACTATATAATTCATACGAAATAAAATATTACATCCAACGCACGACTTGTGCCACCACTTTTATACCTTCTACTTCAACTAGTGGTGTACGAGATAAGACCACTTAGAGTGGTTGGAATGCAATAGCTACCTTTAGTAGGCAAAGCACTAGTTTTTTATCACGCACTGAACTTTTTAAATAGTTAGACACAAACTTTAGTGGTTTTCTAATGGATGCTGAAAAAGAAAATCTAAACATTTTGACATGGTGGAGAGACCACACAAGGAATTTTCTGATACTCTCTATTACGGCATGTGATCTACTAACCCTTCGGCATCAACTATGGCATCAGATGCAACTTTTAGTGTAGGTAATAAACAAATGGACGAGAGGAGAAACTCATTGAGCCCGAAGATATTAGACTGTCAAATTTGTGTTAATAATTGGGATGATGCAAAGTATCGAATTCAACATGAGGTTATAGAAGATAATTACGTCGTAGAACTTTTCAACAATAATGATCTGTTGGACAATGAAGATACCAAAGACAATAATTAGTCGTAATTTTTTTTTGTCTTAACATTGTACTTTGTAAGAAAAGAATGATTAATGCAAATGAGTGATGGTTAACTGGGTGCAAATCTAGTTGTGATGAACTTAATTATATTGATGCAAATCTCTAATTTTTGAATTTTTTTAGTTGTTTGATTATTTTAATTTTAATTTTACAATCAATGTATTTGACATTATTTATCAATAAATAAATTAATCTCTTTGACTTTTAATCTTTTTCTATTTGTTTATTTAGTTTTTTATTTGTTGTTCAATAGAAATATAATATTATTATAAATTACTAAAATATAATTTGTAATTCTTATTATTATTTAAAAAATAATTTTTTTTGTAACATTAAAAGAAAAAAAATGTGTATAAAATATAACATTACATTGATTAGAAAATGTGTCTAAATATCGTTAAAAAAAAAAATGGGCCTGCCGGTCCAGCCCGGGACCTTCCTGTTACCGTAGTCCAGTCCAGTACAATAGCGAATCGAGTTAATGGGCCGAACTAGACAAAAAAGGTGATTAATGGGCTAGGTCTGGCCCGATCTGTTATTGTAGCGGTCTGAGCTGTACCCAGTCCGTGGTCGGTCGATCCCGCTACTATAGTGGATCAGTCCAGCCCATACCATCCATTGTGCACCTCTATGGGCAGAGCTACACTATTACATCTCTAACGATTCGTCTCCGGACATGGCACTCTCATGAATTGACACCTTTGTTTTTGATACAAACCTGTAATTTATTGAAAACAACCTATAATCCTTCAACATTTTGGCATGTAGCTTGAATGGTTTCATATTAGGTTTTTAGCTACCTTGAAGTAGTTCATCAAGTATTGATTATCATTTCAAGCTACCCAAGATTTTTATTATTGAATCATGTAATTTATAGATATAATAACTTATACATATTGCTAACAACTTCTCTAGACGTTTATAATAAATTACTACAAGAAAAAGGAATTTTTGCCTCAAAAGTATTTGCGCCGGGATCATTGCCAGAATAAAAGAATAACTATTTGCGCTAGAATAAAAGGACAACTATTTGACACTACGTATCATTTGGTGGCAAAAGATGAGCATTTACCATGGCAAGATCCCCGACATGGCAACTAATTGGCTTTTTACTTCGGCAAATGATCTCGATGTAAATACTCTTGAGGCAAACAACCCTTCTTGCACGAACTCCCGAGAAAAAAAAATTGAAGTAAAAAGAGTTTATTTGTATTGGAACCTATCCAAAAGCAAAATTTAATTTATTTGCATGGTCAGTACAGATCACCGAGGCAAAAAAATTAGAAGTAAAATGATTTATTTGCATCGACAATTTTCCCAAAGCAGAAGTTTCGTAAAATAATAGTAAAACGAGGTGCTACTTTGTGAGGTGGATTATTAATTTATATTAATTTTTTTTACTTTCCCCTTTTTTCCCTCACTTTTCTCACTTCGACCCTATGACAGACTCAGAGTCACATATCTAGGCCCTTCAACCCACTGGTAGCCGTCTCACTTGTGGTCGTCACTCGCCTGCTGATCGTCATCCCGCCTTCGCCGCCTTCACCTGTCGGTCACTGTCTCTCCATCATAACTCTCTGGTAACTTCTCCCTCTCATAATTTCTCTCTCTCTCTCTCTCTCTCTATGTCATTCTCTCTCTCTCTCTTTCCTAGTTGCGGTGGCTCTAGTTGGGGTAGGGCTGGAATTGGAAAGAGGCGATTCCATCTTACGGCCAGAGGGTTCGAACAAATGTACTAAATTCCAAAAATCATCACGTGTTTATGATTGTATCACATTTTGCGCATATCATAGAGTTTAATTCCCTCAATTGGTAGTGTTGTGGTAAATATTGCTCGAAATGGCGATATTGCTCGAAACGGCGAAGTAAGGACCTCGAAAAGATCTGGGCGACCTACACAGGAGAACAAATGTAATCGGCCGGGATGAGGCCGCTCAAAACCCCTCCGGTGTGGAGATCAGACAAAGGAGATATGAGGATAAGAAGTAAAGCAGAGCTCTATTCATGTAATAATACAGTGAGGTGTGTGTATTGAGCGTACCTTAGAAGTAGGAGAGAGCGGCCTTTATATAGTGGAGCGATGGAGAATTATGCGGAGATCGTGCCGAGATCCTCGGATGGATCTGTTTGGAAGTCTATCCCGGAGATAGTGGAGATGAATTAGGAGATCTTGCCAACTAGAGAGTAACCCGAGATTAAAGGCTAGACTGCTGGAGCGAATATCGCAGTTCCCGTGTGGAGAGATTCACGTGGGGGGTCTTCTCAGAGGTGGACACTAGACGGGGGGCGAGATAGTTGTTCCTGCCGAGTGGGCGAGACGGATACGTATTTCTGGTGATATCAATGGCGAGATCTATGGGCGAAACCATCCTTCGTGAATAGTAGTCTCGCTATTTTTACCCACATCAGTAGCCCTCCTACTCGATGACGCAGAGATGGGACACTTAGCGTCTTCGAGTATCAGTGTGGGTAGCCGTATCCCGGTGAGGTGGAGGCATAATATCAACAATGCCTCAGAACATGCCGCGTGGCGGCGGTAATAAATGACTATTTTATATTTCCTATTAATTTTTTTTTATAATCTCTAAACTATAATTTCTCCGTTTTCAATGAATGAATTTTTTATTTTACCCGTGTATTGTTTTATTCACTGTGTATGGCGATATCGACGAATTTCTCGATTTTGACTATTTGATTTGCTTGACAAATTCCAAGTTGAAACAAACACTACGTCGTTCCCCGGGGATCAAATAATTATGGAGAATAAGTTTGGCGACCTTGATACTCGGCTAAATACTTACTCGGCTAACGCCCTCAAATAACATCCGATATTGGTGATGGTCAAATTGGTGATTTAATAATTGGCGAATTGAATTCTCATAATAGGTGATGTCAATTACTGATAACTGAACATACCTAGCGATCAATAAAACTTGTCACTTTTCATGAAAGGACAATCCTGATGCAGGCGATAAAAAATGGTTAAACACGTTGGGCGCCGGCGAGACCCGGTTCCGGATCGATCTGCTGTTGATGCATTGTCTGAGCTAAACCTTTCCTCGTCGATGTTGTTGATAAGGATCGAGAATCTCATTTAGGCTAAAGATGGCTAGTTTATGATGGCAGGGAGAGTTTGTACATGGCAGGGCCATTCTCCTTCGCATCCAAAGAGTTTGTTATTAATCTGGTTGACGAAGATAGCTCAGCTAGGAGAGAACGTAAGTTCTATGTGGCAGTTAAACTTGCTGCCAAAGCTGACTTGCACCACCTTCAAGAGTCCCTACGTAGTAGGCAACATGACATCCCACAAGAAACTATTCAAGTTCTTGATGTTGTTCCCAACTCAGATCATCCAATGATTTGGAAGCTCATTCTTCCTTCCAAAATTGGCGACTATGGCGATTAGGTCACCTTATCGTTTCAGAACGAATGGGCGTATCCTGACTTTGGCGATCAGGTCGCCTTATCGTTTCGGAACGAATGGGCATATCCTGCTTATGGCGACTTCAGAGTATGGCTATCAGGTCACCGTATCGTTTCGGAACGAATGGGCGTATCTTGCTTATGGCGACCAGGTCGCCTTATCGTTTCGGAATGAATGGGCATATCTTGCTTATGGCGATCAGGTCGCCTTATCGCTTTAGAACGAATGGGCATATCCTGCTTATGGCGATCAGGGCGCCTTATTATTTCGGAACGAATGGACGTATCCTGCTTATGGCGATTAGGACTCCTTATCGTTTCGGAACGAATGGGCGTATCTTGCTTATGGCGATCACGATGCCTTATCGTTTCAGAACGAATGGGAGTATCCTGCTTATGGTGATCAGGGCGCCTTATCGTTTCGAAATGAATGGGCGTATCCTTATTATGGCGATCAAGGCGCCCTATCGTTTCGGAACGAATGGGGGTATCCTGCTTATGGCGATCAGGGCGCCTTATCGTTTCAGAACGAATGGGCGTATCCTGCTTATAGCGATTAGGGCGCCTTATCATTTCGGAACGAATGGGTGTATCCTAGTTATGGCGATCAGAGCGCCTTATCGTTTCAGAATGAATGGGCGTATCCTGCTTATGGCGATCAGGGCACCTTATCGTTTTGGAACGAATGGGCGTATCCTGCTTATGGCGATCAGGGCGCCTTATCGTTCAGAACGAATAGGCGTATCCTTGTTATGGCGACCAGGTTGCCTTATCGTTTCGGAATGAATAGGCGTATCCTGCTTATGGCGATCAGGGCGCCTTATCGTTTCGGAACGAATGAGCGTATCCTGCTTCTGGCGATCAGGCCGCCTTATCATTTCGGAATGAATGGGCGTATCTTGCTTATGGCGATCAAGGCGCCTTATCGTTTCGGAACGAATGGGAGTATCCTGCTTATGGCGATCAGGTCGCCTTATCGTTTCGGAACGAATGGGCGTATCCTTGTTATGGCGATCAGGTCGCCTTATCGTTTTGAAACGAATGGGTGTATCCTGCTTATGGTGATCAGGGCGCGTTATCGTTTCGGAACGAATGGGCGTATCCTGCTTATGGCGATTAGGGCGCGTTATCGTTTCGGAGTGAATGGGCGTATCCTGCTTATGGCGATCAGGTTGCCTTATTGTTTCGAAACGAATGGGCGTATCCTACTTATGGCGATCAGGGCGCCTTATCATTTTAGAACGAATGGGCGTATCCTGCTTATGGCGATCAGGGCACCTTATCGTTTCGGAACGAATGGGCGTATCTTGCTTATGGCGATTAGGACGCCTTATCATTTCGGAATGAATGGGCGTATCATGCTTATGGCGATCAGGTCGCCTTATCGTTTCGGCAGGAATGGGCGTATCTTGCTTATGGCGATTAGGGCGCCTTATCGTTTCGAAATGAATGGGCGTATCTTGCTTATGGCGATCAGGGCTCCTTATCATTTCATAACGAATGCGCGAATCCTGCTTATGGCGATCAGGTCGCCATATCGTTTCGGAACAAATGGGCATATCTTGCTTTTACCCCCGTCCCTATTGTCGGATCGTCGCGTATCAGGTTCTTTCCTCTTGCTGTCGTCTCTTCCTCCTCGCCTTCTTCGTTTGGCTTTGGCCAATTTTTTTGCGGCGATGTACTTGTCGGCTTTTCTCTGGAGGGCAGACAGATTTTCTGAAACGTTTTTCGAAAGAGAATCGAACAATGGCCCTGGTCGAAGTCCTTCCATCATTGCCATCACAACTACCTTATCACTGGGATCTTCTACTTCTAAGACGGCTTGGTTGAACCGCCTTACATAGTCCTTCAAGCTTTCATTCTCTCTCTGATGGATGGTGAACAGGTGGGAAGCATTCTTCTGCCTGACTCGGCAGCTCATGAAATTGGCGATGAAGAGTCTGCTCAGCTCGCCAAATGAGTCTATGGTTCTTGGCGTTAATTTTCTGAACCAAGACCTCGCCGATCCCTTCAACGTGGCCGAGAATGCCTTACACATGACTTCGTCAGTGCATCCCTGAAGCGACATCAGACTTTTGTAGGAATCTAGGTGGTCCATCGGGTCAATCTTTCCTTCATAGGTTCCTAGCTGGGTTGGCAATTTGAACCGGGAGGATACCCTGGACCTCATAACTCAGTTTGTAAATGGAGGTTCTGTCTGTCGTACTAGAGTTTCTACTGTAACCGGAACATTCACACCTGCATTGACGGTGTCAATCTTGGTGTTGAGGTCTCTGATCTGCTGATTAGTAAGTTCGCTCTGACGCCCAGGCTCGTTGTTACTACGGTGAGGAGAACGTCCCCTTGGCCTGTCACCCCCTTCGTCCATTTCTTGTGTTTTGCTGGATGATCAGGATTCCTATGAAAAACTTCTTTCCCAGTGGTGGGGAATCAGAGATTGACGGGGCGGGGGAGTTGGCGTTCAGGAATGGGCACAAGAGGCGGGTTGACAGTCAGGTGTTGCAACAAACAAGCGTTATTCTCGTTCATGATTCTCATTTGTTCGGCCATCCCATGGATCTCATGGTGGAGGCCTTCTAGATCCGGAACTTGGCTGGTATTGGCCATAGGACGAGCTCTGTTCTCCAAAGGGCTGCTGGCACTTGGTCTAGGTAACAATCAGCTACGCAGGTGCATAGAAATTTGAGAACTGTCGTTCCCATAGACAGCGCCAAACTGTTGTGGTAAAAATCTAGGGGGGGCGAGTAACCAACAGTCAATGAGGACCTCGGAACAAACTGTTGTGGTAAAAATCGAGGGGGGGGGGGGGCGAGCAACCAACATTCAATATTCCTCGAAGCGGCGAAGTAAGAACCTCGGAAAGATCTGGGCGACCTGCGCAGGAGAACAAATGTAATCGGCGGGGGCAAGGCCGCTCAAAACCCCTCCGGCTTGGAGATCAGATGAAGGCGATATAAGGATAAGAAGTAAAGCAAAGCTCTATTCATGTAATAACACAGTGAGGTGTGTGTATTGAGCGTACCTTAGAAGTAGGGGAGAGCGGCCTTTATATAGTGGAGCGATGGAGAAATATGCGGAGATCGTGCCGAGATCCTCGGATGGATCTGTTTGGAAGTCTATCCCGGAGATAGTGGAGATGAATTAGGAGATCTTGCCAACTGGAGAGTAACCCGAGATTATAGGCTAGACTGCCGGAGCGAATATCGCAGTTCCCGTGTGGAGAGAGATCCACGTGGGTCTTCTCAGAGGTGGACACTAGACGGGGGCGAGATAGTTGTTCCTACCGAGTGGGCGAGACGAATACGTATTTCTGGTGATATCAATGGCGAGATCTATGGGCGAAACCATCCTTCGTGAATAATAGTCTCGCTATTTTTACCCACATCAGGTAGTTTAAAGTGGTTAATCTTTCGGTTATCTCATTGTATTACGTACAACTGTTGGTTTTGATTGTGTAGGTAATGAGAGCCAAATAAGACTTATATGCATCATAAGAGAGAATCACACTTGCACACGTCAAGAAAGATGATTCAAGAAGTCCCGTGCATAAAAGAGAGTAGAGATCAAAGGAAAATAGAAGTTGCAGAAAAATTGCAAGAGTACTGATACCTATTTTGCACTCTACCGATACCAGCATAGGTACCAGTACTGTCCTGTTGCAGGACTGGTACAATTATAGCAATGTGTGTTTGGACAGGAGAGGAAGCACAAAAAGACTTGGCAAAGTTTCACAGGAGAGGAAGCACAAAAAGACCATTTTGTCCTTAATGACGAGGGTTTTATTGTAAAATCACTTTCGATACAAACGGCCGTACTTGAGGAAATTAAGTCATTTTTCTTAGATTGAGTTGTAGATTCTTAGTAGATTCTCTCTCTCTAATTTTTCTCTCTACTTGTACCAAAATCAAGATTAAGAGTTCAATTCTTGTTCAATTTCAATTCTGATCAAATATTGTTTTTAGTTAAGAGA
>BRYF01000004.1:12445000-12450000 GCA_030159135.1 Actinidia polygama | reverse complement strand
TCAGGTTTCAAAAATAACAAGAAACTCCCACTATTAGACGCTGTTAACGGAAGGTGGAGTTTTACTATTTTACCTCTAAAGTTGTCAAGAGTTGTTCGAGTTGAACAAAATAAAGCATACGTATCCCTCCAACTTTATAAGAAACTATTTAATTTTTCTAATTTCTCTTTCAATATATATTCATCTACATGTGTCTCTTAAATTTTTGAGAATGTAATGAAATTTGTTCAATTAATGAATTTATAGTTTTTTCCTTTTTCTTTATCTAGTTTTGTTCTTTATTTTATTTTATTTAAAATTTAGGTTTTGACCTCATTATTTGAATTTAGAAAGGGAATAGTAAAAGGAGAATTTTAATAGATTTTATGTATTAAAAGTAAAAAGTGGATAATTATTTAAGAATATCTAAAAAATGAATAATTGTCGGGTTGTGGATGAAGAATATAAGGAGAAAAAAATCAAAAATAGACATTTGCAGTTGTTGATCAGCGATTGATGGTGACAGTAGCTTGTTGGACTGATTTTCAAGACAGAAACAATGATAAATTATGACGACTTGACCCGGGCCGTTAATTAATTCCCTCAAATATTCAACAGTATCCAAGTATTTATTGTTACAATGTCTAAAAAAATAATTATGACAAAATGATCTACATTCTAAGACTTCAAGTCTTTCCTTCCCGACTCATCTCACACTACCCGAACTTTCTCGTTCACCTGAAAAATCAACTAAAGCAGGAAAGTATACAATACAACGGAATATGCTCAACGAATCAAAAATGGCTCAACAACAAATTTAGAAGAGCTCAATGAATCAATATTTCATCAAATACCTCATACCAGGTCTTTCCTGGCGACTGGTGTCCGGCCTCACCCACCTCACACAGTCTTTCTGGCTTTATCCGGTATCAGAAATATTTGCAGGGTCACCCAATCCGTACCATTCAATACCATGGCATTTTAGCCAACATACATCATGATTCCAATAATGTCATAGATTTCAACAGATAACACACATGCTCAAGAGGAATACAAAATCAGATATTTAAAGAAATTACTCCGGAGTTTAGAAAACATATTGTATACCTCTTGCTTACCTCATATTGAAATCGACACCATTTAATATGTTGATTTATCATCCATGAATAACATACTCAAATTTCATCTTGATCGGACATCATCTCACCGTTGATTGTAAATTTTAACTTTCTATTTCCTTTTCTAATCACGTCTTTCTTTTTTCCTTAAAGTCTCTGTTTTTCCTTTCTTTCTTCTATTTTTTTCTCTCATTCATAGATTTCTTATATCTTCAAAGAAGACAAGAAACCATGCGGCCATGGGTGAGTCACAATGGGCGTGTCAAATCTTGTCCAAATTACACTTCAGCCCCTCCAACTTTTATATCCTCTTTAATTTAATCCAAAAAGTTAGTAATCTTTTAATTTAATCCTAACAATTCCTATTTATGCAATAAAATAAATATAATTAAGGGTCGGGGTATTACATAAATGGCTATCAGAGTTGTCTAAGTTAGTGACCGAAAATGAGTTTTGAGAGAGAGAATGTACAGCTAGAATTAGCTGATTTCACGTATCTTAGAAAGAAGAAAGGTCTTACCTTTTATAGCATAACTTAGTGCATGCCTAGACGCGCCAACGTTTGAATCCAGGCAAAAACTTCGTTGTGCAAATTACCCTCTGACGTGCCCTTGGGATCCCGCCGCCGTTATGCCTCGATCGAACTCCGGTGTGGAGACCCCACTGAGCTTGCAATTGAGTGACAGTCGAGCAGTGGTGCTCGTCCTAGCTCGACCGAAACGATTACTTGATATTTTATCCTATTACAATAATGGATAATTAAAATAAAACTGAGGGATTATATATAATTGTATATATCAAAATAATTATAGCCTTTACACATGGTCGGCCCTACCATTGGATGGTTGAGGCAGTTAACTAAGGCTTCCCTTCCCTTCAGGCCTCCGAATTTCAATTACCCAAATGTCTAACCTTAAAAATAAAATAAGACCCCATGTAGAAAAAAAAAATCATTGTCTAAGGTATTTTTTAAGCTAGCTAAAAAAATTAGGTTTTTTCACTTTTTGATTAAAAAGGTAAAGCGGGACAAAAATAATCACTTATGTTGTTTGGGGTAACTAAATAATTAGGCTATTTTAGTTTATAAACTCATCCAAAATTAACTCACCCCAAACAGTCATAAACAAAACAAAAATATTTTAGCAAAAAATCACAAAAAAATAGCCCAAACAGGGATAAATACCCATAGAAAAAAACACTCTATTTCACCAAGGCCAAAAAAATATTACTTATTCAACAATCCATAATGTGAAAAACAAAAAGTAAAAGCTCTAAAGTATTACTATTATGTTAAAAATTTCTTTATTGAAACGTGGTAAAAAAATTTCCGAACTACAATAGCCAAGTTTTTCAAAATTTTAGTTACTATAATTGAAATGTGAATAAAATAAATTTTAAAACTTAAATAAATAATTATAGTGCACATATTAATAATTAGTATTTAAATATAAAAAAGTTTCAATTTGTGGTTTCGCCTCATGCTTCGAATAAGCTTGGACCACCCTATCTTTACACAAGCACACTACCCCTTATTTTCAATTGACTGACTTCTCTCTCTTTCTCCTTCTCCCTCTCCTTCACCGCCACACTCTGTCCTCTCTGCGTTGGATGAGACACATGGTAGTAGCCCTCAACGATCACCGGGCATCTACCACTTCGAATCATCGTTAGAAGTCATCATCTCCCCAATTGATTAACTAAACTGTAAGGGCACAAAATACACGACGGCACTGTCCGACCGCAAGAAGGCAGAGGGACACCGTAAGAGGGTCACCATCTATCTGAATTGGTGGTCCTCCGAACTAAAGTACGGTGCAAATGCACTACTTCACAATTAACCTTAGCTCGGGTACAGTGCTAACAAAGTGTAACCCATTCCGAGCTTGGACCACCGTCAAGACCGGACTATCACTGTGAAGTAGACTGTATTTGTAGTCGCATCAAAGCTCGAGCAAGAGACAAAGGCCGACGGGAATCCCAAGGGATGATAGGAGACAGAAGGAAACTTGCACGGCATGGTTATCACTGACAGCCCCATACCCGAATGGAGAGGCCTGCGGCGTGATGATGAGTTACCAACCAATCCGTAGAGGCAGGATTAGGTTAGTTACCCACTGACTGACATTGCAGTTGGTGCGTAAGGTACGCGCCGAACTGAACTATATAAGCGAGAATCACTATTTTCACGCGGTTCTCTCTCTGACTCTCTGGGCATCTTGACTCTCTTCTCTCTCTAACATTGATATTATAACTCTGGTCATCTAACTTGACCATTGGAGAGCCGTTTCTCGAAAACAGCTCCGGCGACCGGTTTCACTATTGTTTGTTTGCAGCTCATTAAGAAGTGTGTCCATCGTGGTGCTAAAGGCTAGTGTCATTGGGAAAGAATGCCGTAGGTGTCTATCTTCGATTTCTACTCTACAATGTTACAAACACATTACCCCCACAATTGGTGCCGTCTGTGGAAAATCCACTATAGACACTTACAAGATCGTTATCCATGGCATCATGGGATGATAACTGTTCCGCTAGCCGTCACACCCAAGGGAAGCCCTCTCACGTCCCCAGAATGCCTGGGGACAAAGGAGGTAAACTACTGGCCGACGCTCAGAGGGCGACAAAAGCTACCTCGAAGTAAAGGCCATGTCAGTTACTCCCTGAAGGAAGGGACGATCGGGACATCACCATAGGGCGATTGCAAGCATAGCTGACGGAGATGGCCCAGATTCTGGTGGATCACTGGCTCATGGGCCCACTTCAAGTGGACAACGTACAATCATCCAAGGCAAGATCTGGAGGAGCCGGAGATCCACCAGTGGGAACCCATAGGGAAAGACGACGCGGCGCGCGGGCCGAGCTCATGAGCCATGGTGATAACAGGACCAAGGTGTCAAGCAAACGAAAATCTTCGCCCCTTCAAGCACATAGAGGTGAGGATTTGCGTGATACGCTCAACGCAAAGAGAAATCAGATATAAGATTTAAAGGAAAAACTCAACAGCCAAAGGGTAGCCGGGGGAGTTAGAACCGTTGTGCTGGTGGAGTCATCGGCTCATCCAGTAGCGCTGGTATAGAGAGGGCCGAGCCCTAGGTACCAGACCCCTTTCTCCCGGGATCTAGAAGAAATAGACCCTCCGAAAAAATTCGTGCTGCCCAGGTTCACCTTTTATGATGGGAAGTCAGATCCACGATCCCATGTAAGCCACGTTAGGCAGATTGGTTTTGTGGAATCATATGGACGCTCTCATGTGTTGGGTATTCCCATCCAGTCTAGGTGATCTGGGGCTGAAGTGGTTCGACAAACTACCGGCAGGGTCGATAGAAAACTTTCACCAGCTCACCGAGTCATTTGTGGCTCGGTTTGTCATAAATACCAAGGCGCCCAAAGCCGTTGGATCGCTGTTAACGTTGAATAAGGGTAAGAACGAGTCAATTCGGAATTATAGCAAAAGGTATTGTGAAACATACAACGAAATAGAAAAGTGCTCCGAGGAGATGGTGGTTGCAAGCTACAAGCTCGGGCTGGCACCTAGAGACAGACTTTGGGAAAACCTAACGCTTGACCCTCTAACCTAACGGTTGAGATGTTTTCCCGGTTGGAGGATGACATAAGGCAGGCGGAAAAGACAGAAGGTAAAATTGCTCGAGGAGAGGTTTCATTCAAAAAATGAAAGGAAGGTCCGGGCTCGTACAAGAATAGGGCTAGGCAGGGAATCAATGTTGTCTTCAAGAAATCGATTTACAAGCTCCTAGCCAGGATCTGAGATAAACCATACTTCAAGAACCCTGAGCAGATGGGGGGGCAACCCAAATAGGCGAAACCAGCACTGGAAGTGTTCATACCATGATGAGAAAGGCCATAAAACCAAAAACTATAGGGCTTTGAAAGCTTTCCTGAAGCAAT
>BRYF01000004.1:12437500-12442500 GCA_030159135.1 Actinidia polygama | reverse complement strand
TATGAATCAAGTGACGGGCAAATTTGAAGCTCGGAGAATCAAAATGGAAAAATACTTGACGATAACGAATAGCCTCATTACCGGATTTAAAGCAGTAAAAATTGAACAGGTTGGAAAAGAATTGAATACACACGCAGATGCACTTGTGGCTCTAGCCTCCGTTTTTTAAGGAGAGATCAGTAGAACCATCGCAGTTGACGTCATCTCGGCCCCGAGTATAGAGGCAACGCAAAAACCCGTTTTGTTCAATACGGAACTTGGGCCGAGTTGGATGGATCCTATTGCAAATTATTTGCGATCCGAAAAGCTACCGGATGATAAAAGAGAAGCGCATAAACTCAGAATCAAGGCAGTAAGGTTCTGGATTTCCCCCTCTAGGGACTTGTACAAAAGATCTTACCAAGGTCCCTATCTGTTGTGTGTACACCTGAGCCTCGTCGAGGACGTACTTTACAAGATCCATGAAGGAATGTGCGGGCTACACTCGGGAGGAAGGTCGTTGGCACACTGAGTTCTATCACAGGGGTATTGGTGGCCTTATATGCAGAAGGATGCTCAGGTATACATGCACAAATGTACCAAGTGCCAAATCTATTCACCCTTGATCCATCAACCCACGAGGGATTTAACCCCGCTCACTAGTCCATGGCCCTTTGCCCAATGGGGTATGGATATAGTGGGAGTCTTGCCCAGGGCCCCTAGCAATAAAAGGTTTTTGCTAGCTGCGATTGATTACTTCACAAAATGGGTAAAATCCGTACCGTTGACCAAGATCAGGGAAGTAGACATGATTAAATTCATCCGTAGAAACATCTTGTCAAGGTTCGGCATCCCTCGAGCTTTTGTGTCAGATAATGGAACCCAGTTTGTAGGGAATAAAGTCAGAGACCTGCTAAAGCAGCTGAAGATCAATTTCTACAATTCAACGCCAAGCTACCCGTAGTGCAATGGCCAGGCTGAAGTCACTAACAAGACAATCATGAACGGAATTAAAAAGAAACTTAAGAAGGCCATAGGAAAGTGGGTTAACGAGTTGGCGAACGTTTTGTAGGCTTATCAGACACGCTGCGGAAGGCAACGAACGAAACGCCGTACTCTTTGGCTTTCGAATTCGAAGCTGTAATCCCGCTGAAGGTCGGTCTATGCACAATTCGGACAGAGGCTTACGACGCTACTCACAATAACAAAGTCCTAGCTCGAGACCTCGACCTAGCAGAAGAAATGAGGGAAAATGCACTCATCAGAATGGCTGATGATCAAAAGTAGTTGGCCAAATCTTTTAATCAGAAGGTTCAACGCAGAGAATTTTCAGTGGGTGATCTCGTTGTCAGAAAAGTTATTGGAAACACCAAGGATCCTACCGACGGCAAGCTTGGCCTGAACTAGGAAGGGCCTTATAAGATAGTCAAACTCGCCGGCCGGGGTTGTTACTACTTGGAGGACGTGGAAGGCAATGAAGTTCCCTGGCCCTGGAATTCCAACAATTTGAGAAAATACTTCTATTAAACTGTAACGTCGCATCGAGCTTTGGTTTATATAAAAGTATCAAACTTCTCAATTGGGCTTCGCATGAACGGATTTGAATTTTTATGGATTAACTCGATTAAAACACCGGAGGGGTTAGCCGAGCTCGAAAGGAGCTCCGAACTCGCTTCGTAGGTTTTAGTCCAGTTACATTTTGTAAAAATTCAGGGGATAGCTAGCCGAACTCGAACAAGGGTTTTGAGCTCATCCCAAATAGATATAAATTTTATGAATTAACTCGATTAAAACTAACGCAGAAGGGGTTAACCGAGCTCGAAAGGAGCTCTGAACTCGCTTTGCAAGTTTTAATCCGGTTATACTTTGCCAAAATTCAAGGAGAAAGTAAAGCCAAGCTTAAAGTAGTTGAAATTACAACAGACAGAAGAATGAATTCTCACACAGAAAAGAAACTTTTATTTACATACAAGGACAAGGACACCCAAATTTAGAGCAACTTAGTTTATAATCGCAATTCAAATACAAGGAAAAAACAAACTTTGCCAAAGAAAGGTGACTAAGAGGTGTAGTGCTGCTTCATTTTCGCAGCAGCACTCGTAATCGAGCTTCCGGCTGTCATTCCTAACGACGATGGGGTGCACCTTGAACCGAAGGACAACTTCAAGCTCATCGAGTACAGCAAGTGGCGCGACAAACGAAACCTAAGTCGACTCTTTCAAGCCTTGTGGATAGTTGCCTCGAGACGAGTCGAACGACAGTCATCTAATAGATATCTATAAAACCTTGGGAGCGGGTTAGCGCTGGAGAGTTTGGAGAGGCCAACTCAACCAAACAAACAGCACAGGCCGAATGCCGGTCTGAAGCTTAAGGCTATAGAGGTTTTGAGAACAAAAGCTCCAGACTATAGTGCTTTTGAGAACAAATGATAGTAAAGTGGAAGCATCTGCCAATCCCACCCACGTCTAGGTTACCCGTTGTTTTACAGAGAGCGATCATTTGAACTCCCTAGAACTTATAGGGCACCTCGGTGATTGGAAGCCACGAGTGGATGAAAGACGAAGACATCTGCTGCAAACAGACGTTTATTTTCGGAAAAGCTAGCGTAGAAGAAAGTGAGGTGAGATTATCAGAGGCAGAGTGCAACCCTATTTATAGGCGCTTGGAGGATAACGAAACGCCTGCCATCATGGTGGAGAGTTATTAGCCTGCAGTTAATGTAGAAGATGAATGCGCCAGAAGACTAATGGATCTGAAGGGCAACTAAAATGATGAAGATATGGGAATGTGAACCTAGACCACAACATTTCGCGAAATGACCTCGCCCCAAAAGCGAATTACCGTTAGACACGTGGCGAGTCCAGCACGAGTCAAGCACATGAACGTGAAGCAAACTTATTCTCCATAATAATTTGGAATTGAGACCCGTGCATCCCAACAAGACTCCCGAGCTCGCCCAAGGAGGTATAAGTTTTTATAAAGTTAATTAGATTAAAACTAACGTAGAATGGGTTAGCCAAGCTCGAAAAGAGCTCCGAACTCGCTTTGCAAGGTTCAATCCAGCAACACTTTGTAAAAATTCAATGAAGAGTTACCTCAACTAGAAGAAGAGTTCCGAGTATGACTAGTTGAGATCAAATTGCATCAAAAGTTGGGAAAACAATTAAGACAAGCTGCAGAGTATATCATTCATTGAAAGAAAAAGAGAAATTTTGTCCAAAACATCGAAATATTATAGGAACTGGCAAAAATAATTGTCCGACAGATAGAGGGGGAGAAGCACTCAAACGAACTACCCCTGAAGAAGGTTTTCCCCCTCGGCTTCCCCACCTCTGCCACCTTCAGCCCCTTCGGCAAAGGTCTCCTTTACACCGGCACGAACCCCTACCACACCAGTATTGACATCTTTCTCATCGGCAGGCAGAGTGGCGTACTTTTCTTCATTGAACTCAGGGAGGACAATCGACGATTATCGTGCCGGGGAAGCAGGCAACTGGACTAGAGGGGCAGGGGAAGCCCAGGTTGGATGATCAAGAGGGATCTCGAGCTCTTTCAAGCAAGCGAGCCATCCTTCTTGAAAGACACCAGGGCGGTGCTCGGCAAGTTGCTTCTCGTATACATCTCTAGCTCGTTCAAAGGCACGGTCGAAAAGCTTTCAGTACACCTCGCCGCATGCGAATGCTTTAAGCTCAGTCGCTTCCTGTTGAGCTTTGTTCCTTTGCACGATCGCGATCTCGGCTGTCGTTCGTGCATCGACCAGTTCAGCCTTAGCTTGCTTCAGTTCTTTCTCAAGGTCGTTTGCCTTCTAGTGGGCCTTTTTCAGATCCACGACATTTTGCTTCGGTCGAAGGGAGGTGGATACAGCCCGTTGAAACAGCTGAAAGAAAATATAAACAACAACAACAACAACAACAACAACAACGTAGATGGGTTTACTAACTGAAGTGGAGAATTCATAAACTGGGAATCATTCTGAAGCCCGCGACTAACTTGAGCTCCCAGCATAACCAGCTTTCCCCTAAATTCTGCAGGGGTTTCGGCGGCATGGTCCGCGACATCCTACGGGAGCATCACGACATTGCCCAAGGCAACGCAAGTTTCATGGTCCTTGTCTATATCGGTGAAAGTGACATGTTTGTCGAGCTCAACTGCGGTAAATTGAGGAGCCCATATTTCGGGAGTGACATGTTTGTCGCCGAACCGGTACCTTTTCCTTTCTTTTGCCGGGAGATCCCCTCGTTTGGCTATTTTTCTTTGCATTTTCCCCTCAGCGAAGATGATGGGGCAACTAACTGATCCTTGGCCGGGGTCGGCAAGGCTAGTTCAGGAACCTCTTGGCGCTTGGCAGACTCGTCTCGCGTGGCCTGCCCCTTTCCTAGGGTCCTCACCTTGGGAGCCATCTCTTCTTCGTTCCCCCTGGAACTAGAGGATGAGCTATTGTTGTGGGTGTAAGAATGCTCGACAACCTCCCTAGGCTAAACAATGGCAATATCGTCAGCCCGGTCAGAATCTGAACTCGTAACGATTATATGTTCGATGGCATGAGGTTGTGCGGGCGGAATGGCAGCAGGAATTAGGACCAAGGGAGCTGCGGTAGGAACTTGATCAACTTCTTTGCCGTCCTTGACCTCAGCTTCTTTGCCCTCGCCCTTGTCACCCAAGTCAACGTCCCAACTAGACGAACTCGATTCATTGGATTCAGAGCTTTCACCTTCGGCCTCTTCTAGGAGCCTCATAAGCTCTATCGAGGTCCCTTCAAATAGGTCGCTAATCTCGTCCGAGAGCAAGCTCCTTTGGCTTGGGGGCCTGATTGCGAATTCCAAGGGGTGGAAGAACGGGATGTCACTGGCATGCGCCTCGAAGAGGAATAGTATAACGGTAGAGGGGAACGTAGCCGAGAAGGTCAGAAACTTTACAGCTTTGCCTACAGTTGTTCACTACACTAATCACGGCTGAACACCAATCACTCCTCCTCCAAAAGCGAGCATTGAATCCTAAACAAACAGACCGGGCGGAATAGT
>BRYF01000004.1:12410000-12420000 GCA_030159135.1 Actinidia polygama | reverse complement strand
GTAAAAGGGAAAAGATATCAATTACATGGTCACTATTTTGGAAAGGGAGAAAGAGAGATAAAGATGAGAGAGAGAGGGGGAGGCGAGAGATTTGTCAAATAACACCTACTTTAGAGTTATTTGAAATCCTTTTAGTTTGGTTTTGAAATTTAAGGCGTGATTATCGTTGATTTCAAATCATATGGTTTATTAAGTTATTAACCATCCAAACATACTAAACCGATTTGGAAAAAAAAATTAAAATTCCTAAATTTTAAATCCATGTATTTAAACGGAGCCTTAGATTTTTCTATTTATATCTAATTGTTGCATGAAAGGGTATGCCTTGTATTTTTGTTTAATTTCAATAAATTTCTCGTACTTATATCTGATTGTTGTATGAAAGGGTATGCCTTGTATTTGTATTTAATTTAAATAACGTTCTCAATTGTCAATAAAAAAAAACAAGGGTATGCAAGCTACGACGTCTTATTTATTTATCATATATAAGCGGTTCTTAGTTGTAGATTGTTATTTTTCTCACTCGGTTCCAGCTGTCTCAAAACCATTGTAGGAACATGATTCTATGATTTTACACGATAGCCATCCAAGTTTATCCAGATAGACCGTGCAAAGACTTGTAATATTTGACAAAATATCCCAAATTAAAGTTGATATTGAATGAATCTATCATGCATCTATCCCTTGAATTTCAATAAGTTCAAAGCTTCTCTCTGTTGTGCTAAAAAATCGAATCAATTGTTAAGTAAAAATTTATGTTATCTTCATAATTAATAATTTACTAATTGAATGAAAAGAATTACAATTAGTACAAAGGGAGAAGAATGACACTCCACTCACCTCTCTCTCCCCACAAGTCTCACAAATCTACCCTCTCTTTTATAGACCAAGAAAAAGAGGTGGTAGACATTCAACATGATACTTAATTGTTGTCCTATTCTAGCTAGGAAAACATATCCTAACTAAAAAACTAATCATTTTAAGAGTTCTAATTAATTCGATAGTTCTACTCACACATGAACACTTCATATTGCTCAACTGGGTATGAAACCAAAAAATGTGGGTTGGACTAACAATCTCCCCCTCCAACCCACTGAAAGGTAATCTGATATCTTCAAGTAGTCCATCCTGATAGCTTCTAGTCCAACTCTCCCATAAGATAGCGTCCAAGAGATTTCGCCCTCATCATTGGGCTACTCTACTTCCCACTGAAATGTATGCACATCCACACCGAAGTGTCAACACCTTCTCACCGAGGTACACCTACCCCACCCCCTATTGGGGGCGCCATAAAGTACATTACTTTGCGAGTTATTGTGACTTCATCTATTGTCCTTTGTGCACACAACCGAAGAGATCACCACTATTAATCAAATCTAGAGTGAAAGAGACTCGTTTTGGCGACTACGCGCCCATCACTATACATCTCTTCAAAATCGGTTTTGTCTCCTTCCTACGTGCTTCTAACTAGGCATCATGAACTAGTTTCACCACTAGTGTTAGGCCAGACTTCTGCACACATCTCAATGCATCTTCCTGCGCTCATGTACCTCTATGAATCTTCCAAGGACCCCTGTGCTTACTCAGTGTACCTTTGAGCAACTATTGTTTTCCCTATCCATTATGCTTGCTAGTACCACTAGACCCATTCCTGATAATAGCTCCTTATGTCTGGACACTTCCTCCAGTCGATATAGCCCTCTAGTCTTCTTCCTTCGCAGCATCTCCTTGTTTACCTTCGAAACTCTCCAAACTCCTCCATTAGCTAAAAAGCTAAAACCTTTCGAATCTAGCATACTAATGAAAATCATTTTTTTCTACAAACTAGGAACTTGCCTTACCTCGGTCAATATCAAAAACTCCTTGTCTGCCATGCAGAACCGGACTACTCTTTTGCTAATAACTCTATTTGCCATGTTGTTCTCCATCCATACAAGTTTGCCATAAGATGTTGCATATGTAGAGAATATCTCTCTATCTCCGCACAAGTGATAAGCACTACTTGAATCCAATATCCAATCTGATATTCCATTTGTCGATGTTGCTAGGAGAACATCACTCTCATCCATAATCATCATTGTTGTTGTTACTGCTGCTGCTGTCTCTAAAGACTGATCCTTCTTTATCTCTACTTTATACTTTAGGCAATTCCTCTTGATATGCCCATCCTAATTATAGTAAAAGCACATAAAGGTGCGACCTCTCGACTATGACCTTCGTCGTCCTCTTTTGGTACCCCTTTGATGACATCTTCCCTAACTTTGACCTCTTTCCCTGCTTCCTTGTGAGACTAGGACTCGCGATTCATTACTATCCGTTGTATCCATTTTTCTCCTCCATGCCTCTTCATTGAATAGGGCATCCTTGACCGTACTCATGGTCAACTTCCCATTCAATGTTGAATTACTAAGAGAAACCACTAACGTCTCGCAACTATCTAGCAAGGAACTCAAAAGCAATAGAGCCTGTGTCTCATTCTCATACTGTAGGTTAACACTAGTCAACTGATTGATCAAATTCTAGAGCTCAGTCTGTCTCACACATCTCTTTCTGTCTCATCTCTTCCACCATTGTTGCATTCCTCCCTAGTTTCTGCTCAAGTAACTCTTTTCTCTGTTTCTTCTTCGTTTCTTCTTTGTTTCTCTGTTCCTCCCCAGTTTCTTCTTCATTTCTATGCTTTCTTCTCTGTTTTTGCTTCTTCTTCTCTAAAAAAAAGTTGCCTGATTATATCAAATTCAAAACAGAGAAGCAAAATCGTACCACGAAATTGATTTGAACTAAATTTGAATTGTGGCTCAAGAAAGAAATAGTGGGTGTTGCTCGTGCCACAGGTCTCTTTTAACAGGAAACATCTTTTGGGTTGATTTCTGTTTGAACCGTACCATTTTAGAGTATCCAAAAGGTCCAAAGAGAGCGCAATCAAGGCTGTGTTTGCCCTAGCTCCGCTAAGGAATATGACCTGTGTTTCTTCATTATTTTTCTTGGGCTTGATTGTGCTTAAAATGGGCCATTGAACTTGACTTATCTTGCTTGAGCCAGGGGTTCTAACTTAACCTTCCACGATATGGGCTCGAAATAATGCCCATTATCAGTGCACATTGGACAATCACTTTTTTTATAAAATGTTTTACTTTGATTTCTAAAAATGGACATGTGTGTGAGTAATTATTTGGTGCTTTTAGATCTGTACTGTCTGTCTTTGAAAAGAAGAAAAAATTCGGTACTGCATAAGCAACTTCTAAATGCAAACGCAAATGGTCTATGTACAACCTTCTTTTTATTTCGGCGATTGTCTTCTTGAGCAGACGAAGGATCCGACCCATTTTCTAGTGGGGCAACCCGGTGGGTCTCTGAGAGATGGGCCCATTGCTGTTGCAGCCAAGGTGGAAGTCCGATTTTGGGTTGACCATACACAGATCTGAGCCTAAATAAATACTTTTATTTTATTTATGAAAATTTGATTCTATTTTGTTTCTAAAAGTTAGCCCAAGCAAGAGTACAAATCCTCTTAAGTGCAGCACCTTCCATGGCTGGTCATTTTTTTGGGGTAAATTTCACCATTGGTCCTTATAGTTTGATCAAAACTACACCATTGGTTGTAATAAAAATATTTGAGTAAAAATAAATATTTAAATAAATTTATTACAATAAGGATAAACAAATCTATTTGGAATTAGTGAGGCCATTGTAATTTATTAAAAAAAAGTAAAGAAGTAGATAGAGGCTCTGTTTGGAATTAGTGAAAGAAATGAGAAAGAAGAGAGAACAATTTTTTACTTATTTTGTTTGGTAGTAGTTTTGGGAGAAAAAATAAATAATAATTAGTTTTTTTTCTTATTTGGAAACATTCTTTTCTCTTTTCTCTTTGTTTATTTAAATTATTTAATAGTTTTTTTAAGAGTTTTTTTAGATTATTTAAGAGTTTTTTTTTGGCGTAGTGCCCGTGAGCACGGGTAATTACTAGTATATATATACAGAATTTACAAAGATTGTTCAAAAAGATATTTACAAAGTTCAAAAACTAGGACCAACCACCTTCACAAAAGCAGGAAGGCATTTCATAGATCAAGGGGTTGTCCTGCACATCACCCTCACCTCAGGGATCCCTTTTTTCTATTTCTTTAGCTTCTGCCACCTCGGGCCCGCCATCAGCAATATCTCCATCCTCCTTCTCTGGGTGGCTGGCATACTCCTCTTCATCAAAGCCTGGGAGGAGGAGGAGCGAATAAGGTTTTGGCGGGTTTGGTAAAGCCACCGGGGGCTTCATTGTAGCCCATGCAGGATGATCTGGGGGCGTGCCAAGCTCCTTCAAACATGAGAGCCAACCATCATGAAATGGATCAAACCGCTCTAGGGCTACCTCATAGACATAGAATAGTCCAACCCTGTTCCATCCACAGTTGAAGACTCGCTGGTAAACAGAGCCTTGGGCCATATTTTGTAACTCAGTCACCTCACCCGACTCTTGTCTAGTTTGTCATGGGTCGCAACAAGCTTCTCGGCAACAATGGCTCGATCCTCGGTAGCGGCAGTGAGCTCTGCGTCTTTAACTCACTCTCCAAGGTGGTGGCTTTCCTCTGCACTCTCTTCAGCTCATTATAACGCCCTTTTTCTCATTGAAGGTTGGCCATCAACCTCTAGAGGGTTTGAAAAGTACAAGGACGCTCAGTACAAGATTTCACTAAGTGTTCAAGCATACAAAGCAACAAAATTACCGAGCTTAGATACTTGGACGTTCTGCATGATAGTAAGGCTGGGCGCCGTTACTCTATCCTCTATGTAAAGATCAGCCACATCCCGTGGAAGTGATAGCCTACGCTAAGGCTACGCAAGTGTCATGATCCCGAGCTATTTCGACAATTGTGACACACTGCCTAGCCCTCCAAAAAAAAGTTTAGGAGCCCAAAGCTCAGGGGCACGTCAGCGCCTCAACAATAGTAGTAGGAGCGAGGGCTTCTTGCTTTTTTTGGATTGGTTTGGGATTTTAGACCTTCATCAACTTTGGGGGCATCTCCCCTTTAGAACTGGAGTCCACCTTTTCTCCACCAACGAAGGAATGCTCAACTTCTTCTCTAACAATTGCGTGTTCTTCGAGGGCACCGTCGTCTGAGCTGACCACTAAAATTGGGTCAGGCTCGGCTAGGTTACCACTCGGTAATGCTTCCTCACCACCGACTTCTTCTTTAACTTCTTCTTCTTCGACTTCACCTTTTTCCTCTACCTTTCCTTCAACCTCTTATTCACCTTCTACCTTGACTAAAGTATATGCGAGCTCACTTCTAGCCAATTGAAGCGAGCACTAGAGCTTGTCTCCTCCTCCTCTTGCTCTAACTTCCGAGCTAACTCAACAACATCTTCATCGATGTATCGGTTGAGAGATCCGTCTTCAGAGCTAGAGTGTCGAGCTTATTCTGTAGGCTCACAAATGCGGAGGGGTGGGAAAGCAAAGTCGACCAAGTCGGGCATCTTGGTGGGGGGATTAAGTGGCGGTAGATAACCTCATACTAAAGAATTTTTGCTACATCGCGAGACTCCTAACTATTGTTCACATGACAAATTGCTGTGTTGCATTGTTTAGAACGAACCTTAAAAAAGTTTTTGGAACTTGCAAAACAGATCAGCCAAGATACATCTATTAGACTCGAAAATAGGTTCAAACATATTTGAAACTAGTAAATGCTCGTGCCCATGGGCACGCAACAAAAAAAAATATCACCTCTTAGGAGTACTCATTAGAGTTTTACAATCTAAAAAATAGATAAGATAAAATTATCAGATAAAAGATATATTGTATGCATATACGAAGAGATACATTGATATAAAATAGAGAACAAATTAGAAAGTATAATGAATTTAAAAAGTGTTGCTAGTTTGAGAGAAAGAAAGGGGTGTTTTAATTTTTGTGTGTGGGTTCTACTAAAAAAATAATCCAGTGGGTAAAATATATGCCCAGTTTTAGAGTTTTTTGTCCATTGAATCAAAACCCATGTGGGGCTCACACCTTTGAAAAGAAGAAAGTGATAGTTTTTTGGGGAAAAAAATAATCTTAAGTGAAATCTCAACCGTTGGATTAACTCAAATAGATTCCAACTGTAGATAGCGGGAGATAGTTTTTGAATTCAAAATAAGAATAATTTATATTATAGATTAATACAAGTGCAGTGAAGTGATACATGCTTGACTAAGATGCTATAGACTTACCATCATTTATCCTACCATTTGATCTTGAAAAGGCACACAACCCATCATCGTTGGACGAAACTCCCAATTGCTTGAGATCCAAACGAACTCATCTAAGTAAAGGTCCTTGTCTGGATTCTCTGTTATTAACCTGGACCAAGGCTATTGATTGTTCCTAAGCCTAAAATAATGGTTTCCTACGAAGAGGTTCATGTCGGGCTCCCACTTAGGCCAAACTACGGTATAAATATGTAATAGGTCTAGGGCAAAAAATGATTGCCCCTCCCTTCGCATCAGGATATCAACTATGAGCACGGTCCTCATGAAATTGGTAGACACATGCATGAAGGTGAGGCCACAGTGAGCCATGACTTCATTTAACATTGGACTGATTGGGAATTGAAGTCCGACTTTATGGATTGGCCAAGTGCGGACCAAGATATGATCTTCAAGCCCTCGTACCATTAAGGCTACTTCAGTCGTTCGGGATCTCATCATCTCTCCTAAATCATGCAAGTGGAACATGGTCGTGTACTAAAAGTTGGGCTCGGTTCAATTCTATGTTCTAAAACAAATAAACACCATAGTCAAAACGAGCTTTACCTAGGTAAGTGCAACAATAAATGAATAGGTGTAGAGCTAGCCAAGCTCTGTGGGAGCTTCGAGATCTGTCCCCATGTTGCCTACCTACAAACAAACAAGGTTCAGTTCTCAAGCCACCCTTCCATCTCGAAGCTCTCTCAACGAAAGAGCATCTTAAGGGGGCAAAACCTTAACCATAGGAGACGAAATCCTAACCCTAATGACGAGTTATCAAAAACTCAAAATCAACAATACAAACACGGGTTAGACTCGTTTCAATGGAAGAAATGAATCTAGGGGTAACCCTGAGCTCTTGGGATTGAGAAAGCTTAATGAATGCTAATCAATGGCGAACGGATGACCACAACAGATTCATAGATAGACTCTAAACAAACCCCAATATTTATTAACTCAAAGTCATAAAAAATCAGAATCAAGAGACACTAAATGCATATTCAAATGGACCCAAGCAGAATTAGAAAAGAATATGCATAAGAAATATAGGTATTTTAGAAACGTTTAAAAGAGACTTACAATGATGGTTTGGATGCGATCGAAAGATGGAACAAATTTTTCAGAACATGAAACGGAACGATCGACAATAGAAACGACTGTCAGATGGCGGTGGTTCACAGTCGCTTAAGAAGGTTCATAGTTTCTATCTCTATAAATGCTCTCAAATGCAAGGTGAATAGTGATTTGGCTAGTGCTCAATATTTATAGGCAAGCTCAAAATGTTGGGTTCACGCCAAACAACACCTTAGGGAGCTTTAAATTCCAGACCCAAATTGCACTTAGAGAAAAACCTTGTAGTGACAGTGGCACAGAGATTATCACAAAGTTCTCACTAAACAACGCTTAAGGTAGGTGCATCACTTCAGCATTCGTGCCCTAACTGAGCTACCGACAAACTAGGCGTTGATGCGTGGCACTATAGGACAGTGAAAGGACAACCATAGGACAGTGAGGGGACAACTTGCAGGCACTGACAATCTCTATCACCTGAAGCTTTCCTATACAGAGAATCATTGATAACTAGCTCGCATAACCTCTGTAGTCGATGACCTAGCTTATGCGAGCTGAGAGGCAATTATAAGTTGATAAAATATCAAATATCAGTTATGGCTGAGCTAAGGCAAACACCGCTACTGGATTGTTGCTCTATAGCAAGTTTGGCAAGGTCTCCGCGCTAGATCTCAATCGATGCACAATAATATGTTGGGATCCCAAGGACACATTACGGTCAAAGGGTAACTTGCACGACGAAGTTTTCTCTGCCACCAGCACGTTTGAATCCAGACGTTGATGACGTGATAGGCTAGCTACCAGACATGCCTTAGGGGCATGATTAGGTCAGTGGTCTACTCATTAACACGGCACTTGGCGCGTCTAGGTACACGTTGAGCTACACTATAAAAGGCCAGATCTTTTATCTCTCGAAGGTACATAAATTTAGCTTTCTAAAGCTATACACTCTATCTATCTCTATACACTTCTAGTCACTAACTTGATTTTTGTCACTATTTTTATACACTTCTGGTCACTAGCTTTCTTTTATCTCTATACACTTCTGGTCACTAGCTTTCTAAAGTATTCCTAAAATGGCTCTAGTGGCCTTTCTCACTATTTTTGTCTTGCAGGTTTGACAAGCAGCCTCTGCCACAGTCATCTACTGATCAGCCACCGCAGGTATCTATTTTTTATTTTTTTTCCCCACTACACCACACATAACCATGATGTATAAGACGCCTTCTTCTTAACATAAAAAGGGGGGACATATTCCTTTCCTTATAAAGATGGTGATTTTTTATTTTTTATGAGTATATTGATCATAGAATATAGTATATGCATGGATAGATTTAGTGCTTTTGGAGTGGGTAGTTTAGTTGTTTAAAGAAAATTATTCACTTTTTATGGCTGTAGGTCCCTTGAGGGATATGATGGTTGTGACGTTTGATGTTCCAGATTTTCCTAAACATCTCCTAAAATCTTCATATTTTTGTTAAAAATGAAATGGATATTCATTTCTTTAAGGGGATAAAAAGACACAACTACCAGTTCTAGCCGAGCTAGGGTAGGCACCACTGTTAGGCTATCTCTATAAAGCAAGCTCGATGGAGACTCTTCCCAGAGCTTAGTAGAAGACATGACCGAACATTAGCTTTGTCTGAGCTAGCGCAAGCACCGTTGTCAAGCTGTCGCTATATAGTAAGCTCGGCCGGGTCACTGCACCGTAGCTCGGCCGAAGAGCAACGGTCGGTAGCGATCCTAAAGCATTTCAGGAGGCAGAAGATAAGTCACTCAATGAGGTTTCTTCTCTCATCCCCACACTTGGATTGAGACATCGGTAGTATGATGGTTGGATCAGCCATCTACCCACTGACACAATAGTCAGCGTGTCTAAATACGCGCCGAGCTATAGTCTATCTAGTGATTTGATAGTTGGCGCGTCCAGGTACACACCGATTTGTGCTATATAAGGCCAACCCTTATTCACTGAAAGGTACACATATTTAGCCCATCTCAACTATTTGCTTGCACTTTCTCCCTCTAACTTATACTTTCGGTCACCTAACTTGACCGTCAGAAAGTCATTTTTCGGAAATAGCTCCAGCGGCCAAACTCATTATTTTTGCATTGTACAGAACAGGTTAAGCACCAACAACTACCATCAATCGTCGCGCAACCATCATAGGTATTTATTTTCGATTTTCTGTTTCCTTTCATCAAATACCCACACCCCACAATTTCTTTTAAGAAAGTATTCCAACCATTCATAACCTTACTATTAAACAATCACAGTTAATACCAACAATACCTTCCTATCATATGTGTTAGGTTTTGAAAATATTTTCTTTTTAATTATGATGCATATGTGATGTCACCTATGCGTCACCTATATATATATATATATAGTTATGGGCTTTAGTGTAAATTGGACCCATTAAATTTAATTGGGTCACATGTGGGTAGTTGGGCCTAAGTATATTTTATATTGGACTTGAGTGTAATGTATATTGGGTTGGATAGATTTGGAGGTGGGCTAATGATTTAGCCCATGAGTAGCCTTGGCTTGTTTGAGTTAGCCAAACAAGGCCTAAGGACAAATAGCATTATGTCTCTCTCTCTCGACCTAAACACAATTAATGTTAGCATTTACTCCTTCTTCTCTCTCTCTCTTTCTCTCTAGGATTTGATCTTCAAGCTTAGACTTGAGTGTGCTAAGGTGAGGTTTGAG
>BRYF01000004.1:12405000-12407500 GCA_030159135.1 Actinidia polygama | reverse complement strand
TATGAAAGTTTCAAGTTTTAGAAAAAGTTATCTTATGTTTACATGATTTACGTTAGACGAGATATGTATGTTATGCTATGATCCATGGTATTTTCAAGTTTATGCATTTAATGTTATTCACTAAGCGTATAGCTTATGTTTTCAAAAATAACTTTTTAGGAAGCCAATCGGAGGAGCCTTAGAAGGAAGTTACAAAGAAGACTTTAGTTTTGTAGCCCAAGGGCCTTATGTAGTTTAGTGATGGGCTAGGGCATACATTATGAATGTATTCAAGTTGGCCACGTTTGGTATATTAAAGATGACCTTGTTATATATGAAAGAAAAAGAACTTAGGCACAACTCTATATGTAAATCCACACGAGGGTGTGACAATTGAGGAGTAACACTAGGGTGTTACATAATTATTGACTAATAACACGAACATATGTGCTACATGTTATTGATTTAAGTATTGTAGAGTAATGCTTTGGCTTAATCATAAATGAATAGATTATCTTATCATTTTCTTGTGGAATTGTGTAGAACATGTCACCGCATCAAGCGAGAGGTCGCGGAGGTCACTTATGGGAGCTCGTGGGGCTCGAGTAGCATGCGGGCTTTGTGAGAACCATGATGAGGGTGATGATGAGAATCACCAAGAGTCAATGATGGGAGGAGGAGCCTGTGTTCCTAGAGGAATTATTGGGGGTGTAGGAGGTGCTCCATCGGCGATATTGGGTGGCGCAGAAATCATAAAGGGAATGTTCACTGCCATTGAACAAGTGGTGAGGAACACGGTGCAGGCAATACAAGTTCCAATTAGAGTGGAGGACTCTAGGCTACTACGACCATGAAGGCCTTTCTACAACTTCGCCCATCTATGTTTAGGGACGAACCGGATCTGTTGGTTGTAGAAGATTGGTTGGAGTAAGTCACAAGAGTATTGGATACGATCTTGGTGACAGAGGAAGAGTTGAGGGTATTGTTCGCGTCTTATCAATTACAAGGAGATGCCCTCCAATGGTGGAAGACCATGGAGGAGAGTGTGGCTAAAAAGTGGGAGCCATTTAGGAAAGCTTTCTTAGACCAATACTTTACGGATACGGCTAAGGAGGCATTGAGAATGAAATTCATTAATTTGGTTCAAGGGAGTATGAATGTGGCTCAGTATGAGGCCAAATTCACTAGTTAACCTGAGACCATAGAGGAAACCTTGAATGAGACTAGGAAGATGGTCAATTCAAAATGAGGGTATTAGTGTTCAGTTTGAGGGGCATTTTCCAAAGAAGCCGAAGAATTCTACGGCACAATAGTAGTATCCTGCTAGGTCTTCACCTACCATTTCAATAGTATCATCTGTCCAGACATCTCGGGGAGGGCCGATTTGTTTTGGTTGTCACCAACAAGGGCATCGTGTTGTGGACTACCCACTAAATGGTCAACAGCAGAGGCAGTCGCAATAGAGGGGACAATCTTGCAGGCAAGCGTATGAGCTGTCACAGGTTAGGGGGCACCTACTTGTTTTTAGTGTGGTTAAGTTGGTCATCTCATGAGACAGTGCACACAGAGGAGGAACAGTCAGGGAGTTCTAGGGTTGCAGCAACCTATTCAATTAGTTCAGGCCTCGAGGGCCACTTCAGCGCAGACTTTTCATCAGTCCAGATCACAAGCCATGGGTCAATAGGGTTAGAGGACTCAGGGGCAGGTTTACGCTATGACATAAGCAGCGGGACCTTCGGGGACAGCGAGATAGCAGGAGCAGCAGTTGGATACCTCTATTGTGAGAGGTACCTTCCTTACGTTTAATTCGTGGGCTCGTGTTCTCATCGACACGGGAGCATCTTATTCATTCATCGCATCTTCTTTTACTTTGGCATTGGGGTTAGAGATTATGGTGCTAGATTCAGTATTTATATTAGATACTCTAGTTGGAGGTAGAACAACCTTGAGACGAGTTTGTTAGTCTTGTGAGGTTGAGATTTCCGATCGACGTTGTGTTCAATTTTATCGTGATAGATATGACTAGTTTTGATGTAATCCTAGATATGGAGTGGTTGACCGGCATCGGGTTACCTTCTGTACACCCGAGGGCGACCGTTTTCATTTTGTGGGAGATCAGGTTGGTAGTTTTGTCTCATTGTCTACTGATGTGCGTAGACAAGGGGAGTTGAGTTTTCTTTTCTCGGCTTGCCTAGTCAACGAGGGTAGCGTGGCTTTGTCACCGGTTGCTTGCGACTTTTCGAATGTCTTTTCAGAAGATTTGATAGAGTTACCATCGTATCGGGAGATTGAGTTCTTCATTAATCTTATATCGGGCACAGCGCCCATTTCTGTACCACCATATCATTTTGCACCGGCAGAGTTGCAAGAATTGAAGATTCAGATTCAAGACCTGTTGGATAAGAGCTTTATCCAACCGAGTGCATCACCGTGGGGAGCTTCGACATTATTTGCAAAGAAGGACGGATCACTTCGAATGTGTGTAGATTACCGATGATTAAATCATGTTACAATAAAGAAC
>BRYF01000004.1:12355000-12370000 GCA_030159135.1 Actinidia polygama | reverse complement strand
ATGTGGTCATCCGTGTCTGTGATCAGTCCTTTAGTTGGGAGTAAACTCTTAAGTGGTTAAGGATGATCTACAAAGCACGAATTATGGAAGAAAGTTTGATATTTTTCGTGAAAAAGAAATAGATATTCATTTCTTTTAAGAAAGTATTCCAACCATTCATAATATTACAATTAAACAATCACAATTACTACCCACAATGCCTTCCTATCATATGCCTTTCACAACCGACTTCGTACTGATTAATACTGTCAACTGAATGCCACTAAATCATGTGGTCATCTGTGTCTGTGATCAGTCTTCTAGTGGGGAGTTAACTCTTAAGTGGTTAATGATGATCTGCAAAGCACGACTTATGGAAGAAAGTTCGATTATCATCAACAAGAACATATCTAATATTGTAGCTATACAAAAGCTAGCTGTATCTTTCACAAAAAATCTAGCTCTAGGACATGGTTTAATCTTGGATTTGAGATGTTAACCGTGAGTAAGACTTGAAACATTATTCTAAGCTGAAAATTTGGAATATTCTCAGAAGGTTTTCAGAGTTAAAGACGCGAACTTAAGCATGTTAATCACGTGTTTACCTTAAATGTCTAACTTATTACACCACTTGGTCTTGGAACATAATTAAAGTACATGTTTGATCGTGCATGCTCCCAAAAAGGTAATACAAATGTAGAAGAACTTCTTTTGTATTAATTAGTACATATTTAATTAATTTTCTTGCACACCCTTTTCTTTTTAATTAATATTCAGTTTCTTCATTTTTTTTTACAGTTTTATAAGGCTGTAATAATGATAAAGTCAAACAAATGACTGCGAAAAATCTTATCCAAAACGAGGAATAAATAACATTGTCTTTCTGCAGAAATTTAGATCCAGGCAAGATACATAATGCAATGTTAATTGAAACTTACTGAATTGGATCATGAATTTGCAAAGAGATTGAAAATGACAAATAACCCAAAAATAAATGGAAAATGCTATTCATACGTAATACTCTAGTATTACGTGCTTCACAAACGCACTGATTTGGCTTGGTTATATGGCAAATAGAAAACTGGCACATGAACACTCACAGAAAACAGCTCTCCCCTCTCTCCCTCTCTCCTCTCAGTTTAGCCCTTTCGCTCCGACCCCTTTTCTCTCTCAACATACTTTAATAAACATCACCACAAAACCCTCAGATCTTCTTTTGGTGCCCTGGTTTAATATTAATTAAAGCATCCTGAGATCGATTACCCAGCCTTGAATCAATCTAATCGATTGCATCTTTGCCAGAACGTTGTCTTAGGTAAACTCACAACTTTGTCTAAGCCCTAGAATTTACCATAAGAAGGGGATAAGAATGGTTTTTTTAACTTTATTTATGAAACAATTAACCTTATCATTTGCTCAAAGATAAGAACTCAAAAAATAATTTAATAAAAATAAAGCAAATTAGACCAATATAAAAAACAGAATAAAAAAAGACTTTCAAGTTCCAAGATTTAGGTAACTATTTAATGCTCTCATTTGTAAGATTTCTAAGATTAGCCTAAATTGGAGTTGAGATCTAGGGTTTGTTTAGTGTAAATCATGGTTTTAAAAATTGGATCGGATCGGCCGGTTCGACTGGTCGGAGAAACGGTCCGGTCACCCGTCAAAAGCCGGTCAAACCCAGACAGACCCGCGGTTGAACCGGTAACCCGGTGATTAAACCGGTCATTGAATCGTCGGTTCACGATTTTAGAAAAAAAATTATGTTTTAAGTTCAAAATTTTTGATTTTAATTATAAAAATTAGTCTAGAAAAATAAAAAATATTTTATTACTATTCATAAATAAATTAATAACATAATTATGACATCACGGGTCAATAATGGTTGACCCGACGGTTGAACCGGTAACCCGTGACCCAGTCATTTTTTCGGTTCGAACACCGGTCCGGGTTTCAAAACACTAGTGTAAATTTAATCAAAATGGGAGAGGAATTGAAAATTTAGAGTTAAGAAACACATGAAAGGGTTGCAGCATTGCAGATCCCAAATGTTTGCTTTGGGCAACCTTAATCAACACATTTAAGTAAGCATATATTTTTGATTCAATTGCCCGTACAAAAGCGGAAGAGAAGTAGAGAATTGTGAATGCCCAATGCTAGTTTGGCACATTCACCCACCTATCCGGCTAGCCCTGTGATGGCGGCGATGGTATACTCATTGACCGGAAGTGGGCTGTTGTAAAAGGATAAACTATCATCTACTAGCTCTAGCCGAGCTAGGACAGGCACCCCTGCCGAACATAGCAAGCTCGGTTGGGTTTCTGCATTGAAGCTCAGTCGAGACGCAACGGTCAATGACAATTCCAATGTACATTAGGGGACATATGGTGACTTGCATGACGAGGTCTCCTCTGACTGGATCGAGACGCCGACTACATGATAGGGTAGCTACTAGTCGTGCCTTAGTAGCATGGTTGGGGCATCCGTTTATTCACTAACAAAATAGTCAACACGTCCAGACACATGCCAAGCTATAGTCTGTCAAGTGACATGACAATTAACGCGTCCTGGTACGCGTCAAACTGTGCTACATAAACAAACCGTGCTACATAAAGCTAACCCTTATTCATTCATAGGTATGCAATTTTCAGATACTTAAAGGTAAATCTCTCTCTCTCTCTCAACATACACCTTAAACTTTCGGTCATCTAACTTGATCGTCGGAGAGTCGTTCCTAGAAACAGCTCTGGCAGCCGTTCTTATTGTTCCTCCTTTGCAGAACACTTAGGCTTCATGCAATTACCGGTGACCACCGTCTACCACTGTGCAGCCACCGTCGGTGTTTGTTTTCAATTTCTCTCCATCCCTTACAACACTTACACCCCCCAAATTAGTACTATTTGTGAAAAATTGACCATAGAGATCCACAATCTAATTCAATGGCCTCTGAAAGCACTAACGACGAAATTAGCAGTAGTCATACCCGATGGGAGCATCCTCTCTTGCCCAAAACTCCGAGCAAGAGGGGAAACAAACTATTGGCCGATGCTTAGAGGGTGTCCAAGGGCCCCTATGGACAAAGGAAAAGTTGGTTGCTCCCAAAAGGTGGAGATGACATCCAAGACGCCACGATACGGCGATTGGAAGCCCAAGTGGCAGAGATGAAACAAGTCTTGATGGCCAATAAGTTGATAATACCAGTCACTAGGGCTACTGAAGGTCTGTTCGAGGTGCGGTCTACCCGGTGCATAGATGCACCTCGCAACAAACCAGAAGGGAAACAAGAAGCATCCTGCTACACTAAGGCAGAGAGCTGAAGTGATAGTAAGATCGTGTCATCAGGTAAATGAAGGGTATCACCGAGCCGAGCTCGTTATGACATAGATCTTTGCGAAACCATCAATGCAAAGCAAAGCTGGGAAGAGGGTGATTTGCAGGCAAAGTTGCATGCCAGAACGACTTTGACCGCAAAAGTCATAATCCAAGTGAAATCACAAACCAGGACTACCAAGTCCAAATTGCTACAGCAATTCCAAAGGTACCAAACCCTATTCATGCCCGAGATGGAGGGAATGGACCTTCCAAAAAAATTCAATCCCCTGAAGTCCACCTTATACGATGGGAAGTCAGACCCGAGGTCCCACATCATCAATTTCAGACAAGTGATGACACTTTGGAACCATCTTGATGCACTTATGTGTAGGGTGTTTCCATCGAGCCTCGGTGACATCGGGCTGAAATGGTTCGATAAGCTCCTAGATGGGTCCATCAAGAGCTTTTCTACCAACTTTTTGAGTCATTCGTAGCTCAGTTTGTTATCAAGACCAAGTTACCCAAGGGTTTTAGCTCTATTCTGACGTTCCGTAAGGGCAAGAATGAAATGCCCTGCAACTACAGCAAACACTACTTGGAGCTATACAACGAAATTGATGACTACTCAAAAGAGCTCGCGGTGGTTAGTTATTAGCTCAAATTGACCCCGGGTGAGAAACTTTGGGAAGACCTGATCCTTAACCCTCTGGTTGATCTCCACGACCTCATGTCTTGGGTGGAGATGTTCACTCGATTGGAGGAGGATGTCAGGTAGGCAGAACGAGCTTTAGGATCTTCTTCTCAAGGAGACAATAAGTTTAAGAAACCCTAGGAAAGTATGGTGGACTGTGAAGATCGGGTGAGGCAAGGTATCAACGTGATTTTCAAAGAACAAATCTATAAGCTCCTCACCCAGATCCGAGATAAGCCATACTGTCAAAAGCCAACACCCATGGGAGGAGATCCCAAAAAGAGCAATCCAAGGTGGAGATGCGCATCTCACGAAGATAAAAGACACAAAATCGAAAATTGTCGAGCCTTTAAGACTTTTCTTGATCAGCTCGTATAGGTGGACACCTAAAGGAGTATGTTGATCAAGAAAAGACGAATGCAGAGGAGGAAGTCGAGATCAGACTCAATCCAATGTTTGACCGAGACAATGATGAATGAGATGATGGTTTGGAGGAAGACTTACCTCTGGTCACTATTCACATTATTGGGTGCCAAAACCACACCAATCTCAAGAATAGGATCTGGGAGGAGATCCACATCGTCCACAAAATGCACGAGGAAATTTCAGTCCAACCAACGATGAAAAAGCCAAGGCAAAGCCAATCTGAGCCAGGGAGAATCACCTTTACAAAAGCGGATCTTGACCGATCCAACATCCCACAGCGATCCCTTAGTCATCTAGTTGTGGGTCCATAACTATGATGTCAAAAGAATCCTAGTGGGCACTGGAAGCTCGGTGGAGGTGATGTATTATAATTTATTTAAGCAACTTAAATTGTCCGAGGTTGACTTAAAGCTTGCCCGAGGCAAGGAAATCCTTTATGGGGACCAAGTGGCAGTCAAACACTATTATCTTGCCAGGTTTCCACTAAGGTAGAAATGAAAGAGGTGTAATTGGTCGAAGAGGAAAGGGTGTTGGGAATTGTATGCCTACATGTTCAAATATTTAATTATAATTTGGAATGAGAATTTATTTTATCATATAATTGGATGTTGTTTTATTATATTATGCGATGATATGAATATTATTATATATCATGAGATAATATGTCCCTAAGTTATCTAGAGATACGATAAATGTGTAAAAATGAGATTTGCATACGGGAGATGTCAATCGTTGATCCTAGTAACTTTAATTGAATTTGTAGTCGGTGATGAGTTTGGACATTTCATCTGTAAAGACTATAATACTGTTAACATCTATTATTGGAAATTGTATGCCCACATGTACAAATATTTGATTATTATTTAGAATGAGAAGTCATTTTATCATACATTGGATATTGTTCTTATATATCATGAGATTGTAACACCCAGCATCCGTAAATCCCACTTAATCGCATGAATTATGCCGCGTACGATAATTAAGGTGGACTAATTAAAGACAAGAGTCCAAAAGATCAATTAAAGCTAGCAAGTATTCAAAAGCCACAAACTTATGAATTTCTGCCCAGTTTCCTTCTTAGCATTCGAACGCCAGAATGAGCGTTCGAACGGTCTAGCATTTTGCCTAGGCGTTTGAATGCCCATTGACAGCATATTTGGAGCATTCGAACGGTAAGGCCAAAAACACAAATTTCAAGTCTCGCATGTTTCGAACTGTAAGCAAGAGGGTTCGAATGCCAGAGTCCAGAATCCTTCTTAGCATTCGAACGCCACAAACGAGCGTTCGAACGCCCACAGTAAAAACAGGAAAATAAAAAAGAGAACACGAAATTAAAATGGGGAAACCATATGGGATCATTCCCAACCTAGCCTTCACAGCCACATATAATCCATACATATACACACTTCCAACTCACACCACACACACACACGGTCGAGAGAGAGAGAGAGAGAAGAAAGAAAGGAAAGGAAAGGAAGGGAAGAGAAGGGAGAAGAAAAAAAGAAAGAGAAGACTTGAAAAATCTCAAAAGGCTCCATAATGAAGCTCAAGGGAAGCTTGAAAAGAAGGTAAAATCAAAAATCCTAAATTTTTGTTAAGTTAAGGTTTTGACTTTGAATCCTAGATCTAGCATGTTAGGGTTACGATTGAGAGTTGGTTTTGAGTTATTGTAGTCCTCTCAAGTTATATTAGATACCCTAGAAGCCATAAAACAAGTTGAACTTAATTTGAGTTAATTTGGTAAAATTTGTAAGATCAGCTATTGTTCATGTCACTAAACGCAGAGAGCGTTCGAATGCCCGAGAACAGCGTTCGAACGGCCCGACGTTCGAACGCCAAAACCAGTGTTCGAACGCCAAGACCATTTTTAGGCAAATTTGACCTTTTCCCTTAAGACTTAGTAAATTCAACCAAAGTATGTTAAGCCATTTTTACTACCTTTTGAGAACTTAGGGTACCTGTTCAAGATGGTTAGACCTAGAACGAAGGCAATTAAGTCAAGTCGAGAAATTTTATCAATTTGATTTGTAACACTAGCCTTATTGAATATAGTAATGACGTATTGTTTCTTATATGTGTAGGAACGGAAAGTCTAGCACCTAACCAAGAAAATCCAGGTGAGTAACACGATGCAATGAACAAAATTATGTATTTTTCAAAAATGCTTTCAATATATGTAAGTATGCAATGATTAAATGTTTTTCATGCTTTCCATGCATCAAATGTTTTTGCAATATAAATGTCATGTCTTGCAAAAGTATGCAAATGTTTATGCTGCGAATGAAAACCCATGGATGGTTGATTTACATTCAAAATGGATATGTTCAAATTATATGCATGTGACACTCTGGGTCCCCTCTAACGGGACTTAAACCAAGTCAGATAGTCCTAAAAGGTAGATGGGAGGACGTGAAATAAAGCCATCTACAAAGGAGATATCTCAGGCCTAAAGAGCCACCCAACCTATATGATCATCGTGTCATGCCGGATTGTTACGTTTTATGATATGCTATGTATGTTTATGAAAGCATGTGATGCCATGTTTATGAAAGATTATGAAAGTTAAATGTTCAAGAAAAGTTATGTATGCTCACATTGCTTACGCTATGCTATGTTATGTATGATATGAAAATGATCCATTGTATTTTACGTCATGCATCCGTTGTTATTCACTAAGTTTTAGCTTACGTTTTCAAAAAACCATTTTCCAGGAAGTCAAGCCGAAGATCCCTAACAAGAGGATAGCAAGTATGCTTAGTTTTGTGGCCAAGAGGCCCTTCGTACTTATGATGATGGATTAGAATTTACACCATGTAATTATTGGCCATATGATGTATGTAAAATTAAATGTTGGCCTTATGAATGTATGTAAAGGTTGAATATTTAGACATAGCTCTGTACACTGTATGGTGACACACACTTTGTTATTTTTAGATACTATGATGTTTCCGCGAAAAATTATTAGCATTATAAATGCACATGCACAGGTGATCAACCGAAAGAAATGGTAAGTTGGCCTTGGCGGGCCAGCCGCCGACCATCACGCGCCTTTAATCCGCATAGGCCGGGTTGCGGGTCGTGACAGAGTGGTATTAGAGCACAAGGTTGACTCCTTAGAGTTAAGTTACGTTTATCAAAGCATTAGGTTACACAGTACACAGAGCTATAGGTTTACACCCTACGATAGAGTCACTTCTAGATAGAAGTCTAGGATTGACGAGAATATATGACTACGTGTTGCATGTTATATGATATGCTATACCATGCTAAGATGCCATATAGCAATGTCTAAATGGTTGATATGATTGTAGAAGCTATACCGCCTAGAAGAGGCCGAGGCCGCGGAGGGACAGTAGACCCCGAAGATCGAGTAGACCGTATAGAGAGGATGTTAGAAGGACTCATCCAAGTGGTCCACGATGTCCACAATAACAATAACCACGATGGCGCACCACAACAACTTGCAATGCAAATGCCAGGAGCTGAGGCGATGCCACGTACCACGATTAAGCAGTTTCAACAGTTAAAGCCCCCGACTTTCTATGGAACACCAAATCCCACGGCCGCAGAATCTTGGCTCTTGGGAATCGAGAGAGTGTTTGAAGTTCTACCATGCACGTAGGAACAAAAAGTAGTATTCGCCACGTTCACTTTTGAAGGAGCTACTTTGATATGGTGGCAATTGAAAAAGCCGTTGGAGCTAGTACGGCTATGGCCGAGGTTTTTAGAAGTATTCAATGAGAAATATTTTTCGGAGATAGTACGAGATCAGAAAATTCAGGAATTTCTAAACTTGGTGCAAGGGAAGATGATCGTGATGGAGTATAACATTAAGTTTATGGAGTTGTCACGATATGCCCAACATGTAGTGTCAACAGAATCTCGCAAGGCGAGGAGGTTTGAAGCCAGATTACGATGGAATATCAAGAATAAGGTGGATGTCTTGCGACTACCAACTTATTAGGAGGTTCTTCATGCAGCGCTAATTACTGAAGGATCTTTAAATGAGATGTCTCAATTCTGAGAAACCAGAAAGAAGAGGCTAGGAGGAAATATAAATAGAGGACCAAGCTCAAAAAGGCAAAATTTAGAATCATCAAGTGGGAATTAGTCAAACCCGCAAAGGAGTACAGGGAGTCAAGAAAGCAACCGCTCAAATGAAGCACCGACTTGCACAACTTGTCAGAAGAAACATTGGGGAGAATGTCTAATGGGAAATAGAGCTTGCTATGGGTGTGGCCAAACAGGACATCAGATCAGAGATTGTCCAACGAGGAAGAGAATTCAAGAAGCTGGAGCATCAGCGTCGGCCTTTGTCCAGCAGCCTCCAACTGGAAGGAGGAATAACCAACCGCGGCAAGGTCGAGCTTTTGCACTCACACCAGGAAATATCCCAGCTACCACATCTGTTGTGTGAGGTATACTCTCCATTTGTGGTCAACCTGCACACGTTATTATGGATTCTGGTTCTACACACTCGTTCGTATCATACCCTTTTGAGCACTATTTGAATACCTCTCCCACAACCCTTGAATATGAATTGTCAGTGTCATTGCCCTCTAGAGATATCATGTTATGTGATAGAGTCTATCATGCTTGTGAAATTCGAGTCAATGATGTACCCATGTATGTAGACCTTATACCATTGGAGATGCATGGTTTTAATGTCATCCTAGGGATGGATTGGCTGTCTTCCTACCGTACACTCATTAACTGTGAACTTAAACGAGTGGTTTTCCATTCCTTTGATAATTCAGGACTAATCTTTGAAGGAGTTGGCATTGGGCCTCTTCCCTACCTCATTTCTTCTATGAAAGCACGTCGCTTGATCCGGAGAGGAAGTCAAGCATTTTTATGTGGTGTTGTCGACACGCATGTCTCCCCACCATCTTTAGAAGATATTCACGTTGTCTGGGAATTTTCCGATGTCTTTCCAGATGAGTTACCTGGTTCCTTGGTGGACCGAGAGGTTGAGTTCTATATAGAATTAAATCCGGGTACTAGACCCATTTCTAAAGTCCCTTACCGTATGTCCCCATTAGAATTGAAAGAGTTAAAAGTTCAACTACAAGATCTGCTAGAGCAAGGATTTATTCGTCCGAGCGTTTCACCTTGGGGTGCTCCTGTGTTATTTGTACAGAAGAAGGATGGAACTATGCGATTGTGCATTGACTACAGAGAATTGAACAAGGTTACCATTAAGAATAAGTACCCATTGCCAAGAGTAGACGATTTGTTTGATCAGCTTCAGGCGCTCAAGTGTTCTTTAAAATCGATTTGAGATCAGGTTATCACCAACTAAAGGTTAGAGCGAGTGACATAGAAAAGACAGCTTTCCGGACCAGATATGGCCATTATGAATTCCTCGTCATGCCGTTCAGAGTTACCAATGCGCCAGCCGCATTCATGGACCTAATGAATCGGGTATTTAGACCCTTTCTCGATGAATTCGTTATTGTTTTCATTGACGATATCTTGGTGTATTCTAAGAGTTTTCCAGAACATGAGCAACATCTGAAGATGGTTTTGCGAACCTTACGAAATAGGAAGTTGTATGCCAAACTGAGGAAATGTGAGTTTTGGCTATCGAATGTGACTTTTCTTATACACATCATCAGCATAGATGGAGTGTCTGTTGATCCTCATAAGATCAAAGCCATTGTAAATTGGCCGAAGCCAACGAATGTGACAGAGGTCCGAAGTTTCATGAGTTTAGCCGGGTACTACCGGAGGTTTGTGAAAGACTTCTCCAGGATTGCAACACCTTTGACATAACTTACGCGGAAGAATGTTCCATTTGAATGGAATGAGAAGCGAGAGAAAAGTTTTCAGATATTGAAGAAGCAATTGGTATCCGCACCGATCTTAGCCTTACCATCCGGAACTGACGGTTTTACGATCTACAGCTATGCGTCACATAGAGGGTTAGGATGCATATTGATGCAACATGGAAAAGTAATTGCCTACGCCTCAAGACAGTTAAGACCGCCGCAGTGGTTTTTGCCTTGAATATTTGGCGCCACTACTTGTATGGAGTAACGTGTGAAGTCTTCACAGACCATAAGAGCTTGAGGTACCTTTTCACGCAGAAGGAACTGAATATGAGACAGCGCAGATGGTTTGAATTTATCAAAGATTATGACATCCTTATTCAGTATCATCCGGGAAAAGCCAACGTTGTAGCCGATGCTTTAAGCCGGAAGTCGACGGTCAATCTAGCATGCCTAATTACATCGCAAGTACCTTTATTTGTTGAATTAGAGAGAACAGAGATTGAGGTCGTTGCACCAGACACCAATATGATGCTTACGACTATGATTACTCAACCGACGTTAATAGAAGTTGTGAAAATACGACAACCGGAAGATCCATACTTGTGGAAAATCTATGAGGAGATGCAAGTAAATCCTAAGCCTGACTTTACGTTACAAAATGGAGTGCTTAAGTTTTGGGACCGGCTATGTGATCCAAACATACCCGAAGTCCAAAGACAAGTGTTAGAGGAAGCCCACAATACGAAGTTCACGATACACCCAAGAGGAACGAAAATGTACAAAGATTTGGAGGCAACGTTTTGGTGGCCAGGAATGAAAAAGGAAATAGCGGAATTTGTATCACAATGCCGACAATGTCAACAAATTAAAGAAGAACATCAAAGACCAGCAGGGTTACTACAATTGTTGCCAATACCAGAATGGAAGTGGGAACACATCACGATGGATTTTGTAGTCGGACTACCGAATTCGTCACGAGGTTGTAATGCCATATGGGTTATTGTAGATTGTCTTACCAAGTCAGCGCACTTCTTTCCAGTGAAGACTACGTATTCATTATTGAAATACGCGAACCTTTACATGGCAGAGATTATATGACTTCATGGTATGCCTATTTCGATAATGTCGGATCAAGATCCGAGATTTACGTCTAAGTTCTGGAAAAGTTTACAAAGAGCTCTAGGCACTGAGCTAAACTTTAGCACCGCTTTCCATCCGCAGACGGACGGACAGTCAGAGAGAACCATCTAGACTTTAGAAGACATGCTACGACTATGCGTACTCGATTTCCAAGGAAATTGGGAATCACACTTGCCACTCGTGGAATTTGCTTATAACAATAGTTTTCATGCGAGCATCGGAATGGCACCGTATGAAGCACTGTATGGAAGAAAATGTAGGTCGCCCGTGTGTTGGATCGAAGTAGGAAAACGACAGGTATTAGGCCCAGAGATTGTCCAAATCACGACTAAAAAGATCAAAATGATTAAACAGAGATTACAGACCGCCCAGAGTCGCCAAAAGAGCTATGCAGATATCCGAAGACGAGAGTTAGAATTTGAAGAAGGTGACCATGTATTTCTGAAAGTATCTCCTTCCAAAGGGATAAGTAGTTTTGGCAAAAAGGGGAAGTTAAAGCCGAGGTACATAGGACCGTTCCAAGTTCTTCAACGAATTGGAGCCGTCGCTTATCGTATTGCTCTTCCATTGGAACTTTCACACATTCATGATGTTTTTCATGTCTCAATGTTATGGAAGTACGTCCATGACCCTACACACGTGATTAACCATTATCCTTTTGAAGTAAGCGAAGATTTAAGCTACGTCGAAAGACCGATCAAGATTGTTGATCGCCGAGACCAAGTTCTCAGGAATAAGGTCATTCCATTAGTACGAATTCTATGGCAGAACCACACATGGGAGGAATCAACTTGGGAACGAGAAGACGAAATTAGAAAGCATTATCCATTTCTATTCGAGTGAGCGTTGTAATAAGTTGAGGTACGCTTGGTTCTATTCGCATTATCATTATTCCTATTTAACCTTCATTACCATTTAAAAAATTTTATCTACCCAAGCAATTCGGGGAAGGCCGACTTGGTTGGGATAGTACCAAACGGGGAAACCATATTGTAGGCTGCCCATACTGAGACGACAGTTAAGGCAATCACAATGAAAGGTTAACCCCACAATCAGACGCATTGACGATCACAAGTTAGGTATACAACTACGCGAAGAATTTTATCAGAGTGCGCAGCGAAAGCATAATGACGTTAGCCAAGTTTGAGGACAAACTTTATAAAGGAGGGGAGAATGTAACACCCCGCATCCGTAAATCCCACTTAATCTCATGAATTACGCCGCGTACGATAATTAGGGTAGACTAATTAAATATAAGAGTCCAAAAGATCAATTAAAGCTAGCAAGTATTCAAAAGCCACAAACTTATGAATTTCTGCCCAGTTTCCTTCTTAGCGTTCGAACGCCAGGATGAGCGTTCGAATGGTCGAGCATTTTGCCTAGGCGTTCGAACGCCCATTGACAGCACATTTGGAGCATTCGAACAGTAAGGCCAAAAACCAAAATTTCAAATCTCGCATGTTTCGAACTGTAAGCAAGAGGGTTCGAACGCTAGAGTCCAGAATCATTCTTAGCGTTCGAACACCAAAAAGGAGCGTTCGAACGCCCACAGTAAAAACAAGAAAATAAAAAAGGGAACAGGAAATTAAAATGGGGAAACCACATGGGATCATTCCCAACCTAGCCTTCACAACCACATATAATCCATACATATACACACTTCTAACTCACACCACACACACACACACACACACACACGGTCGAGAGAGAGAGAGAAAAGAAGGAAAGGAGAGGAAAGGAAGGGAAGAGAAGGGAGAAGAAAGAAAGAAAGAGAAGACTTGGGAAAACCAAAAATCCTAAATTTTTGTTAAGTTAAGGTTTTGACTTTGAATCCTATATCTAGCATGTTAGGGTTACGATTGAGAGTTGGTTTTGAGTTAGTGTAGTCCTCTCAAGTTATATTAGATACCTTAGAAGCCATAAAACAAGTTGAACTTGATTTGAGTTAAATTGATAAAATTTGTAAGATCAGCTACTGTTCTTGTCATTGAACGCAGGGAGCGTTCGAATGGCCCAGCGTTTGAACGCCAGAACCATCATTCGAATGCCAAGACCATTTTTAGGCAAATTTGACCTTTTTCCTTAAGACTTAGTAAATTCAACCAAAGTATGTTAAGCCGTTTTTACTATCTTTTGAGAACTTAGGGTACCTGTTCAAGATGGTTAGACCTAGAACGAAGGCAATTAAGTCAAGTCGAGGAATTTTATCAATTTGATTTGTAACACTAGCCTTATTAAACATAGTAATGACGTATTATTTCTTATATGTGTAGGAACGCAAAGTCTAGCACCTAACCAAGAAAATCCAAGTGAGTAACACGATGCAATGAACAAAATTATGTATTTTTCAAAAATGTTTTCAATATATGTAAGTATGCAATGATTAAATGTTTTCCATGCTTTCCATGCATCAAATGTATTTGCAATATAAATGCCATGTCTTGCAAAAGTATGCAAATGTTTATGCTACGAATGAAAACCCATGGATGGTTGATTTACATTCAAAATGGATATGTTCAAATTATATGCATGTGACACTCGGGGTCCCCTCTAACGGGACTTAAACCAAGTCAGATAGTCCTAAAAGGTATATGGGAGGACGTGAAATAAAGCCATCTACAAAGGAGATATCTGAGGCCTAAAGAGCCACCCGACCTATATGGTCATCGTGTCATGCCGGATTGTTACATTTTATGATATGCTATGTATGTTTATGAAAGCATGTGATGCCATGTTTATGAATGAAAGTTAAATGTTCAAGAAAAGTTATGTATGCTCACATTGCTTACGCTATGCTATGTTATGTATGATATGAAAATGATCCATGGTATTTTACGTTCATGCATCCGTTGTTATTCACTAAGCTTTAGCTTACGTTTTCAAAAACTCATTTTCCAGGAAGTCAAGCCGAAGAGCCCTAACAAGAGGATAGCAAGTATGCTTAGTTTTGTGGCCAAGAGGCCTTTCGTACTTATGATGATGGATTAGAATTTACACCATGTAATTATTGGCCATATGATGTATGTAAAATTAAATGTTGGCCTTATGAATGTATGGAAAGGTTGAATATTTAGACACAGCTCTGTACACTGTATGGTGACACACACTTTGTTATTTTTAGTTACTATGACGTTTCCGCGAAAAATTATTAGCATTATAAATGCACATGCACAGGTGATCAACTGGAAGAAATGGTAAGTTGGCCTTGGCGGGCCAGCCGCCGGCCATCACGCGCCTTCAATCTGCATTGGCTGGGTTGCGGGTCGTGACACGGATCGTCGTGAGAAAGTAATTCATGTAAAACTGTCATTTAATGGTGAAATATTACATACACTATTTGTAATTGGCTCTTACTTTTGAGAGAATGGTAAACTCAAGTTCTTGACATTGGTAACTATGATTTACCAATGAGTGAGGCTAATTTAGGTCAACACCTTGGTATCTTAGGTGGTCATTTTTAGATCTATGGGAATACTTAATTCTCAAAATAGAATCTCACTATCTTTTAAGAGAGACCGGGTATCACTTGTGAGTTAATTCATTAATTTAGTTATTGAAATACAGATCTAGTCTTTTCGGTAAATTATTTATCGAAATAAAGACTTATTATTTTGTTGACAAAATGAGAAATGAATTATGAATCATAAGTGTAATGACTCGTCTCTTGATTTTTAATGG
>BRYF01000004.1:12347500-12350000 GCA_030159135.1 Actinidia polygama | reverse complement strand
TGTTTGAAGAGTGATGGGAGTTGTTTGATCATGAGATTAAAGATTTTGAATTACAACAAGTAAGGGAAGTTTATAAATTGTTCTTATAGTGTTGTTTTCTCAAAGATTTTGGAATAGTAAATTTCAAGGACGAAATTTTTAAGGAGGGGAGATTGTAATGACTCGTCTCTTGATTTTTAATAGCTAATGAATTGATTTTATAGTGTTGATTAAGTTGTAAGGGCTATAAGTATGGTTGTATAAAAGTTCTAAGGTGAAAGCGTAACTATCTGAGCTAATGCGTAATAGTACATATCATACAAGGAAAAAAGTGTAATATGGACACATAATTGGATGAGTCGGGTGTTCTTTACTCTGTTGCTTATATATATATATATATATATATAGCATAAGAAAAAAAAAGAAAAAGAGAAAAGAGATAACAGAGAATCGAGAAAGAGGAGAACCGAGAGAGAGAGAAAGAGAAGAGAAATATATTCAATTTCAGGTAATTCATACCCTTTTCTTTTAATTTATTGGTCTCTATTTTGATGAGAACTTTATACATAGGTTGAAATCTAGTGTTCCTATGCATATGTCTATATATACAAAAAATGGTTGGTTGGAATTATTATGGAATTTGGGAAGGGAGAAAAAATTACAGAAATAGAAAACTTATTCGCAGCTTCTGTTTGCTTTAATGGCTGCCAAACTAAAAATTATCCAATGTGGTCGACCCTATGAAATTATCGTGCACCTTATTTTAATATTGGTCAATCGGATGAGCATGTATTATTAGGATATTGTGATTATATTGAACATTTTATGGGCCTTTGTTACAATACATTTACATTTCATGGGCCTTAGTGGCGATGCATTTCATGGGCCATAGTGATGATGCATTTATATTTTATGAGCCTTTGTGGCGATACATTTACATTTCATGGGCCTTAGAGGTGATGTATTTCATTGGCTTTAGTAACGATACATTACATGGTCCTATGGTATGATACATTGCCATTGTGGCGTAACATACGTAACAATTGTGATTGATATTCATGTTGTTATGCACATATTGTGAACTGTGGGGCTGAATTTCTATTGTTGAATTAATATTATATTTTAATTCATATTATGTTGATATGATGTGATATATGAATTATGAATTGTACATTCACTGAGCAAGTGGTTAGCTCATACCCCCACAAAGTTTTGAACTTTAGGTGAGTTAGGTCAGACCTGTGTTGGGTTTTACATTTACAAGTGTGCATATGTTGATAGTTGTGGGTGAAGTTGTAATAATACTTAGAGGGAGGATTTGTTTTTGTATGACAATCGTTTAGTGTGTTGATTTATTATGTTTATATGGATAACACCTTGCGTTTGGATTGTATAATGATTAGCTTGGGGTGGGGTGTTACAATAAAAGTTAAAAATAATTAGGATTTGGTAAAAGTTAATTATTGATACCCATGAAGAGTGTTTTGATTATGGTGATAAAACAGCGATAAATGATATTTTAGTCATTTTGCTTTATAGTGCAATCCAAATTATTTATTAGAATTAATTTAGAATAATTAAATTACCAAATTAAGTTATGAGATAACCAGAATATTTATTAGTTTAGTTGAAGCTAAACTAGACTCCCTAAAATTCTATTCTTGCCATAGTAGGAAACATATATGGGTAGCCAATCTGAAATGAAATTCTCTCCAGAGTTTTTTAAGAGAAAATGTGAGAGCTCACATTCTAAATAGATTGGTTTGGGTTGAGGGATAAAGAGAGAAGATCCAAGTGAAGGGAACAGTTTCCCCGCAGCGGAAGTTGGGTTTTTAAATTTTTTCTATTTCATATCTTCAGTCATATAATCTTACAACATTGATAAAGAGGGATTTTGATACACCTTATTGCTGTATTATTTTAGAAAATTCTAACACCTTATTGTTGCATTTTTTCAGCAAATCTCAATGCCTTATTATTGCATTTTTTAAGCAAATTCTAGTACTTTATTGTTAAAAATTCCAGCACCTTATTTTTTATAGAACACTAGTCCTGAACACTTTAGGACTTTATGTTTCTAGTTTTCTAGATCCTTTGATCTTTTCTCCTTTTTCCGTCATTCCTAACCAATCCTTCTAGAGTGTGGGCTCTCAGGGTCTTTTCTCAAAAATCTTGCCGATAATTAAATCATAAAGATTGGCAACCCACATGGCATATATATAGGCTATGTCTCTAACAACGGCAATAATAGGGATTTTAGGGAGTCCTAGTTTAGCTTCAATTAAAATACTAACAGTACTAGTTATCTCATAACTTAATTTAGTAATTTAATCCAAATTAATTCCACTAAATAATTTGGATTGCACTCCTAAGCAAAATGACTAAAATACTATTAACATAAAGTATATGAGCATAACATAACTTTTCTTGAAACATAGATTTTCATAGACTTGAAGCTCACATAGACATGGCATAATTTATTTTCGTAAACATACATAACATATCATGAAAAGTGTAACAA
>BRYF01000004.1:12337500-12340000 GCA_030159135.1 Actinidia polygama | reverse complement strand
TAATTAAAAAACTCCATTTTGTCATTTTTTTTGTCCTTTTTTCTTCAACACTAGTGATTTTATTTTTTAAAATACACTTTCAAATATTTTCATTCCTTAATTTTTTTATGAGTAGGTATCATTTTAATTTTTTTTACTTTTTATAAAACACGAACACTCCATGGTTTAAAAAAATTAAAATACTCGTTTTCACAAAGTTTTTCTCATGTTTTTCTTTTACAAAAACTCAATTTCTCAAAAAATAGAACAATACTAGTGTAGATAGAATTGTTGAGTTTTTCGTCCATTTTTATACGACACTAGTGTTTTTTCTTTTATAAAATATACTTTATAATTTTTTCATTCCTTGTATTTTTTTAGTGAGTCGGTATCTTTTTAATTTTTGTTAAACATAAACATGTTTTAAAAATAAATAAATATTCATTTTCACAAAGTTTTTCTCATGTTTTTCTTTTACAAGAAACTCAATTTCTCCGAAAAAGAAAATAATACTAGTGTAGATAGAGTTATTTTTGTATTTATAATTAAAACACTAACTTTTATCGATCTTTTCTCCATTTTTTATTCAGCACTAGTGATTTTTTGTGGGCCTATCAGACCACAGAAATACAATCATGAACGGGATCAAGAAGAGGCTCAAAAAAGCCAAAGGAAAATGGGTCGATAAATTACTAAACGTTTTGTGGGCCTATCGGACCACACTGCAGAAATCAACAATCGAAATGTTTTATTCTCTAGCTTTCAATTTCAAAATTGTGATGCCGTTGGAGTTCGGTTTGCCCATAATACGAATTAAAGCTTACAATGACAATAACAATGAATAGGTCTTGGCTCGAGACTCGACCTTGCCAAAGAATGAACAGAAAATGCACTAGTACGAATGACCAGCTACCAGAAACTAATAGCAAAGACATTTAATCAGAAAGTCCAGCATAGAGAATTCTCTATTGGCAACCTGATTTTGAAAAAAGTTGTTAAAAACACCAAAGACCCTATGGACGGAAAGCTCGGCCCAAACTAGGAAGGTCCATACAAGATTACTAAGCTCACCGGCAAATGTGCTTCTTATCTTGAGAATCTGGAGGGCAAGCAAGTCCCGAGACCTTGGAACTTCAACAAGTTGAGGACATACTTTCATTGAAATGTAACTTCTCTATACCAACCTTGCTTATAAAAATTGTATAGATTCTATGCCAAATGATTCTTACAAAAAATTTACAAGTGTAAAATTCTTGTCTTCTGGACATTTGCAAAAGCTTCACTTTTAATTAAGCAAATGGTTTGATTACTTCGAAAGTGTTGACTTGCAAGTCTTTACAAGTTTTTAAAAATGTGCTCAGCTCGGGTTTAAGAAGTTCCATACTTTGATGCCAACTTTGCTTTGAAAAATTTTCTAAGTACAAAATTTTAATGAATTTTGAATTAACACCAGGATGTATTCCTCATTTGCCTAAGCACGACCTAAGATGATCCTAATGAAAAGCGTGAGACTAGTCACTAAGCTATTCAGACATGAGCTTCAGATATCCTGAAACAATGTGACTAATCGCCGACCTACTCAAGCAAAGAGCTTGTGTCACGCCCCGCAATCCGGCCTATGCGGATCATGGGCACGTGATGGCCGACGGCTTGCTCGCCAAGGACAACTTACCTGTTTTTCTGTGCATACTCATTAGAATGATATAAATTCTTCTTTTGCGAAAACGTAATCATAACTAAAAGTATTAAAGTGTCACATCCATACCGTACACAGAGTTGTGCCTAAGTTCAAATATTTACATACATATTATGACCAATTAAATTATACATGTCGTGGCCGTACATTCTACATAGTCTAAGGCCCATAGGCTACAAACTAAATCCACATGACGCCTTCTTCTATGGCTTTTCGGATTGGCTACCTGAAATTTATTTTTTTAAAAACGTAAGCTAAAGCTTAGTAAATAACATCAATGCATGAACATAAAATACCATGGATGATTTCATATTATACATACATCATATACATAAAACATGTGAGCATGAACATAACTTTTTCTTGAAATATAACTTTCATAAACGTGATGTTCACATAGACATTTCATACATACTTCTATAGTCATACATGACATATCTGAAAGATGCACATAGGCATAACATAGCTGAAAACTGTAACAACTCGACTGAATTGAGTAACCATATAGGTCAGGTGGCTCTTTAGGCCTGAGATATCTTGATTTGCAGATGATTTTATTTCATGTCCCACATCTACTTTAGGACTATCTGACTTTAGGTCCCGTCAGAGAGGATTTCGAGTGTCACTATACATACATATTCTGAACATACTTTACTTTTCAATCAATCATATATAAATGGATTTCAATACATAATATAACAACCTTTGGATGTTATAGAAGATATGACATTGATATCTTAACATACTCATTTTATGCATTGAAATATGGAAAACCTTTTTATATACATAATATGCGTTGAAAATCATTTTGAAAATACATAAGTT
>BRYF01000004.1:12315000-12330000 GCA_030159135.1 Actinidia polygama | reverse complement strand
TCCACAATCTTCTGAAAACTCGGATTAGAAAGGCAAAGGCATGGAAGATGTTTGACTCTTAATTTGATCTTTTGCACTGCCTTGGTGTGCTCAATAGTCCAGGGTTTTGGTTCTTTTTACAGCCTACTATATAAAATAGCGCTATCCTGGGCTATATTTTTGTAAAAATTTGCTACATAATTAAGACTTCCCAAGAATCTTTGAAGCTGAGTTTTATCTTTAATTTCATCAGGAAATTTAGATGCAAACTCAATACTTCTATCAATAGGAATGATCTTTCCTCTTTGGATATTATGTCCTAAAAATCTGACATTAGTTTGGAAAAGTTTCATTTTTGCTTCTGAAATAACCAGACCATTTTTGATAATAGCATTTTTGAAAATTCTTAGATGCTTAAAATGCTGGTCTATAGATGACGAGAAAACCAAGATGTCATCTATATAAACAATACAAAAATCTGAATGAGGAATGAAAATCTCATTCATGATATTTTGAAATTCTAATGGGGCATTTTTCAGTCCAAATGGCATGACATTCCATTCAAAATGACCAAAAGGAACTGTGAATGCGGTTTTATATCTTTCTTTTTCCAAAATTTGAATCTGCCAATATCCAGATTTTAAATTAAATTTTGAGAAAACTTCTGCTTTAAAAAGTCTGTCAAGCAGATCTTTTTTATTTGGAATTGGATATCTGATCCATTTTAAAACATTATTTAGAGGCTTGTAGTTGATCACCAGTCTTGGGACGCCTCTTTCCTTTTCTGCTGCTTTGTTGACATAGAAAGCGGTACAACTCCAGGGAGAGTAGCTCTTTCTAATCAAGCTTTTTGATAATAAATCCTGAATTTCTCTTTTGCAAAGCTCAAGATATTCAGAATTCATTTGACTGGGTCTTGCCTTGGTTGGAATTTGTCTCTTTTCATCGAAATCATTTTCATAAGGCAAAGACACAATATGTTGCTTCCTATTCCAGAAAGCATTTGGATGAGTACTACAAATCTGTTGTTTAAATTCCTTTTCAATTTACAGAATTTTTGATTTCAGATGAGTACTTTTAATTTTTTCTCAATATCCATAGAATGAACTTCCGTTTTTAGAAAATTGAGATGTTTCTCTTTGGGAACTAAAAACTGTCTGAGTCCATTTAGGATACGGTTTTCTGGATCTTGAATGAATTCAAAATACAGATGTTGGTTTTTATAAAAACAATTTATGCCTTTTTGATCAATTTTTGAAATTGGCATAATCTGGTTTAAAAATGGAGTCCCCAGAATAACCTCTTGTTGTAAATTTTTTACTAACAAAAAGTTAGAAGGGATACAGACTCCTTTGTTGCAGATCAAAACTTCTGTAAGCTTGTACCTGATTTTCATCTGGGTTCCACTTGCAGATTTTAAACCCTGCATAGTTTTTTCGAAATATTTTGTTGGAACAAGTCCTTCTTGGATGCAATTCATGTCTGCTCCGCTATCAACCAAGGCTGTAGCATTCTTAATGACATAATCTTGATTAACAACAACATTAATCTGGATATACCATTTTTGAGAGGTGACATGCTGCAGAATCTGGAGAAAATCTTCTGTAGGGTGATCAGATGAGTTACCAGGGGAATCATCCTCTTCCTCCTTCTCGGATTCTTCCAAAATCTTTCCAGGACTGTTTTCTTTAAAAAGTTTTGCTAAAACATTTTGTCCTAGTTGTAATTCTGCAATTTGATTATCATGCTCAGAAATGAATTGCTTCAATTCCTGGACTTCAGTCTTTAAATTTTTTATTTCCTTGCGGAGATCATTTAAAGTGACTGGTTTAGATGCTGGAGTATTAATTCTTTGGAAAACCTCATTTAAAGAATAATTACTTCTTAAACAAGTGTTTTTCTTTTTAAACTCATTTGGTTTATCTGATGCTATCTCCTGGTTATCAATAATTTTTTCCAAAATTTTTGACCTTAGATCTGCATCAGGGATTTGATTAACCGAGGTTATCAAGTCCTTTAGATTGTTGGTTAACACGTTTAACCCATTTGATTCCACAATAGCTTTCCAAAAGTTTTGCTCTGTAGAACAATTTCCTTTGCAAGCTGTTGTCGAATCCTTATCAGAGTCCGAAGAGGTACTGGAGTAAAATTCCTCTTCTGCGGAAGATTTGTTTTGAGAATCGCTATTCTCTGGACTAGTGTTTAAAATTAATTTGCTAAGTTGTAATTTTAAACCTTCATCCATATTTAGCTCATTTAACTTCCTTTTGGTGTAACATTTGTTGGCGTAATGACCAATTTTGCCACACTTAAAGCAAGTTGCTGGGGTTTTGTTTTCTCCTAATGGTTTTGAAAACCTTTTTGATTTAGGAAAATCTTTTGAAAACCTCTTTTTCCTTTTATGCTTGGAATAGTATTCCTCAGAATACTTCTTTGGCTTAAATTTCCCTTTCTTCTTATACTTAGAAATATCAAATTTCTTTGATTTTTCTTTAGGATAAGAAGTAGGTAAATCATAGGCAAATTGTTGGCAGAATTCTCCAATTTCTTTTTTTCCTGTCAAATTCTGCTTCTTGAGTTGATGCTGCAACTTCATATCGTTGCAAATGTTTAACCCTACCTGTGTACAGGCTCCTGTAATCTGTCCATAAGTTAACAAATCATAAGGAATGTTAAACCCATCATTTTGATTTCTAAGATGTTGCCTAACCTTTTCAGAAAAAATAGGAGGCAAACCATCAATGAACTTTGCTTTCCAGTAAGATGAATTAACATCCTCCCTAAGCATAACTTTTACTAAAAACACATCCTTATACCACCTAAAATGGGTAAGGGAGGGACATTTTAGGTTCTGGAGGAGCTCTCTACCTCTCTCCTCTCTCTGGGGCATGTTCCCTAGGAAGTGTGTGACCACTGTGGCCACCAGCGTATAGGTAGCATCTTCCTGAGACCTACTTGGATCATTTTCAATATCAGGTCTAGTGGCATTAAGAATCTCTTCTTTCTGATCAAGGTTAAGATTATTATGCCACCATCCATAGAGAACTCCTGTAAATCCATTGATAATAAATTTAGCAATATCACTATCATTATTACCATTAGCTTTACAAACAGATGCGTACATTAGCATCCTATGGAGTTGCTCCATAATTTGATAATCGGTCATGCCATCAATATTCCATTCGTAAATAAAGGTCCCTAAACGAAGTTTGTTGTTTTTTAGTAAAAAACTCTTCCTCATAGAGAACATCTCCAGGAGTTGGTCTTTTATAAAAAGTTGGTCCTGTTTTCTCAGGAAACTCAATTTTGTTTATTGAAAACGATTCATCTTTAAAAGCTTTTTCTACAGACTGAATATTTTCTTCTGAACTGTCTTCTGAATTTTCTATTAACTTAGAAGATTTTTTCAGAACATTGATTTTCAAATCCTTTGTTTTTTTAATTTTTTCCATAAAATTTTTAAAGAAATCAGGATCATTTTTTGAAAGTTTAAAACCTGGAACAGGGATCTGCGGTTTTAAATCAATTTTTTGAATTTCCTTTTCTTTTTCTTTACTGAAAAAATTTAAGGAAAAAGGGTTTGAAGAAGTCGAAGACTCATTCTTGATAATTGGTTTATCAGAATCAATCATCTTTTCTTCAATCCGGTTTAGCTGGTTACCAATTGTCTGTAAAATAACATTGGTAAAATTTTGTTGTTTTGTAGCAGAAGGCACCTGGCTATTATCTTTGGCAGAAATGAAAGGCGTAGCTTCCATAATAATACCAGGGTACTTTGAATCTTTGATCTGAATAGTTTCTGCCGGGGGGTGAACCGAGGTAGTGAACGACCCATCTGGCTTAATCCATTGCCTCTTTTCAATGGCAGAAAGAACAGAAATATCCTGTCTTCTATTCAGTTTTGATGGATACCATTTTAAAAACCAATCTTTGAACCAGATTAGCTCTGTTTTGGTAGCTAAATCATCATAATAACAATTACTAAAATTGTTAAGTTCTGATTTAGAAAAGACTTTGAAAAACCATTTAGAAAATTCTTTCTCGGTTTTAAATTGGGTATTAATAATGGTTCTTCCTACAGAACCTGGTTTAAAATCATATTTTTTAAGATCCATAAACCAACATTTAAAAATTAAAACCTTCATTGGCTTCAGATGCAGTAGGAGAAGTCCTCCTATGGTCTCTGTTTGGTTCTGAATAGACTCCATGTGGAATCTGTTGGTCAGAAATCTTGACTCCTTCAAGAATCTGTTCTGAGATATTAACCTCTTCCTGTATCTCAGAGGGAGTTGGATCAATTTCTTCTATCTTTCTTCTAGATTTCATTCTGGCATTCCAAGGAATATCCCCTGAAATAGAATTCCTGCTAGAAGAAGGAATAGAGACATTGTAAGGTACTTCTTTAGATTGTCCCTGAACCCTACAGGACATACTCCTAGGAAGAGTTATCCTTTCAACATCGTTGGGGGCAAATGTAACTATAACATCTCCCTCCGGGGTTTGAACAATTTGGTCAACCTTACTGTCTATTCTTTCTTGTGTTGTTACTTCATTTGGTATTCTCCAATGGGTAGGAAAATCTACTTCTTCCCAGTTAATTAGTCTGGGTGTAGCAACTTTGGTTGTTAGACGATTGCTTTCTATCACAACAGTCTTTCCTGGATCACTACGTAGAATACAATTAGGGCAAAGAGTATTCATAACTTTGTAATGAATCCTGTAGATAACAGCTATCGTTTCAGATCCTGGTAAAAAGTCATAGCCATGAGTCTGGATCTGTAATGTAACTGCTTCAAAAAGGTTTCTATCTGTCAAAGATAGATTTAGGTTTGGGAAAACATTAAAATAGACTGGTCCATGGCATAAACTAGTCTTAATCATTCCCATTGTTGAATTTTTAAAATTGTTGCATCTGGCATCGCGTAGATGTGCCCTGAGACATGCATTTGTTCCTAACAATGTAAGGGGTTTAAATGCAATCTGGATACAACCTATATGTAGATAGTGATATTTTGAAAAATATCTTTGGATGTCTCCTAAACATAAAAGTTTTAGAGTTTCAATCTCTGAATCAAGACTTATGGATTGCTCCACAGTTTTGATTGCCTTTTGACTTATAAATTTGAAAAATCCAAGTTTATAAATCTTTTTTGATTCAATTGAGGGAATAATCCACTCATTTAGCTGATCCGTCTGAGAAAACTCAGTGATTTCGCTATTTTTGATGAAGTTCCTTGAAGTGGATATCTCCATATCAGTTGATAAATAGTTAGTATATTTAGAAAATCTTTAAACGAAACTGATCTATAAAACTGTTCATCATCTTCTCATATAGATCCAGAAAATAAATCTCTTTTGGATCTCAACATAGGAAACAAGAACCTCAACGTCAGTCAACACAAAAAAGGGTAAAAGCGACCATCAACGCCTAAAGCCTTCTTGGCACACACGGCATAGGTCAAGACCCAAATGCGACTTCGACGGAGTTCCATCCTTCCATTTATGTTGAAATTTAAAGAAAAATTTTTTCTTTCTCAGCGGAGGTTAAACCATACCATTAGATCCGAAGATGAACAAATAAATATAGAAAAGTTCCCATTTTATAAGATCATCTAGATATACTAACTAATGTTTCTAGCCAATCATGGCTCTGATACCAAAGAAATGTAAGGATCGTCACAATATAAGTGCAGAGAAATAAAAACTGAATAATACCTTTTGATTGTATTTGATAGCCTTGGGTTACAGTAGAGAAATATCAGAGAGAGAGAGAGAGAGAGAGAGAAATTTTTGGGTCCTCTTACAAGAGAATGAGGAGTCCTTTTAAAGAAAATAAAACACTATTTGGATCTACTGTGCGGATGTGAAATAACATTTTCAAATCCGTGGCGCCGAAAGATGAAGTGACGTTTCACTCGGTGAAGGTCATTCTGCCAGCTACAATTTTGCTCAAACTGCCAGTTACAATTTTGCTAACAACAACTTAACAAGTCTAGATAGTTTTGCAACTCATTAATTCTTTTGTTAATATAAACCAGATCAGGATCAAAGATACCAAAATCAAAATAATCCTTTTCTGATTTCCTTTTTGCTTGTTTTAATAGATTAATTTTTTGAACTACTCTAACTCTTGAAGGTAAAGTAGAAAATAATCTATTAGGTTGATTAAAACTTTGATACCATTCTCTGGGAATATGGATTCTGGGTCGTTTGTGAAAATCCATTTAATCACGTTTAGAATGGTCCTTGGAGGATCCCTTTGATCTGGTGGATCTTTTTGCTGAGGATCTTTCCAATTTGTTAAGCTTCTGGGTGTGAACTTCAATAAAGGAGTCCCAGTAGTCTTCCATTGTTCCTGAGCCTTCGGAATTATAATCTTCTGACTCGTTTGGATCTTGAGCCTCTCCTGCTAAGGCTGAAAATTGGCCAATTAGTGAAAGAACCATAGCCTTCTCTGAATCTTCATCTGCCTCTTTTGAAGAACCTGCTTCTGTGGATAAATGCTGGAAATTCTCCATGAATTGACTTTTGATCATGTCCATTACCTTGATCTGGATTTGGACTGGAGAAAGATTTGATTCTTCCTTTTTCACTGCATCTGCCAAGGCTTGGAAGATATTTGACGGTAACGCTGGTTCAGGAGCTTTTGGGTGCTGTTCCTCATAAACCTCCTTAAATTCATTGATGGTGGATTTTATTAAAGAAATGGCGTCTTTTTCATTAAATCCATCCCACCATTTGAACCAAAAAGTCTTTTGAAGAATAGGACAGTTTAGATAATCAAAATTTTCATCTAGATTCCACTTCCAGCACCAAGTGATTCTGAATTCTGCAAAGAAATAAATCTCTTTTTGATTTTTTGGAGGGTTTTTTGCTGTTTTTCCTTTAAGCCTTGGATGGAAATCATACCAAAGCTGAAAAGTCTCCAGGATAGAATTTGGTAAAATTGCCATTTCTGGCCCCATTTTTTCCCACCAGTGCATAAACCACAATGGGAATCCTGAAGTTTTTGGGATATTTGGATTAAGAGAGAAAAACCAAGAATGGGTTTTGGGGGATTTTGGTAATAAAACGCAAAATTCCAAGCTTGGATATAATCCCAGTAGTTGAAATGAAAGTCTTTGGGATTAGAAATTTTTAAAACCTTTGGTTTGGCAGGATCTAAACCCCATTCCTGAGGATGAAGAACCTTAATAATATAACACTTTGAATGTGTTATGGGAGTTTTAAAATCTCCAGGGTTTACATGATTATGGTGGATCTGAATAGATTCTGTCTCCACAAACATTGCTTCATAGACATACCTGAGCCTTCCTTCCAAAACCATATAAGTTTGGTTACCCAAATATCGTTCTTTGATAAACCATGGATCTTGCTGCCATTGTAGATCCTGAGTTTGTAGAGGAACGATCTTCTCTACATGACTCTTTTGATGGTAGACTACTTCAGTGGCCAAGGCCTCTTTAGCAGTCTTGGTCTTTGAATGACCAGCGGTTTTTGAGTGACCTTTAGATGATGCTGGGGAACCCAGCTTTGGATAATCAGAATAGGAAACTCCTTTTCCTGGATTCTGAGTGGCCTTAGAACGGCCTTTTGATTGCTTTTGATCATACTTTTGCTCCTTCTTTTTGCCTCTGTCAGGAGGCTCCATGATCCTGCAAGAATTCCCGCGTTAGAAAATCTGGCAGAGAATTTTGTTCTCCTTTGATAAACTCTATATCAAAATCAAAAGCAGATAACTGGGCTTGCCATCTAGCAAAAAGTTGTTTAGAAACCAAGTTTTTAACATCTTTTTGGAGAATGTGTTTTGCTGCACTGCAATCAATTCTGACAAGAAACCTTTGGTTAAGAATGTCATCCTGAAATTTGTTAATACATTTAACTAAGGACAACATTTCCTTTTTGATAGTGGAATAATTTGTTTGGGCTCCCTTCCACATCCCCGAGGTGAATCTCAGGAGTTCTTCTGAATTAGAAGAAGGATTCTTTTGCTTTAAAATTCCTCCATATCCGAGATCCGAAGCATCTGTTTCCACAATCTTCTGAAAACTCGGATTAGCAAGGCAAAGGCATGGAAGTTGTTTGACTCTTAATTTGATCTTTTGCACTGCCTTGGTGTGCTCAATAGTCCAGGGTTTTGGTTCTTTTTGCAGCCTACTATATAAAATAGCGCTATCCTGGGCTATATTTTTGTAAAAATTTGCTACATATTTAAGACTTCCCAAGAATCTTTGAAGTTGAGTTTTATCTTTAATTTCATCAGGAAATTTAGACGCAAACTCAATACTTCTATCAATAGGAATGATCTTTCCTCTTTGGATATTATGTCCTAAAAATCTGACATTAGTTTGGAAAAGTTTCATTTTTGCTTCTGAAATAACCAGACCACTTTTGATAATAGCATTTTTGAAAATTCTTAAATGCTTAAAATGTTGGTCTATAGATGACGAGAAAACCAAGATGTCATCTATATACACAATACAAAAATCTGAATGAGGAATGAAAATCTCATTCATGATATTTTGAAATTCTGATGGGGCATTTTTTAGTCCAAATGGCATAACATTCCATTTAAAATGACCAAAAGGAACTGTAAATGCGGTTTTATATCTTTCTTTTTCCAAAATTTGAATCTGCCAGTATCCAGATTTTAAATCAAATTTTGAGAAAATTTCTGCTTTAAAAAGTCTGTCGAGCAGATCTTTTTTATTTGGAATTGGATATCTAATCCATTTTAAAACATTGTTTAGAGGCTTGTAGTTGATCACCAGTCTTGGGACGCCTCTTTCCTTCTCTGCTGCTTTGTTAACATAGAAAGCGGTACAACTCCAAGGAGAGTAGCTCTTCCTAATCAAGTTTTTTGATAATAAATCCTGAATCTCCTTTTTGCAAAGCTCAAGGTATTCAGAATTCATTTGGCTGGGTCTTGCCTTAGTTGGAATTTGTTTCCTTTCATCGAAATCATTTTCATAAGGCAGAGACACAATATGTTATTTTCTATTCCAGAAAGCATTTGGATGAGTACTACAAATCTGGATTCTGAATTCTTCTTCAAGTTTCAAAATCTTTGATTTCAAATGAGTACTCTTAATTTTTTGCTCAATATCCAAAGAATGAACCTCTGTTTTTAGAAAATTGAGATGTTTCTCTTTAGGAACTAAAAACTGTCTGAGTCCATTTAGGATACGGGTTTCTGGATCTTGAATGAATTCAAAATACAGATGTTGATTTTTATAAAAACAATTTATGCCTTTTTGATCAATTTTTGAAATAGGCATAATTTGGTTTAGAAAAGGTGTTCCCAAAATAACTTCTTGTTGTAAATTTTTTACAAGCAAAAAATTAGAAGGGATACAAACTCCTTTGTTGCAGATCAAAACTTCTGAAAGCTTATACCTGATTTTCATCTGGGTTCCACTTGCAGATTTTAGACCCTGTAGAGTTTTTTTGAAATACTTTGTTGGAACAAGTCCTTCTTGGATGCAACTCATATCAGCTCCGCTATCAACCAAAGTTGTAGCATTCTTAATGACATAATCTTGATTAATAACAATATTAATCTGAATATACCATTTTTGGGAGGTGACATGCTGTAGAATCTGGAGAAAATCTTCTGTAGGATGATCAGATAAGTTACCAGGGCTATCATCCTCTTCCTCCTTCTCGGATTCTTCCACGACTTTTCCAGGACTGTTTTCTTTAAAAAGTTTTGCTAAAACATTTTGTCCTAGTTGTAAGTCTGCAATTTGATTATCATGCTCAGAAATGAATTGCTTCAATTCATGGACTTCAGTCTTTAAATTTTTTATTTCCTTTCGAAGATCATTTAAAGTGACTGGTTTAGATGCTGGAGTATTGATTCTTTGGAAAATCTCATTTAAAGAATAATTACTTCTTAAACAAGTGGCTTTCTTTTTAAAATCATTTGGCTTATCTGATGCTATCTCCTGGTTATCAATAATTTTTTGCAAAATTTTTGACCTTAGATCTGCATCAGGGATTTGATTAACCGAAGTTATCAAATCTTTTAGATTGTTGGTTAAAACATTTAACCCGTTTGATTCAACAATAGCCTTCCAAAAGTTTTGCTCTGTAGAACAATTTCCTTTGCAAGTTGTTGTTGATTCTTTATCAGAGTCTGAAGAGGTACTGGAGTAAAATTCCTCTTCTGCGGAACTTTTGTTTTGAGAATCGCTATTCTCTGGACTAGTGTTTAAAATTAGTTTGCTCAACTGTAATTTTAAACCTTCATCCATTTCTAGCTCATTCAACTTCTTTTTGGTGTAACATTTGTTGGCGTAATGTCCAACCTTGCCACACTTAAAACAAGTTGCTGGGTTTTTGTATTCCCCTGAGGGTTTTGAAAACCTTTTTGATTTAGGAAAATCTTTTGAAAATCTCTTTTTCCATTTATGTTTAGAATAGTATTTCTCAGAATACTTCTTTGGCTTGTATTTCCCTTTCTTCTTATATTTAGAAATATCAAATTTCTTTGATTTTTCTTTAGGATAAGAAGTAGGTAAATCATAAGCAAATTGTTGGCAGAATTCTCCAATTTCTCTTTTTCCTGTCAAATTCTGCTTCTTGAGTTGATGGTGCAATTTCATGTCAGTGCAAATGTTTAACCCTACTTGTGTGCAGGCTCCTGTAATCTGTCCATATGTCAACAAATCATAAAGAATGTTAAACCCATCATTTTGATTCCTAAGATGTTGCCTAACCTTTCAAAAAAAATAAGAGGCAGACCATCTATGAATTTTGCTTTCCAGTAAGATGAATTAACATCCTCTCTAAGCATTACTTTTGATAAGAACACATCCTTATACCACCTGAAATGGGTAAGGGAAGGACATTTTAGGTTCTGGAGGAGCTCTCTACCTCTCTCCTCTCTCTGGGGCATGTTCCCTAGGAAGTGTGTGACCACTGTGGCTACCAGCGTATAGGTAGCAGCTTCCTGAGACCTACTTGGATCATTTTCAATATCAGGTCTAGTGGCATTAAGAATTTCTTCCTTCTGAATCAGGTTAAGGTTATTATGCCACCATCCATAGAGAACTCCTGTAAATCCATTGATAATAAATTTAGCAATATCACTATCATTATTACCATTAGCTTTACAAACAGATGCGTACATTAGCATCCTATGAAGTTGCTCCATAATCTGATAATCAGTCATGCCATCAATATTCCATTCGTAAATAAAGGTGGCACTAAACGAAGTTTGTTGTTTTTTAGTAAAAAACTCTTCCTCATAGAGAACATCTCCAGGAGTTGGTCTTTTATAAAAAGTTGGTCCTGTTTTCTCAGGAAACTCAATTTTGTTTATTGAAAACGATTCATCTTTAAAAGCTTTTTCTAAAGACTGAATATTTTCTTCTGAACTGTCTTCTGAATTTTCTATTAACTTAGAAGATTTTTTCAGAACATTGATTTTCAAATCCTTTGTTTTTTTAATTTTTTCCATAAATTTTTTAAAGAAATCAGGATCATTTTTTGAAAGTTTAAAACCTGGAACAGGGATCTGCGGTTTTAAATCAATTTTTTGAATTTCCTTTTCTTTTTCTTTACTGAAAAAATTTAAGGAAAAAGGGTTTGAAGAAGTCGAAGACTCATTCTTGATAATTGGTTTATCAGAATCAATCATCTTTTCTTCAATCCGGTTTAGCTGGTTACCAATTGTCTGTAAAATAACATTGGTAAAATTTTGTTGTTTTGTAGCAGAAGGCACCTGGCTATTATCTTTGGCAGAAATGAAAGGCGTAGCTTCCGTAATAATACCAGAGTACTTTGAATCTTTGATCTGAATAGTTTCTGCCGGGGGGTGAACCGAGGTAGTGAACGACCCATCTGGCTTAATCCATTGCCTCTTTTCAATGGCAGAAAGAACAGAAATATCCTGTCTTCTATTCAGTTTTGATGGATACCATTTTAAAAACCAATCTTTGAACCAGATTAGCTCTGTTTTGGTAGCTAAATCATCATAATAACAATTACTAAAATTGTTAAGTTCTGATTTAGAAAAGACTTTGAAAAACCATTTAGAAAATTCTTTCTCGGTTTTAAATTGGGTATTAATAATGGTTCTTCCTACAGAACCTGGTTTAAAATCATATTTTTTAAGATCCATAAACCAACATTTAAAAATTAAAACCTTCATTGGCTTCAGATGCAGTAGGAGAAGTCCTCCTATGGTCTCTGTTTGGTTCTGAATAGACTCCATGTGGAATCTGTTGGTCAGAAATCTTGACTCCTTCAAAAATCTGTTCTGAGATATTAACCTCTTCCTGTATCTCAGAGGGAGTTGGATCAATTTCTTCTATCTTTCTTCTAGATTTCATTCTGGCATTCCAAGGAATATCCCCTGAAATAGAATTCCTGCTAGAAGAAGGAATAGAGACATTGTAAGGTACTTCTTTAGATTGTCCCTGAACCCTACAGGACATACTCCTAGGAAGAGTTATCCTTTCAACATCGTTGGGGGCAAATGTAACTATAACATCTCCCTCCGGGGTTTGAACAATTTGGTCAACCTTACTGTCTATTCTTTCTTGTGCTGCTACTTCATTTGGTATTCTCCAATGGGTAGGAAAATCTACTTCTTCCCAGTTAATTAGTCTGGGTGTAGCAACTTTGGTTGTTAGACGATTGCTTTCTATCACAACAGTCTTTCCTGGATCACTACGTAGAATACAATTAGGGCAAAGAGTATTCATAACTTTGTAATGAATCTTGTAGATAACAGCTATCGTTTCAGATCCTGGTAAAAAGTCATAGCCATGAGTCTGGATCTGTAATGTAACTGCTTCAAAAAGGTTTCTATCTGTCAAAGATAGATTTAGGTTTGGGAAAACATTAAAATAGACTGCTCCATGGCATAAACTAGTCTTAATCATTCCCATTGTTGAATTTTTAAAATTGTTGCATCTGGCATCGCGTAGATGTGCCCTGAGACATGCATTTGTTCCTAACAATGTAAGGAGTTTAAATGCAATCTGGATACAACCTATATGTAGATAGTGATATTTTGAAAAATATCTTTGGATGTCTCTTAAACATAAAAGTTTTAGACTTTCAATCTCTGAATCAAGACTTATGGATTGCTCCACAATTTTGATTGCCTTTTGACTTATAAATTTGAAAAATCCAAGTTTATAAATCTTTTTTGATTCAATTGAGGGAATAGTCCACTCATTTCGCTGATCCGTCTGAGAAAACTCAGTGATTTCGCTATTTTTGATGAAGTTCCTTGAAGTGGATATCTCCATATCAGTTGATAAATAGTTAGTATATTTAGAAAATCTTTAAACGAAACAGATCTATAAAACAGTTCATCATCTTCTCATATAGATTCAGAAAATAAATCTCTTTTGGATCTCAACATAGGAAACAAGAACCTCAACGTCAGTCAACACAAAAAAGGGTAAAAGCGACCATCAACGCCTAAAGCCTTCTTGGCACACACGGCATAGGTCAAGACCCAAATGCGACTTCGACGGAGTTCCATCCTTCCATTTATGTTGAAATTTAAAGAAAATTTTTTTCTTTCTCAGCGGAGGTTAAACCATACCATTAGATCCGAAGATGAACAAATAAATATAGAAAAGTTCCCATTTTATAAGATCATCTAGATATACTAACTAATGTTTCTAGCCAATCATGGCTTTGATACCAAAGAAATGACTAGCATATATGGATTGACTAGCATACCATATATGCTAGTCATCTCTTATATATATATATATATATATATATAGGCTGTCAATCCAAAAAATAATCTCAGCAGAATTTTTGATAGAAAAAATATGAGAGTCCACACTCTTAAAGGATTGGTTAGGGTTGTCAATCCAAAAAATAATCTCAACAGAATTTTTGATAGAAAAAATATGAGAGCCCACACTCTTAAAGGATTGGTTAGGGTTGAGGAAAAAATGAGATAAGATCAAAAGATCTAGAAAACTATAAAAACAAAGTCCTAAATTATTTAGGACTAGGGTTTTGTGAAAAACAAGGCTGGAATTTGCAAAAACACAGCATCGGGGCGTAAAAGGCAGCAGCAACCCGCCGCCGCGGTAAGGCACGAAATCGGGATATTCTGTATCTTTGACCCTCTCTTGATCAATGTTGTACGTTTTATATGACTTTAAGATCTGAAAAAGAAAAGTGTAAAATTTACGCTTCCGTTCATGGAATACGATCTTTTTCAATTGGTATCAGAGCCATACCATGTTAATCTATCAACGTTAATGATGAAAAGAGTTTTTATTCTTATGCTATTCATGGATCATCAATTAAACAAGAGATGTTCTGCATGTATGTTGATTCTATCAAGTTATAATAGCGGTAGTTGAGATCCAATAATTTATTATTGGGATATGGGGTAGTCCAGCCCAAGTGCTAAAAGGGAGAGCAAATAAGTTGGAATCGAGAACAGATGTCTATTTACAAAAGGTGGTTTGTTTTGTTTTCCTAAGGATTAGAAAGTCATTGTTAGCACCTTCATTGTTAGCACCAATGTCCGATTCCTAGAAGATGACTATGTAATGAACCACAAACTCAAAAGTAGGATTATTCTAAAAGAGCTGAGAGGAGATAAACCAACACATAATTCTTCAATACCCATAGTACATGAAGAAGAAGCACAAGATCAAGTCATCGACATTCTATTTTCTCATCATAATGGGAGGAATGTTGTGACTCAGGCTGATACTGAAATACAGCGTGCAGATACCATTAACACGCTGGTTCCACAACTAGTGCATGATGATGGTGCACAAGGATTAGAATCAACAGAACAATTAAATTCTGATACACAGACACATGTCGTGCCTCGTTGTAGTGGGAGGGTTGGACGCCAATCTGATCGGTATATATTCTTGGGAGAATCTTATGACATGATCCCTGATAAACTGAATGCCGAACCCGTGAACTTCAATGAAGCACTTCAAGACAAAGACGCAGAACCTTAGAAAAAGGCTATGAAATCAGAGATGGAGTCTATGTACTCCAATCAAGTCTAGAATC
>BRYF01000004.1:12307500-12312500 GCA_030159135.1 Actinidia polygama | reverse complement strand
CAAAATATAGATGATTATGGAAATAATTATTTGCTAATTTATGTAATATTATCTTTGTAGGAACAAAAAAATATTGCTGAAAATTTTCCTATGAGACATCTTCTAAGGATTTTAATCATGTGAAGAAAAACTATAGAAGGCAAGTTACCGTTGGGAAAAGAATAAGACCTGAATAAGAAAAGTTAGCGTTGAAATCCAAGAAGGTAAGTTACTGTCGGTAGAAATTTTTATGGAACTACAAATCCTCTATTCTAGCTAGTGTTTGAAGTATATAAAGAGAAAGAATTGTATATAATGAAGACACATCAAGAGGGAGAAAAACAAAAGGTAGTGAGCTTTCAAAGGATCATTTTATTTTGAGAAAAATTCTACAATGTGCTTCATTTGCATATACGTACTTTAAAGAGTGATTTTGATTGTTGAACTTATTTGTAAAACATATATTATAACCCTTGTTCTTGCTCTCTTGCTAGAACTTTTTTTTCTCTTTTTCTGAGTGGTTTTGAATAGAATATCACTTGTATCGGTGTGATAAGGGACCAGAATCAAAACTGGTTAAAGTTAGATGAGGCAAGACACGGAAGTCAAAACTTGTCAAAGGTAGATGAGGCACATTATCATAGTCAAAACTTATCGAGGTTGTCTAGTACCCCACAAAGATAGGTGTTGTAATTGCTATTTGAAAAATAGTACAACAAATCCCAAGGAGGTCACTTAGGGAGTGGGCGTAGGATTAGGACAAACTGAACCACGATAAATCTTGTATTTTCTTTTCTCTCTCTCCATACCTATTTACTTTTCGCATTTTGTCTTTGTATAGCTGTATGAGTGAACTTTGGTTTTACTTGATATTTTTTTATTCGCTAGCGCATATCATTGCTTAATTAGCTTTTTGCCCCGTCCTTGAGCTAGCTTCTTATTTTACGGTGCTTTTCTCTTGAGCTAGCTCTATTGCACAAAATTAAAACTCGTTTTAAAGTTTGCATATTTGTTTAAAGACACAATTCTCCCCGCTCTTGGGTGGTATTGCCACAACAATTAATTTCAAGAGCAAACTCTCAAGATTGAAGCTTATTTGGTTCCATGCAATATCTTTGGAGTTTGATTATTTATGAAGGTAAAATTTCATGCATTTTAGATTCACACTAAGAGCGTTGGGTGTTCTTATTCTCTTGAGGGTTCAACATACGACTTGTACTTGATACTAGTTTTTGTTAAAATGCTTTTTAAAAGTGTTATTCATCATTCTTTATATTTTTCCAATTTTTTTTTCATCATGAGTTCTGAAAATCGATGCTCATTTGAACGCGTAATTTGTTCATTGGAATGGTCAGATGTAAGCCTGTCAATGGGTCGAATTAAATCCGCATTCGATAAGCAAAATCTGCATCGATTTTTAAAAATCCGGTCCGAAACTCATTTAATTTGAATCTGATTCTTAGCGGACCGATTTGATAATTATCCGATCTGATCCGATCCGTTTACCTTTCGATATGTTTATCAAAAAAGGAAATTTTTTCGATTTTCTTTTAAATAATAGTTGTTTATTTAAAAATAGAAACAATTTTTTTTAAAAAAAAGTTATTTTAATTAAAAAAAAGCAATTATTATTTTTTTTAAAAGATTGTTTTTTCTAAAAAAAATATTTTTTATTTTCTAAAACTAGTTTATTTTAAAATAAAATAGTTTTTCTAGATTATTTTCTGAAATTATTTTATTTTTTTAAAATAACCTTTCAAAAAAAACTATTTTAGTAAAAAAATATATATTTGAAAAATATATTTATAAAAAAACACATTTTTTTGGACTATTTTATGAAAAAATAACTATCTGATCTGCCCAATTATTATTTGGTTCATCTTATTCCATTCCTCATCTTTCATCGTTGTAGGTTTGGCTCTCTTATTCTCCAATGGGTCGTACAAATTCTTGCAGAATAGGATATCATCCATCCGCGATTTCCACAATGCAAAATTTGTGGCTGAATTGTTCTTCGCCATCTTACTTCACCCATTTAGCAACAAAATATCCAAAAACTAACCTCGGGATGGATCTGGAATGCTAAAAAACCTCTAAAATGGTCAAACTGTCAAAATCATAACTTTTTAGGACTAAATTGTCAAAACTTAAAAAATTAGGACCAAACTGTCAAAATTAATACTCTACGGACAAAATTGTAATTCTTAAAAACATCAGGGACTAAAATATTATTTTTAGTAACTCTGGGGATCAAAATATAATTATCACAAACTTTAGGGAGCTAAAGAGAAATTACCTAAACTTTAGGAATATTCCTGAAATATTCCTTCTTAGATCGGCTCGTACAAACTTGACTTTGGCTCGGTCAAGCACTCAGTCAACGGCTAGGTTAGCGCGCGACTCAAACTTATGGCAGCACGTGCAATGTCTGTTTGGCTTCAACTTTGTTGTGGTAAAAATCTGGGGCGAGCAATCAATAGTCAAGTTGCTTGGGATGGCGAGGTGATAACCTCGAAAAAGACTCGGGCGATCTACGCAGCAAAGAACAAACGTTACCAGCGGGGGTGAGGCCGCTCAAAACCCCTCCGGCGTGCGAATCAGACCAAGGCGAATATAAGCTAAGTAATGAGAAAGCAGAGTTATCAGTCTATACTAGAGTTAGGTCGTGTCCCCCTTAATGGTGGAGGAGCGACCTTTATATAGGTGTAGAATGGAGAGCCGTGTAAGTAAACTACGACGGGATCCTCGGACGGCTAAATATGGCAATATATCCCGGAGATATAAGAGATTTAATATGGAGACCTGACATCTGGAGGATGTCCTATGATTGTAGGCGCTGAAATGGAAAGAATTTCTTCTAGAGGTAGTTTTCTTGTGGAGATAGAATCCTTGGGGAGGTGGAGTTCGTATGGAGATAGTCTATCTCTAGTCTATGTACTTCGCCTCGCCCATCTGTGGTGTGGGGGTTGGCGAGCTTAAGTTCAAATTTACTGGCGATCTGGTGATGAGATGATTCCTCTCCTATAGGCGAGATGAAGAAGGCCGTTGTAAAGACGAGAGCACGAGGCAGTGGACTTTCCTAGCGTTGGGCGACTTGTCCCCCAGGCGAAGGGTGAATATTTTACCCCACATTAGTAGCCCCCTACTCTGAGTGCCAGGGTTAAACACTTGAGATCTCCGAGTATCAACGGAAAGCATAAGCATCATGAGCGGCAATTGCCAGCGAGTGACGTGGATGCGTTTCAATGGTGCTTCATCGGGAGGTGCCGCGTGGCGGATGCAGTTAATGCGCCTTATGCAGAGGAGGCCACGTGGGTAAAAGCATTAATGGTGAAATAATGTATTTTGGCAAGAAGAACAGCCCGGCAGCGGGAATGACGGTTTTCGTCTCGGAAGTTAAAACGATGCGAGATCTTCACCGTTGATGGGAGTGGATCCTGGCCCTCCAAGAATCTTATAAATATGGGGGACCCCCCATCCATTTACTTTCTTCGCTCTTGCTACCAAACTGCTCTCTGCTCCGACGTGCACATCGTCCCCAAAGAGCTCGCCACTTCCTTAGTAAGTATCCGCTATCGTTGCCTTTTGTTTTCATTATCCTTAGTGCATATTCAGTAGGACCGAGTTAGGAGGCGAAAGTTTAGAAAATTCTCTGCCTTCTTGGATATCTAACCACTTAGGAGGGAAGTCCTACATGACTAACGACGTAAACTTGTCCCCCTTTTCACCCCCCTGAAGGCTCCATTCACGGCAACATTTCCGCCCATATGGATACTTCAAACCTCACCAAAGAGGTCAACATTATGACCCAAGGCAACCTAGACCAACTTAGGGAAACATACTCTTTTTCCCCTGGGGTCCAAACAAGGATTCCTGGAGAGGGCGAGACGATTCTGTCTACTCGCCCAGGCGAGATGGCTTTTTATGAGGCTGCATTTCCGACTGGTTTAAGGTTCCCTATCCATCCCATCGTAAGGAGGATTTTGAACCATTACAAAATATGTCATGCCCAACTTTCCCCCAACGCCTGGCAAAGTGTCATATGCTCGTTGGTAATACGGCGATACTTCAAACGCCATATGTCGTGCGACGAGTTTGGGTACATGTTCTCACTCAGCCCGTTGCCGAAATCGGGATGGTACTACTTCAAGTCAAGGCATGACAAGAACCTCATGAGCTTGGCTAGATTCGGACTCTGATGAGGTATTCCTTTCACGTCGGGGACGAGGTGTGGTGGATCGATGTCGCCCGACTCGACCGGCGCTGTGATGACTTTAGGATACTTCATCGCCAGATCGACGAGGTGGGCAAGGAGGGTTATTTTTATGAGCGGGAATTGGAGGGCTCTGCGGAGAGTTAGCTACCAGGAGCTGCAACAAACGGGTATTGTTCTCGTTTATGACTCTCATCTGTTCGGCCATATCGTGTATCTCACGATGAAGGCCTTCTAGATTTGGGTTTTGATTGGCGTTAGCCATTGGATGAGCTCTGTTGTCCAAAAGACTGATGATACTTGGTTTAGGCAATAAACGGCTACGTAGGTGCATATAAAGTTGAGAATTGTCATTCCCACAAACGGCGCCAAACTGTAGTGGTAAAAATCTGGAGTGAGCAACCAACAGTCAAGTTGCTCGGGATGGCGAGGTGATAACCTCGGAAAAGACTCGGGCGACCTGCACAGCAATGAACAAACGTTATCGGCGGGGGTGAGGCTGCTCAAAACCCCTTCGGCGTACGAATCAGACCAATGCGAATATAAGCTAAGCAATGAGAAAGCAGAGCTATCAGTAATCCAATTCTGAGCACTTTGATCTAGACAATATGCAACATTTGCTCCATTCTTCGCAAAAATTGCTCCAGTAACTCCAACCTCGCTCTGATACCAATTGTTGTGCTAAAAAAAATGAATCAACAATTGTTAGCACTAGCACGTCATTAGCCAACAATTGTTAGCACTAGCACGTCATTAGCCACTATCTAAATCAACCACACACAAGACAATACCAATTTATGTGGTTTGG
>BRYF01000004.1:12287500-12302500 GCA_030159135.1 Actinidia polygama | reverse complement strand
GTATAAGATTAAACTTGGAATGGAATGATATAGGAATAATAAAAATAGTTTTTCAGTTTCTGTTTTCGGAGTCTAAAAAAAATATTTTCAGTTTTTGCTTTTCTGTCATTTTTTTTCTTGTTTTTATTTTTTGTTGTTTTTTTTCACTTTTTTTAAATTTATGTACAGTATTTTTCTGTTTTTTTTTCAAGTTTTTGAAAAAAAATTGTTTTCGATTTTTGTCTGTTTTCGTTTTTTTTGTTTTCTGTCTTTAGTTTCTACTTTTCTTTTCTTTTTCTTTTTTAAGTTTTTTTTTTAAGTTTTCTTTTTTTTTATTTTCAGTATTTTTTTCTATTTCTATTTTTGTTTTTTATATGTTTTTGTTCCTTTTTCTATTTTTATTTTTTTTTTGTTTTCAATTTTTAAGTTTCGTTTTTTCGGTTTAGTTTGTTTTTGTTTCCTGCGTCGTGGTGGTGGGTGAATAATTTTGTTGTCATCATCCCATATTAGAATGATCATTCATATGGAGTCATCATCCCATTCTAACCCTCATTCTAAACAACCAAACGTAGACTAAGAATATTTCTAATGGTTAGAATCATTTTGCATTGCCAAAGCTAGTTTTTTGGCTAACTATGGTGCGAAATATCATTTTGTTTTAAATGGTGCTTGTTGTGATAAAAATCTGGGGGACGAGCAACCAACAGTCAATATTGCTCGAGGTGGTGAGTTAAGGACCTCGGAAAAATCTAGGCGACCTGCGCAAGAGAACAAACGTAATCGGCCGGGGCGAGGCCGCTCAAAACCCCTCCGGCGTGGAGATTAGAAGAAGGCGATATGAGGATAAGAATAAAAGCAGAGCTCCCTTAATGTAATAACATAGTGAGGTGTGTGTGTTCAGCGTACATTTGAATTATGGGGGAGCAATCTTTATATAAAGGAGTGGTGGAGAATTATGCCGAGATCCTTGGGTGGATCAATTTGGAAGTCTATCCCGGAGATAATGGAGATGAATTAGGAGATCTTGCCAACTGAAGAGTAACCCGAGATTATAGGCTAGGTTTCTGGAGTGAATATTGCAGTTCCCGTGTGGAGAGAGATCCACGTGGGGGTTCTTCTCAGAAGTGAGCACTAGAAGGGGGCAAGATAGTTGTTCCTACCGAGTGGGCAAGACGGATACGTATTATGGCGAGATCTATGAGCGGAACCATCCTTTATGAATAGTAATCTCTGTTGTTTTTACCCACATCAGTAGCCCCCCTACTTGATGACGCCGAGATGGGATACTTGGCGTCTTCGAGTATCAGTGTGGGTGGCCGTATCCCGGCGAGGTGGAGGCACAATATTAATGACGCCTTCGAACATGTCGCGTGGCGGAGGCAAAATATTTATTTATTTATTTATTTTTTGGCGCATTAAGGGTGCTGCGTGGACCAGCGCATTAATGATGAAAAGATTATTTTGGCGGGGAACGACGCTTTTTTCCTCGAAAAGCCAATCGTCGGGAGATTTAGGTCATTGAGATGTGCAGATCTGGGCCCTTGGTGCTTCTATAAATAGGGGAGGGGGTCCCCATAGTTGTTCACCCTTTTGATAATCCTGCAAAAACGCTGCTCCAGCTCCGACGGGCGTCTCGCCCTCACCAACCGTCTTCTAACTTCGTGTTTCAACCGCCCTCGCCTCTACTCAATAAGTACGTTTATCCCTTCTTGACTCGCGTTGTATGTCCAGTAAGACCGACCTAGAGAACAGCTTAGGAGAGTCCTTACCTTCTTGGATATCCGAGCACTTAGGCGAGATACCCATGTCTGACGAGACCCAGCAGTCCTCGTCTCTTAGAGGCGATAGTCCCGCTGAGTCTCCCCTCCAGGACCTTCCCTTCAAGGAAACTCCTGAGGTGGATATCCAGTCTCCACTAAGCTTGGAAAGTGTCCTGACCTAGATCGCCTAAGGAAGACATATTCTATTCCGGCTGGGGTCCAGACGAGGGTCCCCGTGAAGGGCGAGACTGTCCGATCCACTCGTTCTGGAGAGGTGGCTTTCTATGAAGCTGCCTTCATGGTCGGTCTGAGGCTCCCTATCCATCCTACAATCCGTAGGATTCTAAATTTTTACAACATCTGTCCCGCCCAACTGTCCCCCAATGCATGGTGGTGTGTCATTTGCGCGTTGGTGGTATGGATGATCCACAAACGGCATTTGTCCTACGAGGAGTTCAAGTGCCTCTACAGCTTGTTGAAGGGTCCAGGGTCGGATTCTGGATGGCTTTACTTCAAGGCGAGACCGGGGAAGAATCTTCCCAAAGGGGCTCCTAGCAACGTGAAGGGGTGGAAGAAAAGGTTCTTTTTTGTTTCGGGAGATGAGTGGGAATTTTTTCCATATCCCCCCCTTTTGGAATGGGTCCCACGGACTCCGAGGTCTTGAGGAGTTCCTGGTAAGTAGACATATATTTTTTTTTGTTGTTGTTCTATCTCATCTTTTGTGTCGCCTAAACTGATGTCTTTTGTTGTTTCCAGACTGAGGTTGCAATCGGCTGCTCGTTCTTAATGGGGTCAATGCCGAAAGGACGGCGATGGTCTTGGAGCGGATAGGGTAAGATGGTTATTTTTTCATTCTGGATCTGCTCGCGAGCAAGACTTACCGGAGGCGTTTCCCCCGGGCCCGCATGGTGCTTTCGTCCAGCAATGGAGGGGAAGCTAACACGGGGGATGGCGCAGCGTCTGCTTCGAGCGACGAGGGTGAGTCCCGCCCACCTCAAGATGATAACATTCGGAGTGACTCTCACTCTCGGGACGAATCCTTGGAATATTTAGGGGATATCCACCAATCAATAAGGAGGCTCTTGCCTTACATTCCCGTCAAAACCTTGCTAAGGTGGTCGAGAATGATGTCCTCGCCGAGTGGTCCAAGTGATGGCTCAGACTCTAAGTCCGAGTTTTGGTCGGACTCTGGGCTCCCCGCCGAGCTTAGATCGGATGGTATTGCCTTTTTTATGTTTCCAAATCTTATTTTGACTTCGTCGCCTGATACGTTATTTTTATTTTGCAGTTATGTCTTCTAGAATCAACCTTTCTGATCTCACCCAGAAGCTTGGGGCGAAGAAGGTTGCTTCTAAGGCTGCTCCTTCAACTATCAGGGGTGACGAACCGGTGACGACCTCGACCCTCCCCAAGAAGGGCATCGTCATCAGTGAGATGAGATCCCGGGACGACGCCCCGGAGCCCGACAAAGAAGATGGCTCCAAAGGCAAGGGTTCGCATCGCCACCCAAGAAGAAGACGAAATCTACCAGGGCGGCGAGCAGCACAGCCCGACCGCCTATTGCGAGGTCATCTATTCACGGGGAGGGTTCGTCCACCTCGCCTATCGCGTCCTTAAGACCCAGTGCCTCCATATTGGCCAGTTCCGCCGTGGCAGAGAAGGTTTTAAGTCGGGTGATCCCGCCGGCCGACAAAAAAGAGGTCAAGTGCCTCTCCACAGATGATCTGGTCACTAAGACCTTTCACGCCCTTGGCAAGGTTATTTCCCTTTCGCCGTTTTCACAGTTTCTCGTTGTGGGCTTTATATTCTCCGGTTGTTTTATTGACACTTATTTGTAGTAGGGAGTGGTGTATGTGTCGGCTTTCGCCCTCCGCTGCCAGGATCTTCAGAATGACTTCGCCACCCAGCTCAGACGTGCCGACAACGCCGAGCTCATGTTGGTGAAAGTCGAGAACTCAGCCCGTGAAGCGGAAAAACGTTTGACTGCTTTAGGCGAGAAGGCGACGAAGGCCGAGGCAGAGTTGAAACAAAGCCTTGAGGATCAAGAGAGGCTGAAGGCTGCCATGGCAGAGATGTCAGAAAACTTGGCTCATTCCAAAGAGCTCGCCATCGAGGAGTTCAAGGCCTCTCCTTACTTCGCTGGAGAAATCGTGGACCAGACCGGCTCGTACTTCGGCGATGGATTCGAGTTGTGTAAGAGACAACTGGCTCGCCATCATCCAGATCTCGGCATTGATCTGGATGCAATGGAAATGGACCCAGAATTGATTGCTGAGGAGGAGGCTGCGGCTGAGGCAGGGAAGGGCGATGCTGCGAACGGGGATGGCGGGGTGATGGGCGACACCCCGGATTTGTAATATCAAACTGTAATTTCTCTATTTTCAATAAATGAATCTTTTATTTCACCCGTGTAGTGTTTTATTCGCCGTGTATGGCGATATCAGCGAATTTCTCGTCTTCGAGTATTTGATTTCTTAGATAAATCCCAAGTTGAAATAAACGCTAAGTCTTTTTCCAGGGATCAACTAATTATGGAGAATAAGTTTGGCGACCTTAATACCCGGCTAAATACTTACTTGGCTAACGCCCTCAAGTAACATCCAATATTGGTGACGGCCAAATTGGCGATATAGTAATTAGCGAATCGAATAAGCGATGTCAATTACTGATAGCTGAACATATCTGGTGAACAATAAACCTTGTCATTTTTCATGCATGGGCAATCCCAATTAGGCGATTAAAACTGGTTGAACGCGTTCGGCGCCGGTGAGACGCGGTTTCGGATCGATCCGCTGTTGATGCACTGTCCGAACTAACCCATTCCTCGTCGATGTTGTTGACAAGGATCGAGAATCTTTCTTGGGCTTAAGATGGAAAGTTAATGATGGCGGGGAGAGTTTGTACATGGAAGGGCCATTCTCCTTTGCGCCCTAGAAGTTTGTTATTAATCTGGTTGTTATTAAACTTGTTGCCAAAGCTGACTTGCACTACTTCCAAGAGTTCCTACGCAGTAGGCAACGTGATGTCCCACAAGAAACTACTCACGTTCTTGATGTTGTTCCCAACTCAGATCATCCAACGCCCCTGTAAGGTCGTTCTCCCTTCCCAAACTGGGTGACTATGGCGATTAAGCCGCCTTATCGTTTTAGAACGAATGGGCGTATCTTGTTTATGGGGATCAGGGCGCCTTATAATTTCAGAACGAATGAGCGTATCCTATTTATGGCGATCAGGGCGCCTTATCGTTTCGGAACGAATGGGCGTATCCTGTTTATGGCGATCAGGGCGCCTTATCATTTCGAAACGAATGGGCATATCCAGCTTATGGCAATATAACGAAAAATAATCTTAGAACAAATTGCATAAATTTTATTGCTCACGGGTAAGGTCCCGGTGAAAAATACAAATCCGGAAATTACATCTGCAGAGCTAATTGATTTGGCGCTTTCCTTGGCGACGAGAAGCCTTACTGGTAATATTTCTTCAGGTGCTCGGCATTCCAAGGGTGGGGCAGTGCTTTTCCGTTCATGTCTTCCAGCCAATAGGTCCCTGGCCTCGTTACTTTGACTACTTTGTAGGGACTCTCCCAGGTGGGGCCGAGTTTCCCGTCGTTTGGTTTTTTTGTGGCCAAGGTGACTTCCCTCAAAACAAGGTCGCCTGGTAGGAAGGATCTGTGTTTGACTCTCCGATTATAGTACTTGGCGACCTGATGTTTGTAAGTTGTTTGGCGTATTCCGGCTCGTTCTCTCTTTTCGTCGAGGAGATCCAGGTTCAGCCTTAGCTCGGCGCCGTTGGTCTCCTTGCTGAAATTGGAGATTCTGTGGGTCGGCATCCCTATTTCCACTGGTATGACTGATTCTGTTCCATAGACTAGGGAGAATGGTGTCTCGCCGGTAGGTATTCTACTGGTCGTGTGGTAGGCCCAATAGTATACTCGGAAGGTCCTCCACCCACCCACTTTTGGATTTTTCTAATCTCGTTTTCAGATTTCTCAGAATTGTCCTGTTAGTAACTTCGACTTGGCCATTCGCCTGGGGATGACCAGGAGAGGAGAAATGATGGGATATGGCGAGGTCCGAGCAGAATGCCTTAAACGTGTCATTTTCGAACTGCTTGGCGTTGTCCGAGATGATAGGTTTTGGAATTCTGAATCGGAAGACTATGCTTTTCCAGACGAATTTCGTAGTATTCCTTTCAGTGATTCGGGTGAGGGGTTCAGCTTCTATCCACTTGGTAAAGTAATCAATGGCGACAATCAAGAATTTTTTCTACAAAGGAGCTTGTGGCAGAGGACCGAGTATGTCAACCCCCCATTGGAAAAAGGGCCATGGACTGATCATTGGCACCATCTCAGTGGGAGGGATTCGACTTACAAGAGCGAACCTCTAGCATTTGTCGCATTTCTTTGTATAAGCTGCTGCGTCCTGTTGTATTTAAGGCCAGAAGTACCCTTGGCGAACTGCTTTCTTCACCAGCGATCTCGCCCCCGAATGATTTTCGTAGACGCCCTCATGGATCTCCTTTAGGATATATTCAACTTCTTTGGGCCGCAACCACCTCATAAGAGGGCCCGAGAATGATCTTTTGTATAATATTCCATGAAAGATGCAAAACTTGGCAGACCGGTGTTGGATTCGACGGGCTAGGAGCTTGTCCGGAGGTAGGACCCCATCTCGGATATAGGCTGTGATTTCATCCATCCATGTCGGGCTTGCTTCCGTAGGGCATATTGCCTTCGCATCAATATTAGGACCAGGTAAGATTTCTAGAGGTATACTTCTATCTGATATGAAATCGAAGGCGGAGGCGAGGTTAGCCAGTGCATCCGCCTGCCTATTTTCTTCCCGTGGGATTTGGAGAATTTTAAAGGTTGCCATCTTCTCTGTCATGCTCTTCACCATGTCTAAGTATGCCATCATCCGCGTGTCTTTGGCGAGGTAGTCTCCCTAAATTTGGCTTACTACAAGTTGTGAGTCGTTGAAGACATCTAGGGAATCTACTCCTAAATCTGTCGCGACCCTTAATCCGGCGAGGAGAGCTTCATATTCGGCTTCGTTGTTAGTGGCTTTGAATCGAGGCAAATAGAATATTCCATTTATTCGCCGGATGGAGTCTGGAGAACGAGGCCCGCGCCACACCCGTGTTGATTGGATGATCCGTCTACGAACAATTTCCAAGTGGCGAGATTCTCAGTTTTCTCCTTTTCCGGGAATTCCATTTTGGGAGAAGTCATTCTTATTTCCGGAACCTCTTCGTAGGTGAATTCTGCTATAAAATCAGCCAAGGCTTGGGCTTTGATCGTCGTTCTGGGTCTATAATCGATGTGGAATTCACTTAGCTCAATAGACCATTTGAGGAGTCTTCCCAAGGCATCGGGCCGTAAGAGAATCTGTTTCAAGGGTTGGTCCGTTAGCACGGCGATGGGGTGTGCTTGAAAATAGTGGCAAAGTTTCCTAGCAGCGACCAGAAGAGTGAAGGTGAGCTTCTCGATTCTTAGATATCTGGTTCTACTCCCACCAAGACTTTGCTGACATAGTATATAGGCCTTTGGACTTTGTCTTTTTCTCGGATTAGGACTGCGCTAACTGCCATTGGCGAGACGGAGATAGAAATCAGGAGTTCTTCTCCTGCCGCAGGGACCGTAAGTTAGGGCGGGGACCCAAGGTATTCCTTGAGTTGTTGGAAAGCCGTTTCGAATTCATCCATCCACTAGAAAATCCTGACTCTTCCTTAGGATTTTGAAGAATGAGAGGCACTTATCAGCTGACTTGGAGATAAATCTATTGAGGGCGGCGACTTGCTCAGTTAGTTGTTGTACTTCACGGATATTTCTGGGCGAGCTCATATCGAGCAAGGCTTGAATTTGATCCGGGTTAGCTTCAATTCCGCGCTTGGTTACTAGAAACCCAGGAACTTACCTGAGGAGACTCTAAAGATACACTTAGACGGGTTTAGCATCATACGGTGTCTTTGTAGAACGTTGAATGCTTCCTCCAAGTGGGCGATATGATCGGTCGCGGTCAGGTTTTGACGAGCATGTCGTCTATATAAACTTTTATGGTCTTCCCTATCTGTTCTTTGAACATTTTATTCACCAATATCTGGTAGGTCGCTCCCGCATTCTTCAGGCCGAATGGCATCACTTTGTAGAAGTACAAACCCCTTTCTGTGATAAAAGAAGTCTTCTCCACGAAGCTCAGGAGTTCGTGCTTGGAAGTGGCGTCTACTATCAGATCAATTTTTGGCAGAGAAAAACTGTCTTTCGGGCAGGCCTTGTTGAGATCGGTGAAATCTACACACACTCGCCACTTTCCCCCTTTTTTAGGAGCGACGACGACGTTGGCGAGCCAATCAAGGTAGTGGGTTTCTTTGATGACATTGGCCTTCATGAGCTTTGTTATTTCTTCTTCGATAATTTTCATGCGTTCTGGAGCAAACTTCCGCCTCTTCTGACGGACCGGCGGATGATGAGGGTTGGTGAATAACTTGTGGATGGCGACTTGAGGGTCGATGTCGGGAACGTCGCCCTGGGACCAGGCAAAAATATCATAATTTTTCCTTAGGAAATCCACCAAGGCTGTCCTCAGTTCATCATTTAGCTCAGTTCCAATCATGACATGTCGATCCGGGTGGTCGGGATGTATGTGGATAGGGTTGACTTCTTCAAGGGGTTTCAGTGTTTTTTGTTTCTCTAGGATCTTCCAGGGTTATCTGTTCGACCTCGTCCCTCAAGGCCTCCATCTTGGTAATGTTGTCCTGTAATTGCTATTGGGAGAGGTTGGAGGGATCTTTCATGGCCGAAATGAAGCACTGTCTCGCAGTCTTCTGGTCGCCCCGTACCTCGCCTACCCCTGTTGGGGTCGGGAATTTCATCTTCAAATGATAGGTGGAGGTGATGGCTTTTATCCCTCCAAGCGTTGAGCGACCAAGTATGGCGTTATATGGGGACGGGCAATCTACTATAATGAAATCTTGCCATACCGTAGACTGATGGGGCTCTACACCCAAGGTGACCGGCAATTTTATCCATCCCAGCGGGTGAGTCATATTTCCACCGAATCCGACTTGGGGTGTGTGGAATAGGTGCAGTTTATCCAAGCCGATCTGCATCTTGTTGAAGGCTGAGATAAATAGGATGTATGCAAAACTCCCGTTATCTATCAGGATCATATGCACATTGAAGTTGGCTACAACCGCCGAGACGACCAAGGCGTCATCGTGAGGGAGGTGCAGGCCTCTCACGTCGTCGTTGCTGAAGGTAATGGGAGAACTCGTGGTCACAGCCGGCGATGACAGATTATAGATTTCTTCCTCAACTCGTTCCTTAGCGCTTCTAGCATGCCTTTTTCTAGATGAGTTTGAGCATCCGCCAAATCCGAACCCGCCGTGAATCACCTGTATTTCTCCCGCGGTAGGACGATTATCGTCATATCTGGTACTTGGCAAGGTAGGCAGCTGACAAGCAACATACTTCCTTAAAAGTCCCCGTTTGATGAGATCGGCAATTTGCTCCTTCAATTGGAAACAATCTTCCGTTCTATTCCCGTGATCTCGGTGGAACTCGCAGTACTTGTTTCGGTCTCTCTTTTTGGGATCCGTTTTGATTTTTGCCGGTCATCTCACGAATTCTTCGTGCTTAATCTCAGTAAGCACTTGGGCTATGGGGACGTTCAATGGTGGCAAAATCAGCTCCGAGCGGCGAGGCGGAGTCCGAGGACGCCTCTCGTTATTTCGTCGCCTGGTGTCCTGGTCGGACTTTCTACTTTTACCTCCGTCTCCGTGGTCGGATCGTCGCGTATCAGGTTCTTTCTTCTTGCTACCGTCTCTTCCTCCTCGCCTTCTCCGTTTGGCTTCGGCCAGTTCTTCCGCGACGATGTACTTATCGGCTTTGGTCTAGAGGGCGGACAGATTTTCAAGAATATTTTTCGGAAGAGAATCGAATAATGGCACCGGGCGAAGTCCTTCCATCATTGCCATCACAACTACCTTATCACTGGGATCTTCTACTTCTAAGACTGCTTGGTTGAACCGCCTTACATAGTCTTTCAAGCTTTCATTCTCCTTCTGATGTATGGTGAACAGGTGGGAAGCATTCTTCTGCCTGACTCGGCAACTCATGAAATTGGCGATGAAGAGTCTGTTCAACTCGCCAAATGAGTCTATGGTTCCTGGCATTAACTTTTTGAACCATGACCTCGCCGATCCCTTCAACGTGGCCGAGAATGCTTTACACATGACTTCGTCAGTGCATCCCTGAAGCGACATCAGACTTTTGTAGGAATCCAGGTGGTCCATCGGGTCAGTTTTTCCTTCATAGGGTCCTAACTGGCTTGGCAATTTGAACCGAGAGGATACCCTAGACCTCATAACTTGGTTTGTAAATGGAGGTTCTGTTTGTCGTACCAGAGTTTCTACTGTAATCGGAACATTCACACCTGCATTGATGGCGTCAATCTTGGCATTGAGGTCTCTAATCTGCTAATTAGTGAGTTCACCCTGACACCTAGGCTCGTTGTTAGTACAGTTAGGAGAACGTCCCCTTGACCTGTCACCCCCTTCGTCCGTTTCTTGCGTTTTGTTGGATGATCGGGATTCCGATGAAAAACTCCTTTCCCGGCGGCGGGGAATCAGAGATTTACGACTCCTAACCCGTCCAATACTATGATCGTCCTCGCTGGATCGACTGGGGCGGGGAAGTTGGCATTCGAGAATGGGCGCAGGAGGTGGGTTGGCAGTCAGGTGTTGCAACAAGTGAGCGTTATTCTCGTTCATGATTCTCATTTGTTCGGCCATTCTATGGATCTCACGGTGAAGGCCTTCCAAATCCGGAACTTGGCTGGTATTCACGATAGGATGAGCTCTGTTCTCTAAAAGGCTGCTGGCACTTGGTCTAGGTAACAATTGACTGCGCAGGTGCATAGAAATTTGAGAACTGATCGTTCCCACAGACGGCGCAAACTGTTGTGGTAAAAATCTGGGGGGCGAGTAACCAACAGTCAATATTGCTCGAGGTGGCGAGGTAAGGACCTCGGAAAAATCTGGGCGACCTGACTGTATTAGGCTACATATCCAACGATCCATATCTCAGTTACCCCAAGAAAAATACTACTCTACATATAAGTTATGGTTAAACAAATAATATTAAGAAAGGACAAATGTACTCATTGTGCTCACATCGTGAAGCACGACTAGTCTTTCCAATTGAGTTTCCGATCCTCTCTGGTACTTTTAGCGACAAATGAAGATTTTCATTTATTAAAAATTATATTATTACTAATTGTGAATGAGTCATGTCATCAGAATAAAAAGTCTTAAAAAATTAGTAACGATTTAGCATCTCGAAAATTATTGTTCACTTTAAGCTTTAATGATGGTTACAATTCTATGCATTTAACTATAGATCCATGGAGGGGATCAAATATTCTATATCATTTTTGATCAAGTTTGGGCGAGCGTTGTCGCCAAACTATTGCTTCATAGTTCAGTCAGCATCTCCGTGCCAGAGCTTGGTCGATGTACTTTGTCAGGCGGGGACCCAAGGCCACATTAGGGTCAGAGGGTAACTTGAACGGCGAAGTTTCCTCCGCCACTCGCATGCTTGGGTCTAGACGTCGATCATGTGATTGCGTAGATATCAGCCATGCCTTAGGGGCATGATTGGGTCATCCGCCTACTTAGTGATATGAAAGTTGACGCGTCTAGCCACGCGCCGAGCTGCACTATAAAAGGTTTTTCTCTCTGACGGATACACAATTCTAGCTTAAACATGCAATAATATATATATATCTCCATTCACTTTTGGTCATGAACTTGACCGTCGAAGAGCCATTCTGGAGCAGCTCCTGCCAGTCTTTCTCACTGATCTTGTCTCGCAGGTCCGACCAAAAGCCTTTTCCACTAGGGTTCGCTAACCAGCTATCGCCGGTGTCTATGCTCGATTTCTTTTCTTCCCCACCACCCAACAATGGGCACCATTTATGGAAAATCGACCTTAGACATTAGAAAGAAGTGATTCTAATGGGCATCTAGAAGCATGAAAGTTGGTACAAGCAGTCGAGAAACCCTAAAGGAGTACTCTCTTGTGTCCAAATGGAGGGGAGCGGGGAACTAAACTATTGGCTAATGCTCAGGGGGCGGCCAAGGTCCCTTTCGAGCAAAGGCCAGGTCAGTCACTCCCTAGCAGCGAAGAAGACAATCGGGATGCTGCCATCAGATGTATGCAAACTGAAATGGAAGAACTGAAGTAGGTCTTTGTGGCCAATAATTTGAAAATGCCAGCCCCCATGGCTAGTGAAGGGTCGTCCATGGTGAGGTCGGTCCGACAAGAAACCCTACCTCAGGGAGGCCCAAAGGGAAAGCAAGCCCTTTCTTACTATGATGAGGTCGAGAGCCAAAGTGACAACAAGATCGTGGCTTCGGGTAGACGAAGACCTCCACCGAGCCAAACTGTCTTTGGCGTGGATTTTCACCATACCCTTAATTCTGAACGAAGCTAAGGAGAAGGTGACTTGTGAGCGAAGATGGTCGCCATAGCAATAGCGCTGTAAGAAAAACCCTCCCGACAAGATCATAAACAAAGACTTCAAAGTCCACACCAAAGGAACAGCTCTTCCCAAGGTACCAAACCCCATTCGCGCCTGAGCTTAAGGAAATGGAACGTTCAGAGAAGTTCAACCCACCAAAGTACAAAACGTACGACGAAAAGTCTGGCCTAAGGTGGCACATCAGCCATTCTAGGCAGATGATGGCACTTTGGAATCACCTTGATGCACTAATGTGCAGGGTGTTTCCCTCGAGCCTTGGTGCTTTTAGGATGAAATGGTTCAAGAAGCTCCCACCACGGTCAATCGGGAGCTTCCTCCAATTGTCCGAGTCGTTCGTGGCTCGGTTCCTCATCAATACCAAAGCTCCAAAAGACGTGAGTTCTCTTTTGACACACTGCAAGAGAAAGAACGACACATTCCATAATTATAGCAAAGATATTAGGATATGTGAAATGAAATTGAGGAGTGTTCGGAAGAGCTTGCCATGGTCAGCTACAAGATTAGACTGACTTCTAGCGAGAAACTATGGGACGACTTGACGCTAAACCCTCCAACCAACCTTTGAGATCTCATGACGCAAGTAAAGATGTATTCTCAGTTGGAGGAGGACGTCAAGCAGGTCGAACAAGCTTCGGGAATGTCCTCCCAGGGAGAAGGCACATTCAAAAGACGGAAGGAGAGTACGGAGGACAGTGAAGGACAGGTGACGCAAAGAATCAATGTGGTTTTCAAAGAACTAATCTACAAGTTCCTCATCAAGATCTGGGACAAGCCGTACTACAAAAAGCCTCTCCCCATGGGATGAGATCCTAATAAACACAACCAACAGTGGAAGTGTGCCTACCACAAGAATAAAGGGAACAAAATAGAGAATTGCAGGGCTTTAAAGTCTTTCTTGGACCAATTTGTTCAGACAGGACACCTGAAGGAGTTCGTGGACCAAGAGAAGACAATGGAAGAGGGAGTCGAGGTCAAACCCAACCCTAAGTTTGGCAAAGACAGGGATGAAGCTGACAATGCCTTGGAAGAAAACCTCCCCCTCGGGACTATTCAGATGATTGAGGGCCAAAATCACCCCGATCTAGAGAAAATAATATGAGGGGAGATCAACATTTTCAGGAAAATGAATAAGGTACGCTCGGTCCAGCCGACAAAAAAGAAGCCAAGACAGGGCTTAATTGAGACAGAGAGCATCACATTTACTAGGGCAGATCTAGAGCTGGTCCAATACCCTCATAACAATCCCTTGGTCATCCAGTTGTGGGTCCATGGTTACGATGCCAAATGAATCCCGGTTGACTCTAGAAGTTCAGTTGAGGTGATGTATTATGATTTTTTTAAACAACTAAAAATATCTAAAGAAGATCTAAAGCCAGATAGAGCTCCATTAGTCAGGTTTAATGCTCAAGCACACTGGTCCTTAGGAACCGTATCTCTTATAACACGATCATCAGTAGAGATTGATTACACAGGATGAAATGAGTCACCTCCACACTATTGGAAAATGTATGCCCATATGTTCAAATATTTAATTATTATTTAGAATGAGAATTCATTTAATCATACAATTGGATGTTATCTTATTATATCATTAGATGATATGCATATAATTATATATCATGAAATGATATTTCTCTAGGTTATCGAGAGATACGACATATGTGTGAAAATGAGATTTTCACACAGAAGTAAATTATTGATTCTGGTAATTTTAAATTTGTTCATAGTCGGTAATGAGATTGGACGTCTCATCAGTGAAGACTATAATACTATTAACCTCTATATTATAAGATGATTTATCTCAATCATCAGAGTAGATAACTCTGGATTAAAGTATTGGTATATTGAGAATATACTAAACTGGATCATCATAAGAAAGTAAATCATATAAAACTATAACAACCCAAATCCGTTAAATTCGTTAATTATATAATTATGATCCGTATGCCGATTAATGAGGATAAGTATTAAGTTAGAGGAATAAAATCTAAGTTAAGAATCCTGAAAACTTAAGTCTTAGTTCTTCCCAATTTCTTCTTGGCGGTCGAACGCTCCTTATGAGCGTTCGAACGGTAGGCAGAGTGTTCGAACGCTAAGACTAAAAGTCAGTTTTCATGCTCTCAGTACTTTTGAATGCTGCACAGAAGCGTTCGAACGGTAGAAGCCAAAATCCTTCTTAGCATTTGAATGCTAGTATTGGCGTTTGAACGCTAAAGCCGAAATTAGTTTTAAGTTTTCTTAGCGGTCGAACGTTGGGGCCTTTCTTAGCGTTTGAACGCTAAGAATGGCGTTCAAACACTAATAGTAGAAAAGGTAAAAAAAAAGGGGAACATAAGATCAATGATAGGGGAGCCACATGGGATTATTTTCCATGTGTCTCAACAAATATAGACACACATACACCATATCACACATACACGCGCATACAAGGGAGAGAGAAGAGAGAAGAAAGAAAGAGAAGAAAGGAGAGAGGAGAGAAGAATAAGTAGTAAAGAGAGAGAGTAGGAGCTTAGGGAGCTCACGTAAAGCTAGAAAGAGCCATTATTGAGGCTTGTGAAAGCTTGGAAAGAAGGTAAAGCCCAAAACCCTTATGTGTTAAATAGATATGTGTAAGTATAGAGAGGCTAAGGCCTTTTTGAGTCCCAAATTTGTTGGTTAGGGAGCTTGTAAGCTCAAATAAGTGGGTTTGAAAGTGGGGTTTGCCCCAAACCCTAAAT
>BRYF01000004.1:12215000-12217500 GCA_030159135.1 Actinidia polygama | reverse complement strand
AACACGCTACCATCTCCCACAATTTCTAAATTCTTAAAGAATTCAAAAATGAAATTCAAAATACAACCCTTTACTGGTTTGAAGAAGAATGACAAGTCGTGGTCTTTCAAGATTTTGACAACTTCCTTGGCCTTGGCATCCGCCCCCTCCATGGTATTCACCATTCTTTCACAAATAACTTTCCAACCCTCAAATGAACTATTCCATTTTGCATTTTCCCTTCTAGCCTCATCCTTCCTTTTTTTGCTTCTGGGTCCTCGGCTTCAGACACTGGTCTCTTCCCTTTACTTTTTTTCGGGACTTGGGAACCACCCTCTTCTACATTGGGGTTCTTGGCGCGAACCATGGTGAATGTGTATGGCTTTGGGGCTAGGGTTTCGGATTTGAGAGAGAGTATGGATTTAGGGGTTAGGGGTTGGATTTTAGATAGAGAGTATGGATTTGGGGGTTAGGATTCGGATTTGAGAGAGATAGAGAGTATGGATTTGGGGGTTAGAGTTAAGGCAAAATCACACAACAATCAAGGAAAATTGAAAGATTTGAGATTAGATTGTTACCTTGACCATGGAGAAGAGAGAGCTTCGCTATTTAGAGAGAGAGGCTCTGAGGTTATTGTTTTAGGTTTTGTAAAAATGAGGTTTTAACAGGCTATGTAGGCTTAAATCTGGTTTTTGGGCACGACCCACTACCGGTAGTCACTTTGTAAAATTTTTCCCCTTTTAGCCCCTACAGGCCCGATCTACCGGTAGTCCTTATTTCACTACCATTAGTGAATAATCACCAAAGCTCTTTGGAATCTGCACTACCGATAGTGCTATAAGCCACTACCAGTAGTAACTTGCTCTGCTTGCTTACTTCCACCACTTACCACTTCAAGCATTCATTCCTCCTCAATACTTTCTTTGCACATCACCACTTTCAATTTCTTTCATTACAACCCTATTCTATTCCGCCCACACCGACTCAAGAATCCTAGGCTTGGGGAATGATGGGGACACATGTGTATAGGCTCGAGAGGGGAACAAGATAAATGACTCAATTATGTGGTTTTATTTCTCAAAAGAATGCCTTGTATCATCCTTGTACATGCCATGAGCTATGTTATGAACATAAATTATAGCTAGATATCATGCTATGCCATTTCAAAGAGAATATTTTCCCCCGACAATAAATGGAAAGCTCAAAAGTGTATGCATGGGTCATAAGTCTTCACTCTATATGTCAAGATATCTTCGACTACATGATCAAACTCAACATCATTTAAGAACACATGCAATTAAAAGAGAGAACGACTCACACATATGCACGAAATCAAATTAAGGAATCATTCCAAATTTTAAAATCCACAAGAGCATGTCAAGAGTCCACAATGTCCCTAAACCACCGATTAACATAGAAATCTTCAAAAAAAAAGTTGCTAAATTTTAACTACATCTACCAATATCTATCAATCCCTCACCCCGCAACTTGAAATGTGCAGTGTCCCTAATGCAAAAAGGAGAAAAAATAGGGAAGAAAGAAGGTACCCGTGATCGAATCATTCCAAGCGCCTACACTGCAAGGAAGCTAGAATACACAAAAAGAGTAAGTATGGAATTGAAATCGAAATAAAATTAAAGACATGTAATTAAAGACATAAAAGTAAAGCATAAAAATAAACTAATTAACCTATGTACTACGGTGGAACAAAGGAACTCAAGGAGTATCTCGATAGATAGGATCAACGAGGTCCTATACGGTCTCTTCCCTTTCAAAAGGTTCCAAGAATAGCTTAAGTCATTGTCCATTCACTTTAAAAATGTTGTTGTTCAATGGATTTTCAATCTCAATAGCACCATGGGGAAAACCACCTTAAGCACATAAGGTCCTTGCCATCAAGACCTTAACTTACCGAGAAAAAGGTGAAGTCAGAAGTTGTACATGGGAACTTTCTCATTACGCTCAAAGGCTTTTCGTGAGATTTTTTTTATTGTGAAATGCTTTGACCTTTTCCTTATAAATGCGTGAGTTCTTATATGCATCATGCCTTAACTGTCACATCCCCAACCTAACTAGGATATAATTATGCTACTTAGGTGGGATGTGATCGCACAGATCACCCTGCCTGTGTACGACCCCTGATACTCATTATATATCTTTGAACAAATACAAAAAATATAATCATCTTTCACAAATAAATTTAAAACCAAATCCCACAAGATGACATAAACACCCATTCACTATTGGTTTAAAGCCAACACATCATATGCATATATTACATTATGGACTGTAATTTAAAACTTTCTTTTGAAACATAAAACATTTATACAAACTAGGTCAAGACTCGATAAATATGTACAACAACAAGAACTATTCCAAGTTTTGCTAAAAACTCCAAACACTACCAGAAAATTCCACCACATCTAGGACTGCAACCAGAGTGAACCAAATAGCTATCCTTATCATCTTACCTGTCAAAACAATCTGTGTGGTTGTGAGCTACAAGTCAACATGCTCACAA
>BRYF01000004.1:12175000-12177500 GCA_030159135.1 Actinidia polygama | reverse complement strand
CATCGTACTCTAAGTTGGTTGATTCCTTTTCCTTCCCTTTACTTCTTTAGGAGCTTGATCCCTTGGACTTTAATTTTCTACCCGAACCACTCGTTTTTGTATTACTCATGGTTCAAACAGCACCTTGCACACAATTCCAAACAATGCACAAAACATGTCACAATCAATACGACTATGCAATGCAAGTAAGGTGACTATATGTGGTGTCCCATTGGTCATGAATCCCAAGAACTTTATGAATGTGCAAAACACAATCTTTGTGTGCTAATGTACTTGAAACAATGTTCATTCAAGCCAACTAATCTAACAACAACAATGCCCAACATTGTATTATAATTGTAGTCTTTATGTTTCACTTTGGTATTTTATCGAACACGGGGTGAGTGTAGTATAAACCTAGAGATTCTTGGATAATTCCTTTGAGCCAATGTCTCCAAATGCCAACCATAAACATCTATGATGAGTTTAGAATGCAATCCCCTTACAATTTGAACAAATTGTTCATTGGGGCAATTTGTCGAACACTTGATGAGCATAGTTCAAGACAATGTTGTTCATGGAGATTCAAGCCATGGATTCCCTCTAAATTTACATTCAACAACACTAGGGCAAGTTTCTAACACCAATTGTGTGTTGTGAAATCATGTACCTTGTCACGCCCCGCAACCCAGCCTATGCGGATTGTGGGCACGTGATGGCCGGCGGCCGACCCGCCAAGGCCAACTTACCATTTCTTCCGGTTGATCACCTGTGCATGTGCATTTATAATGCTAATAATTTTTCTTTTCGCGGAAACGTCATAGCATCTAAAAATAACAAATGTATATGTCCATACAGTGTACAGAGCTGTGCCTATGTATTCCAGTTTACATACATCCCAAATCAAACTTCAAACTTACATAGACTAAATACATAACATAGAGTCTCGCCCTCACAATACAACATAAAGCCTCTCGGGCTTACAAAACAAAGTCTGACTTGTTCAACCTCCTTTCGGCTCCTCGGATTGACTACCTGAAATTTGTTTTTCTACAACATAAGCCAAAGCTTAGTGAATAACAGCGAATGCATGAACGTAAAATACCATGGATCATTTTCATATCATACATAACATAGCATAGCGTAAGCAATGTGAGCATCGTATACATTTCTTGAACATTTAACTTTCATAAACATGGCATCACATGCTTTCATAAACATACATAGCATATCATAAAAACGTAACAACCCAGCATGACATGATGACCATATAGGTCGGGTGGCTCTTTTGGCCTGAGATATCTCTTTTGTAGATGGCTTTATTTCACGTCCTCCCATCTACCTTTTAGGACTGACTGACTTTATTTAATTCCCGTCAGTGAGGACCCCGAGTGTCACATGCATATAATTTGAACATACTTGTTTTCGTATAAACCGAACATCCATGGGTTTTCATACATAGCATAAACATTTGCATACTTTTGCAAGACATGGCATTTATATTACAAATACATTTGATGCATTGAAAGCATGGAAAACGGTTGTACATACATAATATACTTTGAAGACGTTTTGAAAATACATAATTTTGTTCATAGCATCGTGTTACTCACCTGGGATTCCTTGGTTAGGTTCTACGCTCGGCGTTCCTACATATATAAGGGACAATACGTCATTACTATGTTCAATAAGGCTAGTGTTACAAATCAAATTGATAAAAATCCTCGACTTGACTTAATTGCCTTCGTTCTAGGTCTAACCATCTTAAACATGTACCCTAAGTTCTCAAAAGGTAGTTAAAGAGTTTAACATGTTATGGTTGAATTTACTAAGTCTTAAGGGAAAAGGGCCAATTCTGCCTAAAAATGGCCTTGGCATTCGAACGCTCAAAAGTGTTCTTCTAGTGGCGTTCGAACGCTTGGCCGTTCGAACTCTCTTCTGGGCGTTCGAACGCTAGACCGTTCGAACGCTGTTCTTGGGCGTTCGAACGCTCTCTGCGTTCAGTGACATGAATAGTAACTGGTTTTTAAAAGTTTTACTAAATTCAATCCAAACTTTTCCATTTCTTTCCTAGAGTCCCAAGGTATGGAGACTCACTCTTGAAGACTATAATATCCAAAAATGGAGGTAAACTAACCATTCAATCATAAGGGATCTAGGATTTAAATTTTCTAAAACCCTAACATAACAACACACACATATATATATAGTTTTGGTGGTTATACCTTCCTTCCAAGCTCCCCTTGAGCTTTACTATGGAGCCTTTTGAGATTTCCCAAGTCTTTTCTTTCTTTCTTCTCCCTTCTCTTCTCTTCCTTTCCTCTCATTTCTCTCTCTCTCTCAACCGTGGGTGTGTGTATTGGGAGTGAAGGAAGTAAAGAAGTAAATATGTATATATGAGTGGCTGTGAAAGTTGAGTTGGGAAATGATCCCATGTGGTTTTCTCCATCTTAAGTTCGTGTTCCCTTTTTCATTTTCCTGTTTTCGCAGTGGGCGTTCGAACGCTCCTTTTTGGCGTTCG
>BRYF01000004.1:12152500-12155000 GCA_030159135.1 Actinidia polygama | reverse complement strand
AAATGTGTCGACACCTACTTAGACTTGTATCGACCCCTATAATTTTTCAAGTGTCGACACCTTGAAATCATGTGTCAACACCTTTAGTCGGAAGTATAAAAAGAACTGAGCCCTAATCAGACATTTCACGTGACCTTTCAAACTCCCTCCACACTCTCTCTCTAAAACTCCCTCCACTCCGCACGAATCAAGCCCACGACCCCTCTCTCTCTCCCTCAAAACTGTCAATCTACACCTATAAACATCATCCTTTCAATTCTCATTCATCTCCACCCTTTCAAATGGCTCCCAAAACAACCAGATCTTCAAGGAAAAAGAAGCAGAGCTGGGCCCTAGTGGTGTCGACACCTGAAGCGTCCAAGGGACAAAAGAGAAAGGCCATGGGGGATATAGGAAAGGAAAAAGGGAAGAAGCAAAAGGGGAAAACATCGGCATCTCAAGAACGCGGCTCTCTTTACTTTTTAGAGGACAGAGACCTAGAAAGGTATAACTTAGATTTTTCGCTTAGAAGAGTAATTAATGGTCGTTGGATAGATTATGACTTCTTTGATGCACACAATTTCGAGTTTAGTTCGAAAATGAATGAGTTAGGATGGATGCCCATGACACTAACTAGGGATGATGTATATCTAGAATTAGTAGCTTATTTCTATGCTAATGCGACAAGGGGGCTTCATAGTGATGATGTAAAAAGCTATGTTAAGGGTGTTTCAATGACCCTAGATCGACCTTTACTTCGAAAAATTCTGGGAATTAGGTCAGGAAATGAGATATGAAGACAGAGTATCAAACGTAAACATCAATTGCAAGCTGTCTTGGTGAAAATGTGAGTTTAGCTGCCCAAACCAAAGCAAATACGTTACCCTTGGAATTAAGACTAGTGCATCACTTCATTTGCACAATTTTGATCACTAAGACTAGAAAATTCGAGTATGTTTCTGATAGGGAATTCTTCTTCTTATGGGCGTATGTAACAAACTCAAAAATTGACGTGGCTTTATTTATATTGGATCAAATGTTTAAGGCCACAATCAAGAATATTAGTCTGCCCTACGGAATGCTTCTAACGAAAATTTTCAAGTATTTTCGAGTAAATTTGGATGATGAAACAATAAGAATTCCGAAAGTCATAAGTAACGAATATAACGAAAAAACTTTGAGGAGAATGGGATATGAACTGATTGGAAACAAGTGGACCCTCAAACCGTCAAAGAAAATGGAGAAAGGGGGTAGTTCAAAAGGAAAAGAAAAAATGGAAAGTGAAGGGGTTGAGGTAGAAGGCTTCGAAGTCGATATGCGTGAATTTATGAGTCAAATGTCTGAGTCAATGAAGTTGCTGCATACGAAGATTGACAATATGGATTTTCGACTAGTGGTTGTCGAAAAGAAAATAAGACATCTATCAAACGAAATGAGAAAAGGAAAGGCTCCCGTGGACGACAGTGAAAGTGAAAAAGAAGACAATGAGGAAGAGGAAGACAAAGGGAGAAGAAGAGGGAGAAGGAAAAGACAAGGAGAAAGAGCAAGGAGAGGAAGAGAAGGAAAATGAAAGCGATGATGCCGACCTTGGCGACTCTTCAGAAGATGATTCCGATGCCACTCCTTTCATACCTCGCACTTCGAGATCGAGATATGCAACACGCAATTGGGAACTTAGATCAAAATTCAAGAACACCGCGAAAACAGCTCTCGAATTATCACCTTCACCCTCTCCATCGCCATCCACTCCCGTTCACAACGCTTCACCTAAATCCACCTCCTCTTCTCCATAATGTCATGATATTTTATTTTCGTTTTGGATAATGTGTTTTGACTATGTTTGAATGGAATTATGTTTATGATCTGAATGGCTTACCGCAGTTTAAATGGTATTGGTATCAATGACTGAATTAAATATCTTGAATGGTCAGTTTTGGGTTTCTACAATACATGGATTAGAAGTCTGGGCTTATATGATCTCACTTTGCATACTTGATTCATGTGGTATTCTAGCATATTCAGTTATAATTTGTCCATCTTAATTTGTCCATCTTAAATGCTATGGCTACCCTCCCTTTTTGATGGCTTGACAAAAAGGGGGAGAAATTTGTTCAATATGTGTCTAATATGAAGGATTGCATGTTTTGTCTAAAATGAACGATTGCATATTTTCAAATTGGATGATAATTGTATATGGAGGATTGTATATGCATCAATTACAAAAGAAAGGGGGAGCAATACTAGGTATATGTTTCAAATCGGTCTATTGCACTGACAAACATCTTTTACGCGTAAAAGTTTATCATTCATATTGAGAAAAATTTTGTCATCATAAAAAATGGGGAGATTGTTGAATCAAGCCTCGATTTCTATCATAACAAAACTGTTTATTAGTAGTTAACATGTTTACTAAATGTGCAGCTATTAAGCATCGCGTCCCATAACTCAATTGATCAAAGGAAGTCTCACAAACACTTTTTGACAGAAAGTGTCGACACCTTGTTCTGAAGTGTCGACACCT
>BRYF01000004.1:12122500-12125000 GCA_030159135.1 Actinidia polygama | reverse complement strand
GCCAATGTTTATGCTATGTATGAAAACCCATGGATGCTTGGTTTATACGAAAACAAGTATGTTCAAATTATATGCATGTGACACTCGGGGTCCCCACTGACGGGATTTAAACCAAGTCAGCCAGTCCTAAAAGGTAGATGGGAGGACGTGAAATAAAGCCATCTACAAAAGAGATATCTCAGGCCAAAAGAGCCACCCGACCTATATGGTCATCATGTCATGTCGGGTTGTTACATTTTATGATATGCTATGTATATTTATGAAAGCATGTGATGCCATGTTTATGAAAGTTAAATGTTCAAGAAATGTATACGATGCTCACATTGCTTACGCTATGCTATGCTATGTATGATATGAAAATGATCCATGGTATTTTACGTTCATGTATTCGTTGTTATTCACTAAGCTTTGGCTTATGTTTTAGAAAAATAAATTTCAGGTAGTCAATCCGAGCAGCCGAAAGGAGGTTGAACAAGTCAGACTTAGTTTTGTAAGCCCGAGAGGCTTTATGTTGTATTGTAAGGGCGAGACCCTATGTTATGTCTTTAGTCTATGTAAGTTTGAAGTTTGATTTGGGATGTATGTAAATTGAAATACATAGGCACAGCTCTGTATACTGTATGGACATACACACTTTGTTATTTTTAGATACTATGACGTTTCCGCGGAAAGAAAAATTATTAGCATTATAAATGCATATGCACAGGTGATCAACCGGAAGAAATGGTAAGTTGGCCTTGGTGGGTCAGCCGCCGGCCATCACGCGCCCACAATCCGCATAGGCCGAGTTGCGGGGCGTGACAGCAGGAGGCCCTTCTTGCGATAGGTGACCTTTTTGTGATGGATGATGTGTTGTTGTTGTTGGCCTTCTTGAGGTTGAGCACTTGGATCAACAGGAATGTCATTGACATTACAAGAAATGTCTATATCTATAAGGTGTTGATTATCAGCGCCGACTCTTTTTACATTTTCCTCATTGTCCGTTGAGTCAAAATCTAGTCCTCGACTTATAATTTATGTAGAAAAGTCTTCATCAATGTGTTGGTCATGTTGGTTCCCAAAACTAACCCTAAAATGTTCAAAGATTTTGGTTATAAGGGCACCATATAGCAAAGAGCAATTCTTATGATTTCGTACATCAGTCATTTCTCGTAGAATTATGTAATTCAGATTGAAATGATCTTTGGTTGCGCTCCTATAGATGATAAAGCTATCCATGGTTGTAACTTGGTTGTAATGCCCTTGTTTGGGAATTACATTATAGACAATAAACTTATGGAATAGTCTCTATTTCTTCTTCAATTCATTGGTTTGAGTGGCGCATATCGATCTGTTATTGAAATTTTTTCATTCATTTCCGCTCTGTCCACATAATTCTTTAATCGACTCAGTTTATTGATGTTTATTGTTTCACCTTCATTTGAAACACCAATGATTTGTGACAAAGTAGTTGGGTTTAACAATATATTCTTTCCTCGAATCCAAGAATCAATGGTAAACTCGTCATTTTCTAAAGTCTCTACTTCTAGATTGCAATAGAAATATATCACCAAGTTTGAGTATACACTCATCGAAAGTAGCATCAATGCTCTCTACCCTTGTATTTCCACTAGTTCCATCATCTTACACCAGTATTTTGGAAAAAAACCATCTTCGATGTTTCTTCCTATGATGATGTTTTTATCCGCGAACTCTGGCCAAGTGGTTTGAATCTTTTTGTTTTTGAAGAAACATCGTTGAAATACCAATGGCCAAGGATTGCTTGGACCAATCCCACCGCCCTTGGATCATTAATGGCATGCTTTGTTCTTGGCTTCGTCATTGTCGATTTTGAAAAATGATTTTGAGATTTGTTTTGTGGTAGAGTTTTGAGAGGAGAAGAATGGACATCTAATATTTAAAGTGAGACTGAGAGAGGATTTTGAGAGGACGAGGAAGATTTCTAGGGTTAGGGTTTGAATTTATAGGAAGAAGAAGATAGGGATATAAATAGAGAGCCCTAGTGTTAAAGAGAGAGAGAGAGAGATTTTAGAGAAAGAGGGAGAAAAGGAAGAGGGTTTTTAAATTTTGAAAATCCAAAAGTTCGTGTTTTATCTTAACTATTCCGACTTTTTGAACTTCGGTCGACAACTTCGATCAACCGAAGTTTGCCTTTCGGTCGACCAAATTTTAAGTTCAGTCAACTAAACTTTCAACGGTTTCTGTAAAAATTTTGACAAACAAACAACTTTGTATTTTAGCCCAATGTGTATTATAGAGCAAGTTTTGATTTATGTTTAGTGCATGATTCAAAACTTGATTGTAGTTAAGCGAATTTTGTATGAAATTAGGCACATGCATCTACATTTTTCACACATATTTCATTTAGTATGAGTTACATTTTAATCTTGGCTATTCCTTTTGAAAAATGACTCAACTAACACTTATAGATTTATTTAAGAAGTCAAAAATATTACATTGGTTGAGACATTCCAAGTTCACGTCGAATATAACAAAATCT
>BRYF01000004.1:12087500-12092500 GCA_030159135.1 Actinidia polygama | reverse complement strand
AAAGTGTATGTATGCTTAGACAATAAGGTTGCATGTACCTCCATGAGAACAACCGTGTTCTCCTTTATACCCTAGCTCAGTGCGTGGCTCGATGACTGTTACGTCAATGAGTAGGTAACTGACCCAACCATACTCCTACGGCGTGTCCGCTAACCTATTATCATCTGCTTACGTCTCCATCGGGGCATGGGGGCTGTCAGAAGGTATTCTCCCGTGCAAGTATCCTTCTGTCCCCTGTCATTCCTTGGGATTGCCGCCGGCCGTTGCCCTTCGTCCAAGCTTTCAACACAGTTATTGCTCCGAGCTCACTAAGTAGCGGCGCCTCAGAGGTAACGACGACATTAGCTTAGAAGGCATTCGTCTGTAGTGGTGACTGCTCTGAGCTCCGGCACAGAGGGTCTCCGAGCTCGTTCTGTGACCATGGTTAGTCGAGACCTCTGCTCTAGCAAGGCTAGTGTCAAATGGTGTCCGCACCGAGCTCCAGCGCAAGGGACCACCAAGACTAGTCTATAGCGGCAGCTCGTTGTGGGTTCTTGACCTAGCAAGGTCGGGTACGTCATTGTATAATTTGTCCCCTTACACTATTCAGCGCATGTCTTTACTATGAATAGTTGCATCTTTTTAGTGGTATCTATTCTGATTAGACATTTTCTCGTTTTTATGTACTTAGTTTTTGCTGTATTTTTATTGATTCAATTTGGGTCTAAGGTACTAAAATCAGGAGAGTTCATACATTATGTTGATTAGCCGCGCAAATAGATTGAAAGTGTTTTATTTACTTTGTACTCAATTATTATGTCATGAGATAAACGTCCAGAATCATAAGCACGTGACAAATTTTGTTTTAAGGACGTAGTTTGATTCAAATACTAGCCTTGATCGGTATTTCTCTTTTGATTTTATTCTTAATATTTCTGATCTATATTTTTTCAGAGTACGTTTTTCGTTGACAAATGGTAAATACATTGAGTATTTTGTTACAATATACATGTATCTTTAGAAGGCGTGCTTGTTTATTTCACTTTTTATCTTCCATTATATATATGGACACATGATTGATGAGGAGATCGTGCGTGCCATATCATGAAAGATAGGATATGGTGAAATACTTAATGTCGGTAGATTGCATTCTCTCACATACATAGAGAGAGAAAGAGAGGGGAAAGAAGATGTCCGTATGAACCATTAAGGAAAGTAGTTGTACTTGCGGAGCTCCTAACTATCGCTCTAGCACCAGATTTTTTTAGTTTTTTATTTAAAATAAATAAAAAAGTCAATCAGAGTTGATTTTTTTATTTAATTTTTTGCTTAGTTTTAGCTAAAGTAGAAATACAAAAGCAAAAAAAAAACAAAAAATCTTGACTTTTTTAATATTAAGCTTAAAAAAAACTTGACTTTTAAACATTACCAAACATAGCCTACACATATGGAATCATATGCTTGTCAACGTGGAAAACAAATTTACTCATGGGACCAATATCATCTCAATAATGCTATGTTTACACACAAAAGTGTACAATATTTGTACAACAAACGCAAAATAACGTCATTTTGCCCGAATAAATGCAAACGACGTCGTTCCACTAAACGTTTCGCATTTTGCCCCTAAATGGAACGATGTCGTTTTGTATTTATTCGGACAAAACGATATCATTTTGCATTATTATACAAATATTTATATAAAAAAGTGTGTAACTGTAGCACGTCTCATGTCATCTTTATTGGTGAATCTCAAGTAATCAATACCTTACATCCACAGTATATAGTTTTTATTATCGGTACAGTACATATAGGTCTTAATATGATTTTGTGTATTATTTTGAATCTAACGTCATAATTGTTATATATTTTAATTATATTTTATATTTAAACATACATATATGTTATATATTTACTTGGAAAATTAGCTTAAAATTTAAAAAAGTTAGAGCATCTACAACCCACCTCTATTTCTTCAAAATGGAGACATTAAACTCCAACCCACCTCTATTTCGGAACTCCAAAATAGAGACTTAACTTTGAGTCTTCAAACATGGAGACTCCAAAATTTGGAGATTCAACTCCATCTAATTATTCAGTGATTCTTTTTGTAAAAAGATGAATAACTTATAACTTATAATTTTATTTTTTTTATAAAATTAATATTATTAAAAAGATATGAGCGTGACTTTTAAAATGAGATTAATATTAAATTGGTGAATTACACTGACCACCCCTGAGGTTTGTTTTTAATACACAAAGTACCCCTAACGTTTCAAAAATTATAATGACCTCCCCTGAGGTTTGAGAGAATAGCCTAACACCCCCTAACACCTTTGTCTCCTTACGAAAATGACCAAAATACCCCCACTATTTCTCTGTCTCATCACTCCACTCTCTCTCCCTCTCTCTCTCTCTCTCCCCCCTCTCTCTCATTTTTTTTGAGTTTTTTTTATTTCTTTTATTTTTATATTTTTATTTCTTTTATTTTATTATTCTTTTCTAGTATTTAAAAAATAAAAGGGTATTAAAAAAAGTAACAAAAAATAAATCTCTTTTTATTAATGAATCCCGTTTTAATAAAAAATGAATCCTATTTTTTTTATTTTAATACCCTTTTTTTTTACTTTTTATTATTAATTTTTCTTTTAATACCCTTTGATTAATTTTATTTTATTTTTTTCTTTAATACCCTTTGATTCTTTTGAAAGATTAAAAGTTTGAAATTTTATCAAACAATAAAAAAAAAAGTTTACTGAAGACCAAAATAAAAAAAATAAAATAAAAGGGTATTAAAAGAAAAAAAAAATAACAGAAAGAGAATTTATTTTTTGTTAAAAGGGGATTCATTTTTGTTATTTTTTTTAATACCCTTTTATTTTTTAAATAATAGAAAAAAAACTAAAAAAATAAAAAAATAAAAAAAATAATAGTAAAAAAATAAAAAAAACTCAAAAAAATGAGAGAGAGGGGGGGAGAGAGAGAGAGAGGGGTATTTTGGTCATTTTCATAAGTAGACAAGGGTGTCGGGGGTGGATCTCAAACCTCAGGGGAGGCCATTGTATTTTTTAAAACGTCAGGGGTGATTTGTGTATTAAAAGGCAAACCTCAGGGGAGGTCGTGTAATTCACCCATATTAAATTTATTTATTATATTTAATAATTTATAATTTAAATTTTTAAAAGAAAAGTGTTGAATAGTAGATTTTTTTAAAAATATAGAGGTGAAAATAGAAGTTTGGGTTGAACTTTCATTTTCAAATGTATTTTTTTATTTTAAAATATTGTTTTGAATCTCCAAAATAGAGTTCGGAAGACTTTTTGGTTGGAGATGCTATTAGAAGTGCTTTAGAGCATCTGAACCCTCTTCCAAACCTCTAAAATGGAGGCCAAAGTCCCTCAAACCAAGCTTTATTTTGAGCCTGCAAAATTGAGATCTCAATATTTGTAGACCAACTACAAAATGGAGATCCATCTTCATTTTTATTTTTTATTATATTTTTTGTAAAAAAAAGTATAAATTTTAAATTTTAAATTTTAAATTTATTTTTTATATAATTGATATTATTAAAAAGATATTTATGAGATCTTTAAAATAAGACCAATATTAAACATATTTAATAAAATTAAAAAAATTATAATTTCAACTTTCAAAGAATAAGTAAAAAATTAATAATTTTTTTTAAAATAGAGATGAAAAATAGAGATTTAAGTTGGAATTAATAGAAAAAAACTCTAAATACACGTTTTGAATTAAAAATTTTAATTTTGCATACTTGGGTTCGACTACTAAAAATAGTTGATAGAGACACTGCTGTGCATAGTTACGCAACACCCCCCAAAACAAAAAAGATTAAAAAATTGTCAAAGACAATAAACCGGGGCTATGCAGATGACTTTGTTTGTAGACTGTAGCTGTCATTTTAGCTTTACTTTTTTATGTGCGGTCAAATCATCATTAACTCTCTCCGTTGTCTCATCTCAGCAGCTCCCTACCCTTAATTTTTGGGAAATGGTACACTTCAGGAAGAGTTACCCATAAATCTTCCCATAAACTTAGGTGGCATCCAACTCATTTTAAGTGGGTCCTTCTCTTTTCTATTTTTATCTTTATCTTCCATTAGCTTTTGAAACGAAAAACAAATATAAAATTAAACTCTCAACCCTTAAACTCTCAGCTCTTCTCATACCCGTCTCTCTCCCCTCTTTCTCTGCCCCAAACTCTCAGCCCATATCGCCGATCACCGATTCCTGTCCGTCACCGCCATACTGCGTCACGTACCTCACCGCTCGCTGCAGAAAGCCTTGTTGAGCTGTTAAGGCGTGAGACATCAACCAACAAAATCATAATACCGAAGAGTTTTGATTGATTTCGTTCCAAGCCATTTCTCTCTCCGTTCTTCATATCCGAGCTTGACGAATCTTGCTAGAGTGATCTTTGATGGGCGATTTTTGATAGAGATATTGTTTTGAAATTAGGGTGCTTTTTTTTTCTCTGCGGGTTTAGAAATTTGGGGATCTTTTTTTTGTTACAAAATTATGTGTGTAATTGGGAAGTACTTGATGAATGCAATTATTTTGTGCTGTTGTTTGAAGTAAATTGTGTGATTGTTGTGAGTAATATCCTTGAATATATGAAATTGGTTTGTGCTATTGTTGTTTTCCGTGATCAAGCTCTCTGTTGCTGTTGCTGTTGTTGTTGCTGTTGCTTCTAAAAGTAACTCCATTCTTGTTGATCCTAATCCCTGCCATATCATTTATTTCAAGCCTCCTATTCACATATGAATTCAATACCCTATTGGACTTGAAAAATCGGGATTTGCTTGGACTCATCTTGTGATTATGATTGAGTACAATCGAACTCAACTTCCAAGTTCCATAGGAGTCACAAATTGCATTAAGTCCTGCTTTGCACTCTATTTTTGTTTGGGGTCGCATTTTCGCAGGGTTCTTAGTATTTATCTTCGGCTTTCCACCACGAGTACAAGATAATTTTAGATACTTAAACTCCCCATTAGGTCC
>BRYF01000004.1:12045000-12050000 GCA_030159135.1 Actinidia polygama | reverse complement strand
CAAGTTCTTCGAAACAAGGTGATACCATTGGTGAAAGTCCTTTGGAGGAGCAAATAGTTGAGGAGGCTACTTGGGAGAGTTAGGAGTCCATGCAAAGGCAATATCCATATCTGTTTTTATTGCCATGTATGAGAATTTCGGGGCAAAATTCTTTGAGGAGGGGAGAGTTGTGAAACCCTAAACCCTAAATTTCATAATTAGCCTAATTTCATGCACGTAGATAAGGCGATTAGGCTAATCGAGCTGCTTAATTACCTTAGTTTAATGAGTGGGAGGCATGGTGCACTTTTTATATTTTTAAGTAGGATTAGTGGGTGATTAATTATATTAATCCATAACTAATCCATATTTAATTAGCCTAAGTGAGTTTAATTAAGTTTAGTGAGAGTGATTAGTAAAGTGCTTAGTGAGTGAGGGTGTGTGGGAGTGTGTGAAGTGTGTGCATGAGTGTGTGTGCAGTGTGTTAGAGTGTGTTTTGTGTGCGAATGAGGGTGAGGTGTATGTGTGTGTGTGTATGAGTGTGTGGGTGACATGTAAGCAAAACTAGTAATTGCCCGTGCCCACGGGCACTACGCAAAAAAAAAAAAAAAACTTAATCGTATTCGTTAAAGTTTTACCATCTAAAAAATAGATAATATATAAATCAACTTAAATTTGAATTGAAAATCGTAAATTCCATAAAAACCAAACACAACTCAAAGTGCAATCATTGAATAAACCAAAGTTACATGGTATTACATACAATTAAGCAAAAAAATTAAACTGCTACGAATTATTGTTTTTTCTCCACGGGACTGAATAAAAGGAACAAAGAATAAGAGATCTCTTTAGGAATAAAAATTGATGATTTTAATTTTCAACAAACAAATCTACTAAACTAATGCTAAAACAAAAGTACCTAAAAAGATACATTCATAATAACGAAATGACATTGCCAATTGGGTCCACCAATGTCATCATCTAACTATGAATAACGAAATGACATTGCCAATTGGGTCCACCAATGTCATCATCTAACTACAGGAATATTGGGTGGACCCTCCTCCAACGTCATTATCGGTAACTCCAGTAAACATAGGGCTCAAGTCATTCAGTTTGCATCAAAAGATACAAATAAATTGTAAGTCATTAACTCAAACTAAATCGCCCATTTATAACATATAAAAACACGTAATGTTTAGTGAATATTAGAAATGCAGACAAACACCCATCACATGGAAAAAAAGTGAAGAACTAAAGCTTGAGAAAAAATAATAATTAAATGGGAAAACAAATAAAACAGAATTAGAACAAATTTAATCAAAGTTATCCAAAGTTGTGTACCTTTTAAATTGCTGATCTGCATGAAGAAATCACATATCTGAAAATGATAAGAAGAAATCAATAACTGTCTACTAAACCAACAACCATTTTATAACCAAATAGTCAAGAGAGGTGGTTGTAAATTAATAACATTCAATTTTGACCAGAGAGGTGGTTGTATTGAAGAGCAAGAAAAGTGAGAGAAGGGGACAGAGAAAGACTCACCGAGATCGAACCCGAAATCGAATTGAAGTTCAAATTGAGAACTGGGGACAGGACTCGTTAACACTTAACATGTTGTCGTGGAGGCCAAGGCGCAGGAGCCCCTGAAGCTGCCCGATGTTTTTGGTGATTTTGCCACCTAAGCCATTCCACAATGACTTGACCTTGGACACATTTTATGCCCACCCAATCACCAGCAAGCTCCTCGGCCAGTATTGTTCCAGCTCTTCAAAAAGCCTTTGGAATCGATGAATTCGCGTTTGAGGGCTTTGAGGGATTGAAGATTTGCTAGTGTTATGATCAAGTCGTCTTTGGATTGTCCTGAAGCAAAAACAGAGGCGAAAAATACTATCAGGACAAAGAAATGAAATGGGTTTGGGGGCAATTGATCTATGAGCTGAAATGTTGATGATTTTGTTTGAGGAGAGAAAATCTTTAAATGGCTTTCGTTTCAATACAAAAAAACTGATAGAATAAAAATGTTCTACCTGAAAAAATATAACTGAAGGCAAAAGAATGCTTAGTCTATAGATTACTGGTATACATATAACGACTAAAACACCAAAAACTAAGTACCTATTTTAATGAATTTCAAGTTTTGGGAAATCAAGTGGGCATGAGTTGAAGGAATGAGCTTGGGACAGAAACGAAAGTGACTGTCAAATAAAATCCATAGAAGTACACTCCACAGCCACGTGGTTTAAAAGAAAAATCATTTTGGTGTTTTCAATACATGGATTCAAACCATTAGAGAAAAAAGAAAAGATTGGATTCAATCACAAAATTATAAATGATTGGATTCCTGTTACATTAAGAGCAAACAAAAAGGAGAGGCGAAAATTTACAAATCTATAAATGTGTGTGTGCGCGCGAATAAAGATATCCTCTCCTTCAAAAATTCTAATTTCATTCAGGAAAAGTTGGAGAATATGGACACTGAAGCTTATTTGGATTGTGAATTTGAGAAGGGATTTATGAGATAAATAAAAAAAGATGGGGCGTTTCTTTTCCCTTCATAACCCCCACAAATCCATGACTCAAACACAGCATTCATGAAACGATTCCTACACATAAATAACAGTTTTACAATCAAACCATATATGTCTTAACTAAGAACATGATCTCCACATTCCATGCAAAGCACCGGTAATGGAAGAGATAAAAACAGATTATACACCAAAGAAACACCAATATAAATCTCAAACAAATCATAATCCTAGCTACCGAATCATAAATCCGTACTTTAAATTTAGACCCAATTGTTAGAGAAATGAAAAAAAATCATAGAATAAAATTAGTTTTTAGGAAAAGAACCGCCCTGCAATTTGAACCCTCTTTCTTCTTGCATAAAGATATGGCAATCAACTTATGATCAGGAATTACCGTTGTGAAGAATAACAGAGGGCTTGTTAGATTGATCCTGAAGTTCCGACATTCTCCCTATAAACACCAAGGCTTGTCTGTATTGAATTGCAATTGCTTCGACCGCGATTCTTCCTCATGCAGCTTCTTGCGCTTCTCTTGTGCCGGTTTGCCTGGACCTTTCGGAGTCCTGATTCTTCCGTACTCATCTCTCCTCTCAATTCTTATTTCCTTCTTCGACTCATCATCATCATCAACAACCAAGATCTTCCTCTTCTTGGCGAATCTGTCGCTGCCATAGTCATCAATTTCTCAATGCAAATGAAAAAAAAAATCAAAAATCAAAATTTTATGATCCAAAATTCTAAAATCAGACTACAAAATGAGCTTTGAAACCAACCCTAAATTTCTTTGTATCTATGCAGCCAAATAATTGTAGTTCCTCAAAATGATAAAGCATAACCAAAACAAAATCATATAAGAAAATCATCAAGACTGCAATGAAGATACCCAAAAGTAGGTGGTTCAGGAGAATGTGCCATTACTGTTACTGGTAGTCCTTTGAGAAGGAGGGAAGAGCAGAGGCCATGATCTTCAAGAGTAGGTGGTTGAGGAGAATGAGCCCTAGCTTCGTCGTCGCAGAGGCAGAGACGCTGTGAGGAAAAAAAGTAAAGACGCTGAGAGGGAAAATATTTTCCTAATTCTGGGAGGAGATTTGATCTAAGGGTTGAAGGGTTGACAACACCCTTCATCTAAGGGCTGAGAGAGTTTGTTCATCTGACCACAACTGGGACTCTGTACCCGAACAGAGTCCTAATCCTGCAAATCGTACCCGATCCATCTGGACCATACATTTAGTCAAAAATCAATCTTGACCGTAAATTCAAAAACCTAATTTTTGAGCGGGAAAAAATATTTTCAGGTGAAATCTGAGCCGTTGGATCAACTCAAATGAATTTGAACCGTAGATAGCGAGAGATATATTTTGAATTCAAACGCAGTTGTGATTTATAATATAGATAGATACGCTTATGTATTTATTGTGGCTGCAAGAAAAGAGAGGGGAGAGAGAATTGAGGAGCTTGTGTAGCTCCATCAAGAGAGAAAAGAAGAGAAAAAGAAAAGAAAGGAAAGGAGAGAAGAAAGAAGGAGAATATTAGAGGAAAGGCTAGGAATCATCTTGTCTTCATCATACTAGGTAAATTTCCTATTGTTCCATGTTTATTGAGTTAAATTCTCGCATGTGTGTGTGATAGACATGGAAATGGAGGGAGGAGGAAGAAGAAGGAAGAAAGTGAGAATTTCCATATGAGGAACCCAAATCATACATAGGTTGTGTGTTTTAGTTTGTTAGATTCATGTTCATAACTTTTTCATAACATTTTAACAACTTTAGATCATTTATGGAGGATGTGGATGTCAGTTGAAGTGATTTGGGGTTGGAAAGGTTGAAAAGGGGAAAGCCACTTTCGAACCAGGAATTGGCCTTACCGCTCGAACGCTGCACAAAGCATTCGAACGCTAGGAAAACTAAAGGGTAGCGTCCGAACGCTGCATAGAGCGTTAGAACGCTAAGACCAAAAGTGAGGAAACCAACTTCTGGGCATTCGAATGCTGCGTAAAACGTTCGAATACTAAGAACAAAATGAAAAATATCACTTGCAGTACTATCGAACGCTGCACAGAGCATTCGAACGCCAGGCCATTTGAGGCTAGTATTCGAACGCCAAGGCTAATTTGAGGTAGCGTTCGAACTCTACCTAGAGGGTTCAAACGCTAGTAGTATTTTTGGGCAATTTTGACTTAGAACTTTAAAGTACCTAGACCTATTGTGTAACAGTTTAATACATCACATTTATGCATTTCCATGGGGGCTTGAGAGGGCATTTCATGGGAGCTTGAGAGGAGATAGTAATGCATGGGGACTTGAGAGGGGACTATTATGTTGGCTTAACAATTTGTTAACGCCAACTTGTTTTGGGGGTAATTTGGTGTTACGCATTACATTGATGCACTGTGTGGGAAAAATAGGTTATTATGGAGACTTAACAACGTATGAATGCCTAGATCTATATTGTAAACTTTGATGCATCACATTGATGCAATGTTTGGGG
>BRYF01000004.1:12035000-12037500 GCA_030159135.1 Actinidia polygama | reverse complement strand
TTGGTAGTCAGGCTGTCAAACGGTCACGTGCCCTCGATTCGGGGCATGACAAAGTGGTATCAGAGCTATAGGATGACACCATAAGAACGAGTTACATCTAGATAGAAGTCTAGGACTGATTAGAGTATATGCTATGTGCTATATGGATATATTACGTGCTAGTATGATGTAGCTATTGTTATGATAAATGTCTAAACGCTTAACATGCCTGTAGTGAGCCATGCCACCTAGAAGAGGAGATCGTAGAGGGGTAGTAAAGCCCAAAGGCCGAATTGATCTTATAGAAAGGATCCTAGAAGGATTTGTTCAAGCGGTCCAGGATAATCATAACCACAACAATGCCGAAGAACCAGCGGTACAAGTGCCAAGAGCAGAAGTAGTGACTCGTACAACCATAAAGCAGTTTCAACAATTGAAGTCCCTAACTTTTCTGGGAACCCCCGATCCCATGGTCGCAGAATCTTGGCTTTTGGGAATTGAGAGGGTGTTCGAAGTCCTACCGTGCACCAATGAATAAAAGGTGGTCTTTGCCACCTTTACTTTTGAAGGAGCCGCCTTAGTTTGGTGAAGGTTGAAGAAGTCGTTAGAGCCACTATGGTTGTGGCCTAGATTTTTAGAAGTGTTCAATGAAGAGTATTTCCCCAAGACAGTTAGAGATTAGAAAATTATGGAATTTCTTAGTTTGATGCAAGGGAAGATGACCATGGCAGAGTACAATGCCAAGTTCATGGAGTTATCTCGTTATACCCCACACATTGTATCGTCGGAGTCTCGCAAGGTAAGAAAGTTTGAAACAGGACTACGGTGGAATATCCGCAACAAGGTCGACATATTGCGATTAACAACCCATTAGGAGGTCATTCAACGAGCGATAATTGCCGAAAGAGCATTAAATAAAATGTCCGACACTGAGAGAACAATAAGAAAAGGTCAGGAGGAAATCCAAGAAGAGGACAAAGTTCAAAGCGACAAAGTTTTGGATCTTCTAGTGGAAATTTGTTAGCACCATGAGGAAATACCGGGAATCAAGGAAGCAGCAAGTCCAATGAAGTATCGACATGCCCAACTTGTCAACAGAGCATTGGGGCATATGTCTTATGGGAAGCAGGGCTTGTTACGGGGGTGGCCAAGAGGGTCTTGGCCACCAAGTTAATGATTTCCAAAGAAGAATAGAGCACAAGGAGCTGGGACATCCACTTCAGCCTTAGTCCATCAACCTCCAGCCGGAAGGAGGGATAATCAACCACGACAAGGACAAGCTTTCGCACTAGTGCCAGGAAATACCCCAGCTACCACTTCAGTTGTGTCAGGTATACTCCTCATTTGTGATCAACTTGCACACATTTTTATTGACTCCAGTTCTACACATTCATTTGTATCATACCTTTTCGCTCACTATTTATCAATTTCGTTGCCCTTTGGGAATTCCATGATATATGATAGAGTCTATAATTGTTGTGAAATTCTTGTCAACAATGTGTCTATGTTCGTGAAACTCATACCTCTAGATATGCATGGCTTTGATATCATCTTAGTAATGGATTGGTTGTCTTATCATCGCCCCATCATTGACTATGAAATTAAGCAAATTATGTTCCATTCCTTTGACCATTCGGGACTAGTTTTTGAGGGAGTTGGTGTCGTACCTCCTCTCTATCTCATCTCTTCCATGCAAGCTCGTCATTTGATTCAAAAAGAGAATCGTGCATTTTTGTGTAGCGTTGTTGACACACACGTTTCCCCACCGTCTTTGGAAGATATCCATGTTGTTCGGGAATTTTTTGATGTTTTTCCTAATGAGCTACTGGTTCTTTAGTGGATAGGGAAATCGAGTTTCACATTTATCTAAATTCGGGTACTAGACCCATTTTCGAAGCTCCCTATCATATGTCTCATTTGGAATTGAAAGAGTTGAAGGTTCAACTTCAAGACTTGTTGGAAAAAGGTTTCATTCGTCCTAACGTTTCACCTTGGGGTGCTTCTGTGTTATTTGTACAAAAGAAAGATAGAACTATGAGATTGTGCATCGATTATCGAGAACTGAATAAAGTTATTATTAAGAACAAATACCCATTACCAAGAGTAGATGATTTGTTTGACCAACTTCAGGGCGCCCAAGTATTTTCTAAGATCGATCTAAGGTCAGGGTACCATCAGCTGAAAGTCATGGCCAGTGATGTAGAGAAAACAACTTTTCGAACTTGATATGGCCATTATGAATTCCTTGTTATGCCGTTTGGAGTCACCAATGCACTTGCGGCATTCATGGATTTGATGAATCGGGTTTTCAAACCCTTTCTTGATGAATTCGTTATTATTTTTATTGACAATATTTTAGTGAATTCTAAGAGTTTTGCAGAACATGAACAGCAAATAGGAGACTGTACGCCAAGCTGAAAAAGTGTGAGTTTTAGCTATCGAACTTAACATTTCTTGGGCACATCACCAGTGTAGATAGAGTGTCCGTTGATTCTCACAAGGTCAAAGCCATTGTGAATTG
>BRYF01000004.1:11997500-12002500 GCA_030159135.1 Actinidia polygama | reverse complement strand
AGCTTAACTGTCGTTAATGAATATAATTATTACTTATTAAATTTGAATAAGAAAATTTGAACTTTGCCAAGAGTCTTAATCTTCCCCCTAAACTTCATTTGGTCTCAATTTCAATATTAAATTTTTGGAATCGTAGCAATCAACCAGTTCTGTTAGATTTCCTGTTAAAATAGAGAGAAGACTGAAATTATTCCCCTGAATTGCATCATATGGCCCCCACTTCTTCATTGCAAGTGCAATGCCTCTATGAAACTTCCTGCCATTACAATTTTCTAAAATCACATTTTTTTTGCGAAACATAAATCTAAGAATTGGCCCCTTTGTTGTGGATAGAGAAAGTGTAGAAAAATGGTTGGTTTAATTTTGCAACTCAAAAGTCTTAGAATCTTATTTTGTTCACCCATTAGGTCTCACTTGTGTTTAATTATAAATTAGGGTCTACTATTATTAGTCTTACTTAAAACAATGAACTCTACAATTTTAACCAATCACAAAAGAGACTAATGTTCACCAAGTGAGTGAAAAAATGTGTTTTTCCCTTCCCTAAGTTTTTTCTTCATAAATTGAATTTTTTTTTCCTTGGTAGACATCATTTAGTTATGCAAGGTCAGATTGGCGCAGTGGGTTATAGCATCTCGAGAGTGCACTTTCCGTCCTTGTTGAAGGAAAATTGGACGAATGGGGTTGATTGATATGACTTTAATAGTTTGAGATTAAAATCGAGACAAAATGAAGTTCAAGGGGAAGATTAAATCTCTTGGCAAAGTTGGGGGGTGGGGGGAATTTATAAATATTACGCTAAAAAATATTCAGATTAATGTGATAGTGTAATTTTCGAAATTATGAACCGCATTGATGATAATTTATTTTATTTCCAAATAAAAGAATTACAAAAAATTAGATCATATCACTTTGTAGAAAAAAATTGCGTTTATAGTTGATAAAGGTATGAAAATGAATATTTATTCTACTATTCTTGGGTAGTTTTGTACTTTTATTATTTTAATTCTCTCAATTTATGATTAATTGGATTAATTCTTTCTTTATAGGAAAATATGGCAATCTTGTATCATAAAGCTAATTTTGAAGCAAAGTTGCAAAAGATAAAATGTACCGTGGCAGAAAAGTTAAGAAAATGCTCAAATTAATGTGTGTAGCATTGAAAAATAAGGGCTTCGACCATTATGTGGAGGCTTGGAAGTCATTTAACCCCGTTACTTTCATATTTGTTTGCAAGCTTTCACTTAATTGGTTTGTGATCCACATTTTGTATGATTCGTACTGAGTGTTTTGTTTTTTTTTTTGCCAGCGATTCGTTTGTTCGCATGGTGTTTGAAGATTTGTTTTTGAAACCCAGATTGGTTTGAAAGTAGTTTTTGAAGACGAGTTAAAGGTTTTGACCTCTTCGATTTTGTTTTGGTTTTGCTCCCATTTGTGTCGGAAATTGGCATCTCGCCAGTGTGGAAATTTGTGATATTTTAGCTCGACCAAAATTCGACAGTTAGTCGGAGTTCAATCGGAATATTCTGATGGAAACCGATCGACCGATCTTCAGTCGTCTGTCAATTGGTTCGGGTTTGCATGTCTGACGCGTTTTTAGCCGACTTTGACTGACTGAACTTATTTCAGATTTCCTAAACTCTTTGTTAGATTGCTTATTGGTGTAAGAACTTGGTTTGGCAAGAAATTTCTTTCGCTATTAATGTGCTTTTGGAATGATTCTTTGGCTATAAATTTTGGAAGACTCTTTCTTCTTCGATTGACTTCTTTGAAGTTCCGTTGGGAGCCTCTTGTGGGGACTTGGTGACTTTCATGTCTTTGGAAGAATTTTTAGGTCCTTTGGTGTCCTCATGGGGAGACTTCGGTTGGAACTTTGATCCATTTGTAGACCTTTGGATCTTTGGTGGAACTTTGGGTTCGTTGGTAGAGTTTCACAATTTGTGTGGTCTTTTGATCACTTAGTTTGGATAAGTTTTTCGGATGGTTCCAATTAGGGTTTGGAAGATAATTTGTAGTTTGATTTTGGTGAGGCTTTTGAAAGAAGATTTTTATAAAAGATTCTCCATTATAGTTCTTCGGACCATTTATTTGATTCGTTAGTGGAAGACTTTACTCGTTTAACTATATGTGAATATAGGCACATCGTCAAATCACGTAAAACTTTGCATTTTTCGTTTTTCGTTTTCGCTTTGGTATTCTCTCTTTCATTCATTTGTTTTCGCATTGCAAATTCATTTGGTATTTTTTTTATATATTCGTAATCATCATTAAGTTGTACTTGTTTTGTATTTTTGAACGCTTCCGCACTACATTTTATTCGTTAATTTAGTTAAAAAAATATTTTAAAAAAAGATAGCTCCGAGTGAGTGGCCATTGATAGGTTAATTCTTCCATTGATGTAAAAGTCTCTCCTATTCTTCACGTGTATCACGCATGCCCAAACCAACCACTTGCTCACTTAAATAATTTTTTCGTGCTCCATCTGATCATTCAATATTTTTTATATGTTGCACAGCTGTATAGTAAGTAATATTGGGGAGGGCGTGGGGGTGCATTCTAGGAATATTATATACACTAGATTAAATTAATTAATTTGTTTTTTTTAATTTTACTTTTAAATAATTATTTTTAACATAAATTTAGCTACAAATAAACACCTCTCTCTTGTGATAAGGGGTTAATCCAAATTTAAGAACAAGCCATCGACTAATTTCACTAGTTGTTTGTTGAAAGGGTGAATTGCACATACACCCTCTAAATTCTATTAAATCACATTGTCACCCCTTTGCTCTTTGAAATAACACTAAATTCCTTGACTTTATAATTTTATATAATAATTTAGTCCAATCTTTAGTTGACTAACTATTTACCTATCATAAATTGCTGATGTATGCAAAAATATATAACTAAATGCTTGTTTTACCCTTAATTTATCCTTACTTGTCTCTTTAAAAACAGACAATCAGATCCTCCACCATTTCACTTAAATCCCATTTCTATTACCATTGAAGCTCATTGCTAACATTTCTACCAATCCATTTGAATCCACCTTTATTATCATTGAAACCAACGGAAGGTAGAGGTGGTGGGAAGGTGGGAACGCTTTGTTATTTTTTCTCTTGAGAATTCAATAATAAGGCAAGACGTACCATGTTCGCTGACATGGGGTGTTCTTGTAAATTTAAACATAGAAGGGTTGTAGTGTGATTTCATATTAACACATGGGTGTCAGCGAAATATATCCTTGTTAAAAACTACAAAACCTCAAGGGCCCATTTGGCAAGGGGATAAGGAGGGGGGATAATTTTTCCCCCCGGATGTTTGGCTGACGGATAACTTTTCTCCCCGGATAATTTTTAGACCAGCAGGTGAATAAAGGTGGATAATTTTTGGGTGGCTTAAACCCTAACTAAAAGTTATCCGGGAGATAAGGGGGTGGAGGATAAGGAAAAAAATATAGAGAGAGAAACAAAATGTATATTTTTATTTATATATATAGAGAGAGAAACAAAATATATATTTTTCATATCTAAATATTTTATATTTTATTTTTTTATATGTATTTTATTCCTTATCCCCCATCCTTATCCACCCATTCTAAATTTTATCCAAACAAAGTTAAAAGTTATCTCCCTTCAAAAGTTATCCCCTCTAAAATTTATCCCCCCTCTAAAAGTTATCCCCCTCCCATATTCTCCAGCCAAACAAGCCCCAATAAAACTATTGTGAACTCTTATCAACACGAACAGCCTCTGAGACATGTTGACAAGAAGTGGGGGTGAAAGTTTTAAATTTTGTTTAAATGAAGGGAAACCACGCAATGGTTTAGACAAGTCAATTGGGATTGGGATTGGGATTGGGATGGGATGATAATACAATTATATAATCTGAAGATGATTTTGAAAATGACTTGATTAAATAAGTTGGTTGGAATTAATTAACAAATTTGTTGGTGACTTCATGGGGCCCTTGTTTTCCTTTGTCTATTGAAAAGTCATTTTATACGTAGGGAGTGGGTAATATACACACATGTCATGTCATGCCATGCCATGCCATATAGTAGGATGATGATAGCCAATTAGCTAGGCACCTAACAATTGATAGACGATGTCATATAGGATGATGATGCCATGTGACAAAAATATATTCCTCACGAATCATGCTTTTAAGTAGGGTGACAAAAATATCTAACAGAGTACTAAGAAAATTACTAAAAGTTTTAAAATTTCTCCAAGAAATATTTGTATAAGTGGATTGGATAATATCAAGTGTAGTTTGTTTGTTGACTGCCGCCTCCCATTAAGTCTACGGGAATGACTAGAGTATACTAAAGTTAAGTATTTTTATGGTTCATATTACGTATGTATGTTATTTAATAATAAAATATTTTGTAATTAGAGCCAGACAAATAGTAACATAACTATAAAAATCATTAAGATGCTTAAAAATAATATTAATCACAAAAATACATAACTAGGATCACAAAAAATATAACATAACCAAAAAAAGCGTTGCAAAAAAAAAGAATATATATATATATATATATATATATATATATATATATATATATATAACCAAAGTATACACAACTCGAATCACAAAAAATACACAATCAGAACATACATAACAAAATCATAAAAACACGTAACAAAACTACATACATGCATAACAAATGTAGTTAACTAAATGACTATAAAAATGCGTAACTACGTCCACAAAATGTATAACACAACCACAAAAATGTGTATTCATGCAATAAAAATGCATAACAGGCGTATTTGAAAAATAAATAATCAAATAAATACATAAACCAAACCAAAAAACGCATAACATAATCAAATAATATATAATATAAGCACAATAATACATAATCATACTAAATTAATTTATAACACAAATTCTAAAAGTCATAGCATAGTCAACAGAATAGATAAAACATACGGTTTGATCAGAACCCTCCGTCCTTTTGTCCACGTGGATTCACCTCCAATGTCCTCGTG
>BRYF01000004.1:11925000-11927500 GCA_030159135.1 Actinidia polygama | reverse complement strand
TTCCCTTTCTCTTTCTAAAACCAAAGAGAGAGATCAAATATTCTCTTCTCTTCCCCTCCTTTCTATTTCTCTTCATCTAAAGAGAGTTTTAAGTTGAAAACAAAAACAAGGTCGATTCAGATAAATTGTGCATGGCTCCATCCAATGTGCATGGCATTACCATCTCCCTTTAATGAATCTAACAAATTTAAACTTGTACAAAAATATTAAATGATGAGGGATGAATGTTTACCTACTCAAATTAGCTACTCCAAAAGAAGAAATGATTCAACCTGAGGTAACTATGTCGCCACATTGTCCATGAGATGACCATATCGTCAAAATCTAAGAGGGTCATGTTGCCAATATGTCGTCTATAATCGCCACTTAGCTGTTCACGCGGCATGGCATCGCCCATGTTCTCCTCCTAGTATCTAAAATCGCGCAATACCTGTTACTCGGTAGTTCAAGTCACCAACGTCTCCAGACCGATGTGAACGTGATCTCCATTTGGTTCATCACAACCATGACCTCCAATAGTTACGGCATGATCTTTGCACACAACAATCTCTACCCATTACGTCGCAATCTTTGGCCTCGACTTCCTTTCGTTGTTGCACAATAATCACACCACAATCTCCTCACACATTTGTGAATTCTTCACTTATAAAGGCCGCTCGTCATTCTCCAGAAAGAGGTAACTACAATCACGATTCATAAGTCATTGCCCTCTGATCTCTCTATTGTACTTTGTCTAGTATATTTGTCTCTCTTAAGATCTCATCACCACGCGCAGAGGGGTTCTGAGCGACCTCACCTCAGCCGATAAAATTTGTGTCATTGCATAGGTGACCGAGGTCGCTGATTCGAGAAGTTCTGACTATTGGTTGCTCCCCTGGATTTCCACCTCAATAGTTTGGTGCCTTCTATGAGAAATAACGTTCTCTAAATTCTATGAACCTGCGTTTTCGCTTACCGCCTAGACAAAGTGCCAATAGTCCACTTGAAAATAGAGTACCTCCAATGGATAGTGCTAGTCAAGTTCCAAATCTCAAAGGCATTCATCGTGAGATGCACGGTATTGCCGAGCAAATCAAGATTATGAACGAGTTGAACGCACGTCTAGTGCAACACCTCGCCACGAATAATCCAGCACCTGCCACCACACCAGTCTTTGAAGACACAAATCGATCTCAATATTCTCACCGATCGGGCGACTAGGGCTCCTCGCAAAATCACCCAAATGCCATTCAAGGGTGTTCTGCACTAAGTCACCGTCGTCGATCCCCTAGCCCTTACTCCAGACGTGGAAGGCGAGGGAGAAGCCCGAAATATCTCAGTCGCGATCTTCCTAACCAATAAGGAGACTCGCTAGCGGGGAAGCCCAATTGACCGTCCTAACAGATACCATTGTGATATATTGACCGAGCATATATTCAAAAACTTGGACTCCCGAATCGACACCATTAACACCAGCATAATGTGCCAATAACCATGGATGCATTGGTAAGGCAGACAAAACCCACATTCACTAAAAGGGTAATGAGGGTCGGAGTGTCTTCCAAATTCAAGCTCCTTCCCCAGTTGGGGATCTACAAAGGAAAAATGGATCCAATAGACCATTTGGATTCATACAAGAACTTGATGATGCTTCAAGGAGCTTCGGATGAGGTAATGTGTAAGGCTTTCTCAGCGACTTTGAGAGAGCTGGCGAGGTCATGGTTCAGAAAGCCATCACCAAGAACCATTGACTGATTTGGCGACCTGGGCAAGTTTTTTGTCGCCAATTTCTTTAGTTGCAGGTCAAGCAGAAGAATGTTTCCCACCTCTTCACTATCCATCAGAAAGCTGGTGAAAGCCTGAAGGATTATGTCAGGCGATTCAACTAGGCCATCCTTGAAGTGAAGGACCCTAGTGACAAGGTGATAGTCATGGCAGTGATGGAGAGACTCTGTATTGGTCCACTCTTTGATTCTCTATTGAAGAACGTACCAGAAATCTTATCGGCACTCCATGCTAAAGTCGATAAGTATATCGCCGCCGAAGAGGTAGCCGAAGCCAAGCAAAGAAGGCGAGTGAAAGAAAAAGATCACAAAAGGAATGAACCTAATTCGTGAATGATGGATTACAAGGGCGACCCAAAACCAAGGAAGCCCGAGTAGGATGCTAGGAGGCGGATCAACGATCGATGCCCCCGGACACCTCCTCGTAGAATCGAGGTACAACTACCACCTCTCAACGCCCCCATCGCCCAATTACTTATTGAAATTAAGAACGAAAAATTCGTGAAGTAACCTAGAAAAATCAAGACCAACCCTCTTTAGCAAAACAAGAACAAGTATTGTAATTTCACAGGGATCATGGCCACAACACAAAAAACTATTTTCAGCTAAAGGAGCAAATAGCTGACTTGATCAAGAGAGGGTACTTGAGGAAGTTCGTGGCTTATCGGCCGAGACCAACCACACCCGAAATAGGGTACATCGATAGCAGGCCTACCACCGGAGACATCCAAACCATC
>BRYF01000004.1:11885000-11902500 GCA_030159135.1 Actinidia polygama | reverse complement strand
CCATGTTTATGAAAGCATGTGATGCCATGTTTATGAAAGTTAAATGTTCAAGAAATGTTATGCGATACTCACATTGCTTACGTTATGCTATGCTATGTATGATATGAAAATGATCCATGGTATTTTACGTTCATGCATCTGTTGTTATTCACTAAACTTTAGCTTACGTTTTCAAAAAAATCATTTTTCCAGGAAGTCAAGCCGAAGAGCCCTAAGAAGAAGATAGCAAGTATACTTAGTTTTTGTGGCCAAGAGACCCATCGTACTTATGATGACGGATTAGAATTTATGCCATGTGATTATTGGCCATATGATGTATGTAAAATTAAATGTTGAACTTATGGATGTATGTAAAGGCTGAATATTTAGACACAGCTCTGTATACTGTATGGTGACACACACACTTTGTTATTTTTAGATACTATGACGTTTCCGCGAAAAGAAAAATTATTAACATTATAAATGCACATGCACATGTGATCAACCGTAAGAAATGATAAGTTGGCCTTGGTGGGTCAGCCGCCGGCGATCACGTGCCCACGATCCGCATAGGCCGGGTTGCGGGGCGTGACAATTTTTTTTTTTTTTTGCAAGAATTAGTTGATTATGTCAATTCTAATGACACGGAGACTCATTAAAATTTTTTAATTATGACCAAATCTAAAATTATAATATTTAATTTATTACAATTAAAACTATGAGATTTTATCTGTTACTGCGATCAAACCTTGGAGTTTTTTTTACTTTACCAAATTTTTTTTAGATCCCTGAAGAACACTAAAGAATGAATTTCCCAACTTCATCAAATTACAAATCCTTTCTCTTGTCTTTTATCTCATATTTTTAATTTCACTTTTTGTTTGGGTTTGAAATGAACATGATCGAATTACAAAATGTGCTCTTCTCTGATCTTTCAACCTCGAACTCGTGTTTCATGAGTCAACTCGCCAATAATCATCTGCTTGACTCAAGAGGTGACTCGCGATCACTCGGTGAACAAAAAGATGCTCTTTTGTTTTGTGCTTCCCATTATTAATGCCTTTTTTTATATAAAAAATAATAACCCCTTTAATATGTCAAATTCTCAAAGTTGAATATTCTCAAGTAAATTTTAACGTGGGGAAAGAAAAATAAAATTTATTTAATTATAAATATCCATTTTTAGGGTACCAAAAATATAAATATATATATATATATATGAAATTAATTTATATTTTTTTATCAATTTCCAAACTTAACCGCTGAAAGGAAAATAAAAATAAAAATTCATTCACTTGATTTTCTCTGTCTTGTCTTTTTTAGACAAATTCCAAATCAAAACATAACAAATGGAGTTAATGCTTCAAATTACGCAAAAACCCCCAGAGTATGAACTTTCTTTCCTTCATAAGCCTTAGTTTTTTTGTATCATTAATTGATCTCGAATAGACAACTTTAAAGGCACAATTCGATATCTAACTTTCTAAAAGTAGCTTTCAATTGCACAATATATATTTTGACTAGTGCCTAAAAATTCCCTTGCACGCCCTTCTCTGTCTATTCCTTTTCCAAATCTGAGTGTTGCATTCCAATTTCTTTGAACTTGCTTATCTGAAGTCAGGAAAATGGAACTATTTTAGATTCATTTTGAGGATTTAAATTGTTCATAAATTTTGTTGTGAAGATCAGTATTATAAAAATATTATGTTAATTGAACACAATTCAGTGTTCGTGTAGTACTAGTTTATAACTTAATAAATAGGTATGACACACAAGAATATACCCTATTTATCTTAATAGAAATTAATATTAATCGACTATTAATTTGTATTCAATCAACGTGATTTTTTACAATATTAAACTCCTTGATGAGTGAGTTCTACAATATGAACGGTTTTTAATCATCAAAATAAAGCCCAAAATACTTGAATTGCACCGGTTCAGTTCATTTTAGACCGCAAATAAGCCAAGTCGTTTTTGTTTTTACTATTTTTTTTTTTTTTGGTTGAGTCAAGTCCGAGAGCAAGATAATTAATTTTGATGTTCTATTGTTTTTAAACATTAAACATGGATGTTTGATAGCATATAAGATTGTGAAAGTAATACAATATTATTTTACATATATATAATATTGATTATTCGTTACATAGAAAGGGTCCATAATTAACTCTTTCAAAGTTGGAAACCAAAAGTTAAAAGCACTATTTTAGGAAGTTTTGTGTTTTAATTAGGATAGTGATTTTTACACTTTTTTTTTTATTAATTAGAATTTTTTTTTGTCTTTAATAGATAACACAACGCAAACACTTATTTTATGTAGTTAAAATATTTTTTAAAAAAATAATTTACAAAATATAAGTACAAAGATATTTATGTAATTTTATATAATAAAAATAAAAAACCTCTTCAATTATTGTGACCGTGTTTGGTAAGCTATGACTAAATATGCCACCAACCAGTTGAATCCAAAACCTTATGCAAACGGGGCCTTAGAACAACATTGTCTATAAAAACCCTCGTACTAACCAATGGACACTTGCCATGCATTATTTACATATGCAATACACTTTTACCGTTTATATACATTTACTAAAATTAAAACACGAGTCATCGTCATTTTCCTAAAAAAGAAAAAAATAAAAATAAAATGTGAACCATTGCCACTTGACCTGATCACAAAAACGACGACTCCGAGAACAAGGCTTAGTCCAAGTGGTAAAGGGTGGCCTTACCAGGACTTAGGTCTTGGGTTCGATTCTCACCCCCGCCCCCAGGCACAAGACGCAGTCGCTTCGGGCATACGTCAGGTACACGAGCTAACACTCGGAGGTATCGCGTTCGATTCCTAGTGGCTGCGTCGCATATCCGCGTTTATATCCTGAGATGTGAAGGGCTAGCTGCTCAGGACACAGAGATTAGTTTGGGTGGACCCAAAGGCCTATCTAAGACATTATATGGTTAATCAAAAAAAAAAAAACCGACTCCGTAATCAAATCTCAGACTCAGACCCATTTTTATTTTTATTTTATATTTTTGTAAATTTCTTTTGTTATATATACATGTTGAAGATATTAATTACAAGAGATTTGATTTTGTAGTTGTGGACAGTGGAGTACAGTTGTGGCTGCAAGTAGAGAATTGCATTAATATCTACCAACCACGAACCTATATCTATATCTATAGCCATCCAACGGTCATAAATTATCTACACAACCCTTTATTGCTCTGGCAATTATTACACAATGGACCACCGCTATGAAACCCCAAATGCCAACACAAACACACCGCCTCCGCCGCGAACTGAACCTCCATCTTATGCAGCTTCGACTCGGCCGAGTTGGAAGACGAGCGATCCCGAGTGCGGGAATGATACGGGCCGAGTCCGATCGACAGGTCCAGATCAATCGATTGGCAGTTTTTAGGCGGTGGTAGTTGAGGATCGACCTCCTCGGTAGTGCCGCTGCTGCACTTGCCGTCGTCGAGTGATTCCCCCGACGTAATCAACGTGCTCTGTTTCAACGGCATCAAGGCGAACTCGGTGAGGGATAGAGAAGGTAATTGAGAGCCGTTTCTCAAGTCAACTTGGGAATTAGCAGCGGAGGTGGTGACAGTGAGTGGGCGGTGAGTTTGGGGATCGACGCCGCGGCTGATGAGCTTGCGCTTGATGTGAGTGTTCCAGTAATTCTTGATCTCGTTATCGGTTCTTCCCGGTAACCTTCCAGCTATCAAAGACCACCTGCAAAAACAAATCAATTAATTTAACAATCAAAACTTGAGAGTTGAGAGTTTTTTTATTTATGTCAATTTCTGTTTGCTTGCTGAGAAAATTATGATTTGTTTCTTTCTGTTTGGTTTCTGAGAAATTTGCGTGGGAAAATCAAATTCACTGTTATTGTTTCTCAAATTGTTTAACTACATCAACAAAGCCTAATATATAGTTGGTATAAGCTCGTATATATGTTGGATTTTCTTTCCTCGTCTGTTTTCTCAGCTGCCAAACAGGTACAATTGGAAATTAAGACAGAGAGATGGAAATTATGGAGAGTCGAGTACTTGTTTCCGAGGAGGTTGTGAAGCTTAATAATGAGTTCCTCTTCTTCTTCAGTGAAATTACCCCTCTTGAGATCAGGTCGGAGATAGTTTATCCACCGGAGTCTGCAACTCTTGCCACATCGGAGCAATCCTAAGAGAGAGATATCAGAGAACAATAAAAATCCGATTCATACAAATACAGATTAACAAATAAATTAAGAAGCCCCAATATATATACACACACATATATGTATATATAGAAGGAGAGAAGAGAGTGGATACCGGCTGCTTTGGGGAGGGAGCGCCAGCAGCCCTCCCCGTGGGAGCGGATGTAGTTGATGAGGCACTGGTCCTCCTCCTTGGTCCATGCTCCTTTATTTGTGTGAGCTTTTTCACAACATGGTGATCGCCCCATTTTAGACTATACGAGAGAGAGGATAGTAGTAATTTCTTTGCTTGGTTGATGTTAATATGGCTAAGAGGGAGGGAGGAAGTTTGATTGGAAGTGTGGGAGGAGAAGAGAGAGAAGGATATGTATGTGGGAAGGTGGGAGGAGAGAGAGAGAGAGAGAGGGGAAATGGGGGAAGAGGCAATAGACTCGATCATTTAAGAAGGGGTTGGGGTTGGGGATTTGACCAAGTTGGTGAGAAAAGACGAGCGGTTAGAGATAGAGCTGGATTTGGTTGGTAGCTCTACTTTTACGTGACGTGGTCCAATTTTTTGTGTATGTGTATGTGTGTAGGTTCTCTCTCTCTCTCTCCCTCCACAAATTGGACAGTGGTTGGAACATTAAAAAGCGGTGAAGTCGAATTTATATACCCATCACATGGCATGGCTTCGCAAAGGATGAGGGTATCTTCTCTCTCTCTCTCTCTCTCTCTCTCTTGTGGGTTGATTCCATCTGCCCCTTGCTTCAAATTCTTGACCTTTTCTTTTCCTTTCCTTTCCTTTTCTTTTTTTTTTTTTAAGAGTTTTATCTTTGGTTAACTATGTACTGTGCCAAAATTCTAAAATATGGTAATGTTGTCCAATTGGTGCGATACCATTTTAGCATCATTACTCATTATCATCGACGGTTAAATCACAATTGTTTAAAATTTAAATATGGGTAATATAACAATTTTAACAAGAGATTTACTTAATTATTAGAATCCTTTGCCAATTTTTGAAAATGGCAAGAGAGATGCTCTAATTAGTCATTTCATCTGTATTTAAACCTCTTTCTTTCTTTCTTTCTTTCTAGGCATGGCAAGATCAAGAGATAATTGACCTAAGCTTAAATAAACAAGGAGAAATGTTGAAATCATGCTAACGAGAACAAGATCAAGGTTCTTGTGCTTGGTACCATCACAACATAATATTAAGGATCAAGTATTTTGGGCCTTGTTTTACGCTCATTTTAATGAACTAAACCGTTCATGTTGTGAACCTCATTGAGACATTTAATAATGTAAAAAATCACGTTCATCGCATATAAATCAATTATTGATCAATATTAATTTATATCAAGATAAATGAGTACAATCATGTGTGTTACACTTATTAAGTTATAAAATAATACTGAATGGATATCATTTTGTATCCGACTAACATAATTTTTTTACAGTATTATTAGTCTTCACCACGTAATTTTTTTCAACCATCATATTTTTTTAAATGGCTACATTATTCAAACAGTGATATTTTTTAAATTATATATATTTAAAACAGTTATTTTTTAAAAATATATTTTTTAAACGGTGATATTGTTTTCAACTTATATATTTTTAATTGAACAGTATACGGATGAAATGATCGAGTTTAAAAAGTTAATTGATACAATTAGAAGTGAAAGGATCTAAAAGAATATTTTAGTAAAAATATAGGGGGGCAAAATATCATTTTTGATTCATGTAACGAATAGTAACTAATCAAATTTGAAGAGGCACTGTAGTAAATTTATTTTTGTAGACTATTTTAACTAATCTGATGTGAAATATTTTTAAAAATTTTATTGACTAAATTAGGCAAAAGTGACTTTTAAGGAACTTTACATTTGTCCTTGTTTTTGTTTTTCCTTTCTTTTTTATTATCAAAACTCCATGAACGGACTGTTTTAAGAGTCTTTTGAGTTAAGGTTGGCAAGGTTGGGTTGATGCCATGTGGCCTTTTTCTAATAAATTGTGAGTGAATTAGACCAAATTGGAAAATGATATAGTTTAGGGACCAAAGCGGGAGAATATTTTCTTTAAAGGCCAAAAATGAAAAAAAGGCCCCATATTTAGGGGGTGTGGTGGTAATTTTACTGATTGTTTTTTCATATTTTTTAATCTTTAAATTGCAAAAAGCGCATGTTATTACTTCTCCCCAACTGAATGTTTTTAGTTCTCTCCTTTCCTTTGGTCATATTTTAATGTTTTTAGCAGCCAAATCAATTCTGCTTCTTCAGTCAATATGCAATTGTTTTGACGATTCATAAATGATTCTGATTGGAACTCAAAACAGAATTGTTTTTGACGATCCATAAACTACACATTCAAACTTTTTAGTGTGTGCTCTCGCGCGAGAGAGAGAGAGAGAGAGTATACAGGCATCACAAATTTCATTTTCTCTATTTTTTTTAGAAGATTTTTTTTTCATATTATCAATTAAAGAAACAATTAGAATTCGTACTTTTCCTGTTTGATGACATTTTTCCCCCTCTTTTTTTGTTTGTAAAACTAGAAAGCTGATAACAAAATATATGCTACATCTCGGAAGTACCACGTGCATTTATAAGTGGTAGCTTCAATCACATAATGACAATTTTTTTTTTGTAGGACATGATGACTTTTAACACTTATTTAGTAGTTGAAAGCCGAAAGTACCAAGTAAACAATGGTAACTGGTTCCCTTTCCAAAAAAATGGTAACAATGTCAAGTTTTCAAAAAACCAAAAAAGTTGTATCTAATCTTTGCCTGCAACCCCTTCCGCGACACCTTGCCAGCACCCACCTCTCGCAAATAGCCCCTATCTAGATACCCTCCATACGCCTCCCTCGTGCTGCTATAATTAAATGAAAACATACTTCTCGTCTTTTGTAAGCGAAAAAAAAAAGGAAATTTAACAAACCCTCACCTTCCGTAAGTTCAAGTTATGAATGATGTAATAGTGGACAATATCAAAGCAAACACTAGATTAAATCCAAGTTGAATTTCATTCATGTAAAGAGGAACAGATGAAATAAACTTGTTGCGAGAGAGGGAGAGCGTATTTACAAACGTACAAAGAATTTGATCTCGTATAGGTAAGCCACTAAATAATATACAATGAATTTCGAGTATCGTACTACAACCTAAACGAGTTGGAAAGAATAAGACCCCCTTGATGCAAATGGAAAGAATGGATTTTGCTCGTTTAAAAGCTACTCACATATAATTACAGTTATAAATATTCCAATTTTCATGTAAGTTATCCCACGTTACCATCCTCATTTCCAACATCTGAATGCTGCTTACACATGCAATCAGGCATTGGATACGTGTAGAGCGAGCCGCTGGGCTTTCTCAACTCATTTCCCTTTATATCACTGTGACGAAGCATGTCCTGCAATTGGTGCTTAAAGTTCTCCCACCTGTGAAACATATTAAAAAATAATTAGTGAAGTTTTCTTCCATACAGTGCCTACAACCGAAGACCAGAAACATTATAGAATACAATTTAACATTTCAAAAGAAAAAAATTGAGATTTCGCCTCAGGCCCCCCTAGAGTATTGGATCACCCCTGAAATCACTTCGAGTTGTCATTTATTCCCCTTTGGCATTCATAGGTATATATAGCCAAAACTATGATGCTGTTAGTTAGATTTCCCGGCAAGCACAATCAATACAAAGGGTGTCTAAACAACTCATTTCATGTCTCAATTTATAACACTACATCAAACAAGATGAAATATGGTAACTCAAAATAACATTGCCCGTCCAACTGGGAGCATATATCATGTCTAACATAAATACACAACTCAAATCCGACTGAAGATGCATGGTGAAAAAAGAGAACAAAAATATAAATCATGAAGTCCAGTGTCCACGATCAAAGTTTACTTCAATGGAAACACGAAATTCAGATAAACAATTAATGAAGATATTCCATTACAATGTACATTAAGGAAAAAGTTAAGAAGGCATCTAAAACGGTAGGGGATGCAAAACCATCCCTGAAAAGATATTGTGTCCATAGATGCAGTTAATGACTTTGATTTGTAAAGAAACTAGTTGCAGGAATTACAGGAATGCTCAAATTGAATTTAGTGGTCGACTGAACTGCCAGCAACCTCCCCATGAATCATAAAATCTCACTTTCCAAATTACTAAGAAGGCTAGAAACCATAGGCCATAATATTTGAAGAATTCAGAAGATCTCATAGAAAATGTCTTCATTCACTCATCTATTTCAACACTACCCCCTCATGCAGCACCTTACAAGGTGACCAGAAAATGTAATAATACAGGCGTAAGAAGAAACTTTTGCCATCAAAGTCATGTCATAGCTCCAGAATCATATTAAGACTTAAGTCGGTCCCACAGTCCCTCAAGGATACAACTTATACATATCGAATCATACCCATAAGTCTCACGACAGATCAATTAAGAAGAGACAATCCCCATCAACAAATGAAGTTGACAGTGGTCATGTTCTGTTGAAATGTAACTAATTGTTTGCCTCATTGCATGAAGTTTACTGAGGGAGACTTACAAAGGCTAGACAAAATACATTCATATTGAAGCACAACCCTAAGTTTTAGTATATTGTCAAGGGAAGACAAAAGATATTGAATTAACCAATGACGAACTACGATAGTTACAACCATGGTTGAGTTTGCAATACTAACTCTTCCAATTTCAGATAATCTGTATTTTTTGTTTATATACTGTACTGATTCATTCACAAACCAGTAATCTTGCATTGTTGTTAGAATAAATGAGTACGCTATCATAAACTCAATACAATATATCCTTAACCAAAATACTTCACATGATCCAGAGCAGGGTTAACAGAGATCGCCACTTAGGTGGCGTACCGCGTTCCGGATCCATCGATCCCAATCAAGGATCGTTAGTGCACTAGATCGCTATATTCGGCGATCCGACAAACAAATAGGATCAGTACTTTATTATTACAACATTACCTTTAGTAGTTTTTGAAGGCAACATAATTGTTTTTGAACAACTGTTCTTTTATGAGCTTTCCTTTTGTTCTTATTTTTACTTTTTAAGGATCGGTACTTAATTATTGCAACATTACCTATAGTAGGTTAATTTTGAAACTTGTGAATTTTTTATATTAATATTTCTACACTTTGGAGTGAATATTTTCGGTATTTATATTAATTTAAGTGCCTAAAATTTACTATTAAATTGAGGAAAAATAAGTCTTGTAATGCTCCCAATCATATTACGTGCAAGGATTATTTAACGATCTAAAAAATCGTTCCAAATTAGCGTACAATGTTCCAAATAAGTGATCCGAAGAATCCTAACCCTACCGTACTGAGTTCCGTAGGATAGGGTGTACCACGTTCCCATACCGTGATCTCTTACTGCATAGTTCTGCGATCCAGGTAACCCTACTAGCAACTAGTCAGTTGGACAAATTATAAAGCTCAAGTGCAAGAGTCTCACCAGCAATCAGATTTGAGGGAAAAAGAAATGGTGAAGCATAATACTTAGTAGTATTAATGTATGCCAGTGTTTCATGGGCTCCTTTAATTCCTAATCCCTCACCACCCCACCCCACCCCAAAACTAGCAGCCTAGTCAACATTAGATCGAAACCGGTCACACAATTCACAATTAAGGCCTGCCGCTCCCACCCTAAACTCGCGGATTGGCGAATTTGGAATAATTTGGATAAAATTTGTGAATTACGGACGAAATCAAGCCCAGGTGAATAGAATTCAGCCATATATAGATTTCAACTGCAGAAACATGCGCTTTTCATGTGACCCTTTTGGCTACAAGGAGCACACTGTAGCAACTGACAAGCTACTCAAAAGACGCTTGACCTTTATACGTCTAAATGCCCTTGGTGTTTCCCTTCTTACCCGATGTGGGAGTGGGTAAGCCACTATTTTTTTAACAGTGAGCCATAGAATTTATACAACTGAAGCTCCTAATGCTCCTAATGTAACTTAGAAAAGGCTTGCATAAAAAAGTGGCTGCCTATTTGTTTTTCTTTTAGACAATGTGGGATAAGGAGAAAGCATTTCTAAGAAAACTAAAACTGTATAGATGATATATAATAAATGCATACAAGCTTTGGAGGCGCTCCCCCTCTCAAGGTATTTTGACACACGACACTCTCCCGCTCCTGCTCTGTGTGACTTAGGTCTAAACCCCATATGACCATACCCACACCAAACTTTCAGATCCTCTAAAGATCCAGCCAAGAGTAAGGAGGAACTCATACCTGACAGCAAAAAAATGATTTTTTGCTAGAGAGAGGAGAGAGAGATCTTTCAGCAAAGCAAATATAGTTTCAGCTTTATCCATATAGAATGAGAAATTCTACAATATTTTACTGTATAAAATGTAGTGTGCATAATTTGTAATGGTAAGGTGTATAATTTTTCCATATACTCACACCCAACTTTTAGATACAGATTAAGGTTGAGCAAAACCAGTCACCTAGACACCCACCAGCACTCAACGATCGTGCTGGAGTCCATATAAAATAATTTCTTAGTTAGCAAGACTTCAACTAAGAGCACAAAGTCGGCAGAAATTCAAAAGAATATAAATACACATATATATTGTATTCTTACTGTGTCTTCTGACAAGGTGGTGGCGACTAATCCTGTTTGACTGCCAGTTTTAACATCGGTCTCACCGAGAAGTTGAACATACAGTCTTAGATTGTATTTGGATCAAGGATTTAGGGAGGGTTGTGAAGGGAAAAGATTAAATCTGAACCGATCCATTAACTTTTCCTTAGAAGGATCCTCCTCTAAATATGCAAACATAGCCTTCAAGAATAAAATAGAAGAAACTACACAATGCGAATAATCATATCAACATCAACAAAACAGAGTTCATCAATGATTTGTTCATCAGTCCTAAAAAAGCAGATTTGTTCATCAGTCCTAAAAGCTTGAGGTCTCACAGTACCACAGATAGAAAGGTTCATTAGTAGTCCACAAGGTTAGTTGGAATGCAGAGCTATACGGAACATCACCTGAGCTTGGGGCTATCAAATAATAGTGCTAGTTTTCTCTTATCAGGTTTGATTGTCTTGGCATGCCCACCATATAAGTAACGCCGGTGACCCATCAAGAAATGGGGGAAGTTCCCACCTTGAGTCGTGACAAAGACACCACTGTGAAGACAAACAGTGTAATCAAGAGCAGCCAACCTAGACGAGTGCCCCTACACCAGAGAAGTTATTGCAAATACTTGATTTTCTGATTGAAAAGACAAATTGCATAAGAACGAATATCCTATACCAGCATAATACCTGGAATGGAGCAAGTTCTTCTGGGGAAGCAAGAGTATCCTTTGTTTCCAAAAGTGGAAAGATTTGTTTGAGTGGGGCCATATACTTCTCAGCTTTATAAATTTTTCCCGCCGCAACATAAACAGCAGTGTTATTATCAAAACCCATACCCCTAAGCATCATTCCCACCTACAAAACCGAAAAAAACTGATTTAAGGACCATCATGTTCTAACTAGTATCCAAAGATGCACTCAGTCAAGACATTCAAGAAATTCGAAAAGTTCGTATTACATATAATGAGAAGATAAAAGAAAAATACAGTTAAAGTCAGTACATACTCATATAGGGGAAGGGAAAAAACGAGCAAGGCGATTATATATAAAGCTGTCCAGTTACTAGAAGACCTTCAATGGTCATAATGATCTCAAAAACATTGTACTACACGTTAGTTAAGGACCTACTTGTATCCAGTGGAATGTTTACCATCCACAACAATGAGATAAATAATTCCATTATCAAGAGAAAGGCTTGTCCACAAAGTGGCTTTCTAATAAAACCAAAATCTAAATCCCCATAACTTCAGCCAAGTAAAAGCACATCACCTCATAAATGGATAAAATTGTTATATTGTTAACCTTGACAAATTTGATACAAATGATGAAATCATTTTAAAATTTAGAAATATCTGCTAATAAGGTTTTGAGGAATTTATTTCTTCTTTATTAACAGTCACGAAGAACTGTGAAATCTTCAACGTACGCATCCATGGTGAAAAACTGTTGTTACACTCCGTTTGTAGGTATTACCAAGTCATTCGTGATTTGATCAACTTATAAGGCGTCGTTCTTTTTTGACATGGTCGATTTATTTCATAAACAATGTAATATCCATGATAATAGCAAGTCAAAGTTTTTAATGTTAGATACGACTCGATCTACTATCATGTCACCATACAAATGAACGTTTAAGGATCATGTCCTCACCACAAATTTGTAATAAAAAAAGATAAAGTAATTTCAAGAAATCATACAGAATCATGTGAGTTGGGAGTTTTTGCTTTACCTGATGAGGAGGATGGGTTTCGGGACAGATGGACTGATGGAGATCGTGGATTTTGTCTTTGCATTTAAAAGGTGAGATTCTCTGTATTGGTCAATTGGTGTACAAAAAGATGCTTTGCCAGCTCAAAAGGACTAAAGCAATGGGGGCCTTTATCTCCCTTCTGCATCCTTGTTATGGAAGCTCTAAGCATGACGATTCGAGCTTTGCGGCAGGGAGCAATGGCAAAAAAACAGAGAATATCTCATTTGTTTTTTGCTAACACTACAATTTTTGCGGACTGTATGAGGAAGAGCTGAAGCTCTTCAGCTGTGTTTTGGTTTGCTTGGAGATCATATAAGGATTAATGTGAGTAAATAAAATGATTCCAGAAGATACATGATTTACAGAGGCTGAGGAATTGCTTAGGTTTAAAGTGGGTTCACTTCCCTCTTCTAACTTAGGATTGCCTTTGGATCTTACTTTAAAGCCACTACTGTTTGGGTAACATCATTGAGAGTGATATTAGCCACGAGAAAAGACAGTATGTTTACAATCTCGCTCTAAACAAGAATAATCTTGCAAGCCCACTTATTCTATATTGCTCTTCGACATTCCAATTTTGGTGGCCCGCAGAATGGAGAAACTACAAAAGCACTTTTTATGGGGGGGGGGGGGGGGGGGGGGTTTGGTGATGAACTCAATCAAATATCATTTGGTAGGATCTCGTAAGGTATGTTGTCAAATGCCAAAGGGTGGCTACAGTATCCGGCTCCTCTGCACCTTTAATCAGACTTCATTGGACAAATGGATTTGGTGATAGGATTCTGAGTTGGACAAATGAATTTGGTGATGGGATTCCGAGGAGGGAGACTTTTGGATAAAGGCAATCAAGAGGAAGGAGAGCGGACAACTAAGGAGATCAAGGATTCATATGGCCCGGGATTATGGAAGGGATTAGGAAAGGTTGGAAAGACTATTTCCCATGCGAAATTTGTCATTGGAAGTAGTAAGAGTATGTGATGTTGGGCATCAGACTATTCGGAGACTACAGAATTGGTGCATCAGCCTCGCTTTATTAGCACAGTTCAGGACTAGGATATGGAAATTTTGGAGATCCTTCGGGTCCAAGCTATAGCTGTATGGTAAACAAAATAGTTTGGGAAGCTAAACAGGAGAAATTCACAGCTAAATCATTTCACAATCTTCTTAAAAGAGATTTTTGACCAGCTTTCCTTGTAGGGGTGGAGTATATGGACTAAAGGGGTTCCCACAAAAATGTATGTTTTTGTATGTTCATTGTCAGGCACATTACTGAACAACATAATCTTCCAGGACAATTGATGACTTAACATGATATCAGAACTCTAGTTCGAGGAGGCTCTATATTTAAGTCTGGTATTATGTGCATAAATTTGTCAGTTATCTTGTCAATACTGATCATCTAGGGATATTTGGAAATATTAAGCCCTTTTTTTTGCCTACGCATGTGTGAGACGAGGTCTAACATGAGAGGGATAATAAAATAGGTTGGTATTCGTTGTTCCCTCTTTTCCAAAAAATTTAAACCTCTTTGGGGACCAACTAGTGACTTGAGAGCTTCCAATTGGTGTTGTATGTGTCAGAAGGTCAAGGAGTCTATGAATCATCTTTCGTATTCTGAGGTGGCCAGGGAACTGCAGAGTTTGCTTTTCTCTATTTTGAATAAGTTGGGTGATGCCGGATGCAGTTGTAGTTTTACTATGTTATGAGAGTTTTTGTCAGGTTATTACTCCAAAAAGGTCAGACAGGCTGGAACGAGGCTCCGGTATGCAATACATAGACCGATAGAGAGAGGAATAAGAGAACTTTATAATGGGAGCTGCTTTGTGTATACAGACTCAAATTAGCTCTTTTACATTGCCTCGATTATTTTGTTAGAAAGAAGTTCAGTAAATAATAGCCTTTTTATGGTATACTTTTGCTTTAGTTGATTTTACAGGGATATCTTTATCTTGCAGATGTTTTAGAGCTGAGTTTTGACTTTTTCTTTTGCATACTCCTGGTGTCCTCAAACCATGTCCATTTTACCGTGACATCTACCTTTCCTACAAAAGAAAATATACCTATGTTATTTGAACAGGGGCGTTGGAGCAATCATAAAGCTTGGGCTGCCATGAATGAGATCAAAGGTCCAAGTATGAGAACAGTCACTTGGTGCAAATATTTTTGAGGTTAGGTTGGTGTCCACACTTCTCCTCCCAGCACCCTCATTTATTAAGAACCAGCACTGGATGATATCATTATCTATATCTGTTAGGTGCAGATCCTCTCAAATTTCGGCACCGACGCCTAGTTCACAATGTTTCCTACATAGGTACCACTCACATGTCATTTTCCTGTTTTTCCTTCGAACTCAATATTTATCCAAATAAACTCTCTTTTTGATTTTCTAGTGCCACCCTAGGTATCATTTATCCTGTAGAAAATCCAACTCAAACAAACCTCTAAACCAGCTCTAATGCACGCCAGCAATTCTTATACATCTATGCCACCAAAAAAACGTCTACAAAATGCATGAGCTATAATTATAAACCGTACATTTTTCATGATGTAATGGAGTTGTAGAAAATAATATCTTCTAAGAAGAAATTGTAAAATACTGAGGCTACTGTCTCATCTACAGTCATCTTCATCATTTTATATATGAAATCCCAATCTTCTAGTTCTTTTGTCAGCACTTTTGAGTAAAAATATAGAGCATGTTTAATACTCCTCAAAGCTTTTTCATTGGAAATTCGTTTTTTCTATCATATATTTTATAGATCAAAATGTCATCAAGGCAGACTGCTTCTACCTCCAATGGACTGCAACAAACCATGGGTTCTGAAAAATGAGAATAAAGTCATAGTTTTTGAAATATGGGGTAGAAAACCAAATTTCCACTTATCCTTCAAACAGAAGTTGATTGGGCCAAAACACAAGAGAGATCAGAATCCTTTTTTTTTTTTCTTCACCTTTTTTGGTAAGCAAAATATATGTATTAAAAAAGGGGTTCCAAAAGAAATGTGGTGGCGCCCGGGGGGAAGCAGGCAGAGCCATCAATGATTATCAAAATTTTATTCAAATCTGCATTTGCACCTTCTCCCATAAGCTTGGTTATAGGAAGTTAGCTGATACTGTAAGGCACATTTCAACCAGACCATGAATCACAAAAAATAGCAAAAAAAAAAATCCTCTCATTGATGTAAATCTTTCAACTGTCTTGTATAATTCAAGCATTGGATAATTAAAGCAATTCATTTTTTTTTCATAAATACTCAAAGTCCATGTTAGGGTAGTTGGCAATTTCCGGCGAGACAAACTGTTGGAGTATGTAATCGAGTCTTTTGAATTTGGGGATTTGGGTTTAGTATGATTCTAGATTCTCCACATTTGGCTTGACTTCATCATTCATAGAGGTTCATTGTGCCCCATGCAAGTTTTTCTTTTCCGTAACCTAAAGGTATTAAGCCTTCTTGAGCCCTTGCACAAACTCATGGACAAATTCATATCACTCTCATCTAAAAATATTTAACTAACTTGTATGAATCTCATTTTATCTTGAAATTAAGAAATTAAGATTAAATTTTTGACACTAAAGAATGATTAAGCATAGCATCTAGTCAACGCTAGACTGAGTGCTTGAGCACAAAATCAAGCATAGATGGTTGAACGCTCGACAGTGCAATTAAGCATTGGGGTCGTGCTTTGAGATCCCGAGATCATTTTTGCACGCTCAAGCCCGAAACACGGGACTTGATTAGTTTGTTCCCTTTGGCTAGCCATACCTATTTAAAGCCATTGATTTTCTTCATTTAGGGTTAGAGATGCATTCATTGACCATCTAGAAGGTACATCTATGGTTTTGTCACTCTCTCTACCCGCTTGGGTTAGATCCCACTATTCTTGCAAGAAGATCCTTTTCATACTTTTAGTGAGATTCACCTTAGATTGAGTGCTCTTTCATAAAAAACCACGTTCACTCGCACTTTATTCATCCCGTGGACCCTGGGCTGTGTAACAGCCGTTTGCAAATGGAGATCGAGAAGGAGCTTCTCGAGGTCGCTATAGAATCGAGAGTGGCTCGGGAAGCACATAAACGACTGGTGAGTAAGTTAAACCTAGGGTAAGAGTTGTAATTCCTTTCGTCTAAAGTGTTGAACTCTTTGATTCAGAGTAGATTTGGGTGTTGGGATCATGTTTTTTGTCATTAGGGGTTAGCCTTGGGGTTTCCACTTATATCGTTGTGTTATTTCCCTAGATTTATAATTGTTGGATAAGTACTCTGATCAAGCATGTTGCAGATTTATAATTGTTGAATTGAGAGTGGCTCGGGGTGTTGATTTAATCTTGAGATTGGGTTTTATTAAAATTGAATCGGGTTTTGTGATATTCTTATTGCTTATTCACCCCCACCCACCCCCTTTTCCTCTAGGCTCAATCTTCACCCACTCTCGTATTTCATTCCAAATAACTGCAATTATTTGCCCTTCTAATTTGAAATCTTAAAAGTTTCCCTTAATTGGACGCATGAATGGTTTATGAGGAAACCAAATCTTGGCATGAAAAATCAAATTTCACCTCCAACGGAGGGGAAAGCAACCAGAAATATTTTTTAAAAGAAAATTCAGTAATTCCACCAAATATAATAATATTTATATAAATAAAGAGCACTTTTTTCTTTGAAGTATATTTTAGTAAAGAGCACTTGAACTAATATATATGGGCTGCGACAAGGACACATAAGGAAGGGGGTTGCATGTGAAAGGCTTACAATTCATAGTTATATACCTCCAATGGAGTCAACGGGCATTTACCATCCATCCGAATTGCACCAGGTCTTATTATCCGACCCCTCCTATGGAATTTTCCTCTCCAGCTTTTTTCACGAGCGATATCCATTTCACGCTTTTCTTCTTCACCACCGTCATATTCACAGCATGAGAATGCCACCATATCCTTTAACAAAAAAAATGACC
>BRYF01000004.1:11850000-11867500 GCA_030159135.1 Actinidia polygama | reverse complement strand
TATGTATACATTCAGACAGACCTATATATAATCATTTTTTTGAGGGACAGTCAAACAGAATAAAACTATTCAGATTAATATTATATATATATATATATATATATATATATATATATATATCAAGTTTCTTCCATAACAGCAAGTTGCAAGAAGTAAATAATAAAAGCTGATGTTCTATGCCAAAATTGGCCCGAGAAAATCCTAAATGGTGCATGCACAAGTAAGAAATTACATGTTATGACATTTACATATAAAGATAAGTTTATCTAGTGAAACACCACGCGCTTATAACAAGTCTATGGGGTCCAATGATGAGCTAATCCCTGAGAGCCAGTGATGGGCCCAAGGAAGACAACAGTGCTTACGAGGGATATGACAACAGTGCATATGAGGGATATGACAACAGTTCAATGATGCAATTGGTTTATGCTACAAATATAAACATGTATAGTCTTATTATAAACTACAAATAAAAATGTATTGTCTGATGTAGTAAGAGAGGCATGGAGGAAACATATTAATATGGTGACTAAAATAAATGGAGGCATGACCAAACTTTGAGTAATAATTGGAGAATTCATACTTGATCATCTAAAAGATAGAACTCGGGATCTTTGTCAAGGTAAGCCATAAGTGAGAATTGGAAAGGAGTCTCTAATTCACCATTCCAGTTGATCATGTCGATTGAACACATAATTGAGTTAAGACATTGACAGATTTCGAGACCCCAATGACTAATTGAGAATTTGTACCATAGAATGATTAAATTGCATTATAATTGTTAATTGAACGATTAATTATCCAAATTCTTACAATCTGGAGGTAGGTCATGAATCATCATATGCTGCTATTTATCACTCACGACTAGTAGAAACCCAAAGCATGATTACTTTATTTATTTTTCCACTTACGGGAGAATTAAAAAAAGTTTCAAACTAAAATTTGAAAAGGTTCTAATTTGAAATAACAATTGGAATTGATTCCTACAACAAGATTAGTTTGAACTAAAGAAGCACTACTGATAATCTATGATCTGAAAAATAAATAACCTAATAAATAATTAATTACAATAATACTTAAGTAATTGTTAATAAAGGGTCCAGCAACAACGAAGAGTTAATAGTTTAACTCTAATCTTACAGAATTCTAATATCCTGCACAAGAGTTAGTTAGCTATTCTCTATCCCCCATTGTTTTTATACACTTTAAATAACCTTTTGGTAAGAATTACATATTGTCAGCACTCTAGGCGCTGTTCAGTTGCTAGGAATGTCGTACAAGAAAATAATTCTGGAGAAAAGTGACCAAATAAAAGGAAAGGCAAATATATAAAATCAATTTTTCTTAGGTTCTTGTCTGCAATACAATTTTTAAAATTTAGTTTTGAACTTCATTAATGTACAATCTTGTAAAGTTTACAGAAAATGATTTGAGGGAAATGTTTCCAAAAAGAAAACAGTTATGGTGGGATCCACGTTTTTCTGTGACAAATGAAGACACATTTAGGAAGAGCAAACATTTTTCCCCCTTTCCCTTCATTTCCTATCAATTAAATATAGTCCTAGGAAGCCAAGCACTTGAAAGGCCAAGTGGAGTGGATCTTCAAGTGTCAAAGCACACTTCAAGTGCAATTCTAATCTCCTTTTAGAAATTATTCTACGTTTCATATATACCATATAGAATCAACTAAATTCTAATTTACGATGTTAACACTACTTTGCCACATGTTGCTCGATCAAGGCTACAACCACCACCTCAATCACTGCCCGTGATTATTGTCCCAATGGGAGGAACTGAGTTTGCCACCCTTCTCCCCCCATATAACCCTCCCCGACCAGAGTTATTTAACAACCAAACCCTTCCTAATAGGGGCATGGCTAAAGGAGATATCTGTTTTTTCACCATCTCATTTAGCTCAGCATCTTTCCACATGACACCACTTCATCATGACAAAAAGAATACTTCAATTCACACATGCCAGACTTTTGAACATGATTTCATAAACCATTCCCCTTTCAGCAATAATGATCCCATTGTTGGCGGTTAATCAAATGATTCCTCCCTTAAACCATCAACACTTAATCGTTTAGAAGAAAAAAAGAAGAAGAAGAAGAAGAAGAAGAAATCTGCTCCCAGCACATGCCATCAGCTGGGCCGCATGGATTGACATCACCTTTAAATAGAGAGCCCCTATTTCTTTCAGCAACTCAGCATAAAAGCAACCTTTTACAATCCCTATATATCTTGTCTTCCTTCCTCTTTGCAAAGTCCCTTCCCCCCAACCTCAAAAAAAAGGGGAAAAAAAAAAGAAAAGAAGCTTGCATCAATATTATTACCAAGGATTAGTCTTATTATACGTACATATTTGGAGGCCACTCCCCTGCACCCCCATACCTTGTATCGTAAAGAGACAAGATAAAGAAGTCCATCTTTAGCTGAGCTCCCAACTTCCTCGTCCAATTAATATACACTTTTATATCCATTCTAATTCCTGAACTCTACATAGTAGCCCAACTCTTTTCTAAGACCTTTTGTTTGAAGAGAGAGAGAGCGTAAATGGACTGAGGGAATTTGAGAGAAAGCAAAACCCTTGCAACTGTAAGGTACTTTTGTTTCTATAATGTATCCTTCATCTAAATCATAACAAAAAGCGGAGGCTGACATAAATTTTACCAAAATTAAAAAGAAAAGTTAATTTCTGCACCAAGATACAATTAATACATCAAGAAATCTCCAATATAGATCTAGCAATCTATAAAACAATTCCCTCATATAGAAAAACCATATTGTATGAAGTGAAATTGGCTGACTTATTTAGTTTTAAAAGAAAAGTACACCGATAGAGCGTGACCTAGGTATGTAGCTTTAAATTCTTTTATGTATAAATCAATTGAAACAATGAGTATTGAGCTATACATAAAATTCAAACCTGCTTGAGAACTGCTATGATTAATGCAAGGCTTCCAACCTTGACAGAGCTTTGGATTCCACACATGCATTAGCTGCAGATTTTACAAGGGAGCATGTTGTCAGTTGAGTTGATTCATATCAGCTACAGCCACGGATTCGTATGATGGACATCATGACAGAAAATGCAAGCTAAATAAGACAAATTCACAAAACCCAGTATTTAAAAAAAAGGAAATCAGCTTATGAAAATGGACGATTAGAAAATAAGATTATCTCAGTTATCAATTAAGAATCTCATAGAAATAAGTCAGTAAAATAATAAACTGACTAAAAAGGATAGAGCAACTGATTTTAGGAATGTAAAAAGATAGATCAGTAATATTGATTAATGTGCTAAATGTTTTTGTCCCTTGAAACCAATTCAGTACAGAATTCTAGTGAAGAATTCCACATTGTTTTGCTATAAATTTTTTGGTAATGAATTTCTGGAATTCAACCAAACAAGTGTCTAACAATTTCCATTTTTATGTTTAGCAGTAAGAACTACAGAAATCCAAAAGAAAAAAAAGAGAAAAATATATCCACTAAGAATTCTGAACATGAACTCTATCCTTTCTTTTACTCTTAATTTTTTTCCATTTTCTTACGTTGCTGTCCCTTGAAACCATCCACTACGAACTCTAGACAAGGACTTCAAATGTCTTCTCCTCTCAATTTTCGGATAATGATATTCTGGACTTCAACCAAACAAATGCCTAATAATGCCCATTTTCTTATGTCTCGCAGTGATGAATAGAACCACAGAAACCAAGGGAAAAAGAAAAAAGAAAGAAATAAAATCCACATAGTACCGCATTGGAGGAGCTTGCGTTGTTTTCAGCCTCCATGAAAGGCCAGAGCTTCTCAAAAACCTGAGGACTCTGATAAACCGACCCTGGCGGAGCAGGCTTACCACCACCACCAGTAACCTTACTAACAACAACAACGTCGAACCCCAAACTCCCCATATACAACAGCATGCCCGATATATACAACAACGGCGCAAATAAAAGAACACCTCGCCGCCTATACACCGCCGATATAAACACGTACACCAACCGCTCGACGAAACGCTGCAGCTTCGCGTCACCGCCACGAAAACTGCCGACACCACCGACACTCTCATTCTTGAAGCATCCGTGACGCAGCCTCCGCGGCGACGACGGCGACGGCCTCCCGAGGGGGCTGTAGCCGTGCATCTCCGGCGTCCCCTAGTAATTGCGGAAAGTTTGATTAAAACCAGAGAATTATGCGGATCTGGTCCGTCCTTGAGGCGAGATCTCGAATCCGAACCGTTTGTTGAAGCTCAGCATTTCATTCAAGGCCTGTGAATCTGCGATTCATATGCAGCTGTTTCAGAAAGCTGCACTGTGGTTAATGCGTGTATGTGTGTGTACGTAATTGGGTGGTAAGAGAGAGGGGGCTAATTTCCCAGACAAATACGTATTTTTAATTTTATTCTTCAAATCAAATGGGGTATGTTTTAACTTATTTTTTAAATTCAGATAAAAACGCTATTTGAAATAGTATTTTTAAGAAAACGTTTTTTCAAAAAGCGTTTTTATTTCGTAATGTTTGAACAGTCGTAAAAACGTTATTTGAAAAAACATTTTTAAAAACGCTATGTGAATAAACGTTTTCATTCTGTGGTTCATCTTAATAAATATTAATAAAATAATATAATTTCAATAAAAGTAATTTGTGCTGAGTGGTTAAGGCAAGCCTATTAAGTTCCATGTGACTCAACAATGTTAGCAAATCCCTTAGATTTTTAAACATTTAGGATAGAGCCAATATATAATATTATATAATATTATTTCGTACAAATACCGTGTGTTTGCAAATCCCTTAGATTTTTAAACATTTAGGGTAGAGCCAATATATAATATTATTTCGTACAAATACCGTGTGTTTGCAAATCCCTTAGATTTTTAAACATTTGTATTAATATCATAATATCATTTAGGATAGAGCTAATATATAATATTATTTATATTACATTATTATATAAATCTGAATATATAATTTATATCGTTTGTAACTTTTTTGGCTTTACCCTAAATATAATAATTTATCCAAAATCATTTTTTATATTTTTTTTGAATATAAATTCAGAATATTTTTTACATTTTTTATATTTTTTACCCTAAATATAATAATTTTTTTGGCTTTACATTTTTTATATATTTTGAATAATTTATCCAAACTCATTTTTAAAAAATTATATTTAGTGGAATTGTAGTGGATTAATAATTTATTATATTTAGGGTAAAGACAAGAAAAATTACAAATGATATAAATTATATATTCGGACTTATATAATAATTTAATATAAATAATATTATATATTGACTCTACCCTAAATGATATTATGATATTAATACAAATGTTTAATTAAAAAAGTATAAATGTAAGGGGTTTGTTAACATATCATAATACAAATGTTTAATTGAAAAAGTAAAAATGTAAGGGGTTTGTTAATATTGCCAAAACTAGCAGTGAGACTCGAACTTTCAAGTGGAGATTTATATGGAACTTAACAGGCTTGCCTTAATCACTCAGCCCAAGCCACTTTTATTGAAATTATATCCTTCTTTTAATATTCATTAAGATAGACCACATAATGAAAACGCTATTTGAAATAGCGTTTTTACGACTGTTCAAATATATGGTATTTGTACGAAATTCTTAAAAACGCTTTTTGAAAAAACATTTTCTTAAAAACGCTATTTGACCTGGGTTTGAAAAATAAGTTAAAACACACTCTATTTAGAGAATAAAGTTAAAAAAAAGTATTTGTCTGAGAAATTAGCCGAGAGAGAGAGTATTTTGAGCTATGGGGTATTTTATTTTAAAATAATTCACAGGAGGATAAAAAACAAATTAATAAAGTGAATATGGAACACAAGATTGGAAAGTCATCTTCACTCTCTTATTCTAGACTGCCCGGTGCATAAAGTAGTAAATATCTATAATATAGACACAAATATTTTTGAATCTTTCAAATTACTTTCTTCATCTTATTTTTGTTCTCCGTTTTATAGTAATATATTTCTTCGTATATACATATAATGCAACTCTTATCTGACATGACGCCTAAGAAGCGTGATGCCCGTTAAGATACTTTTTTTTTAATCACAAAACTATTTTCTACTATCTACGATTGAAATCCATTTGAGTCAATCCAATGACTAAGATTTTATTTTTCCTAAAAAAAATATTATTTTCTTATTTTTAAATGTGTGGCCCAACATAGATTGTAATTTAATGGACACAAAAAATTAAATTTTGATATTTTTTACCCATTAGATTATTTTTTAGTGGGATCCACTTAAAAAAATTAAAACACCTATTTCTTTTCCCATATTTTTTATTTTTTTATTTAATATTTTTTCTTATTTGATCAAAATTTTATATTATTTTAATTATTTTGAAGAAAAGTGTCCAAAAATATAAAAAAATTTATCTAATTTGAACATAAAAATAATTTTATTTATTTTTAGTAAATATTTTTTTAAATTAGATAATTTTATATTTTTATAATCATTTTATCAAGAGAAACCCAAAAAGAATATAAAGTATTGATTAATCGGTAAAAAAAATTATTAAAAAAAATAAAATATGAAAAGCAATACATATAAAAAAAATTACCCCACATATGATTTTCATATCGTCCATTTTCTTTAATTGTAATTTTTTTATATTTAGTAAAATTAATTTATCAAATAATCGTAATAAAAATATTTGAGTAAAAATAAATATTTAAATAAATTTAGCATAATAGGGACAAAAAAATATAAAATATAATAAATAAATATTTTGAATCTTTCAAATTATCTATAATATAAAATACAAATATTTTTAAATTTTTTAAACTATATCCCACTATCTACTATTAAAATTCATTTGAATTAATTCAATGGCTGAAATTTTTCATAAGACTATTTTTTTTCAAAAAAAAATTACTTCATTCTTTTCAAAAGTGTCGAACTCACATATGTTGTGATTTAATGATCAAAATTCTCTAAAGATGAGAGCATATTTTTTTACTTATGAAATTATTTTTTAGTGGGGCTCACACAAAAAAAGTAAAACACACATTTATTTCTCTTTCATTTTTTTTTAAATTAGCAACACTTTTTAAAATTATTATACTTTTTAATTTATTTTTTATTTTATATTAATATATCTTTTCGTATATACATACAATGTATATACAATGTATCTCTTGTATGTAAAAGTCAATTATGGTTAAATGCAGTATTAATTAAGCGCTTTCTCATCTTAAGCCCTCTGGGCTCAACTTCTCAAGAAAAACATGGGGCCAAACAAAAACTTATTTTAATCCTAGCCTAGAATTAAACTCCAAAAATACCCTCACTCCTATTTTTTTCCTCGCAGATAACTTCAGATTCCACTCTCTCTCACTCACTTCAGAGATTCTCATCCTCACCATCGTCATTCACCCTGGATCCACCACCACCCAAGTTAGTTATAGCTCTCAAAATTATAAATAAATCTCATAAACCACCGGAAGACTACAAACATAAGAGTTCAAAACTGGACCCTCCAAACCTTAAATTCTAAACCCCAAACCTGACCACCCCACCCCACCCCACCCCCAAAACAAAACAAAACAAAAAAACAAATCCTTAACCGTCACACCCCCAACCTAATTAGACATAAATAATGCGTAATTAGGCGAGATATAATCGCACAGGCCACCATGCCTGCGAACAACACCTGATATTCACCACATACTCAATAAAACCAAGAGATATAATTACTCATTCATTGAAAATTAAAAAAATCAGACTCCACAAGATGACATATACACCCCTTCACTTTTGGTTTAAAGCCAACACCATAAGACAAATATAAGACATAGACATTTACACAATCATTACAAAATTAGATGATACTGTACAAAAACAAGAACTGTCCCAAGTTCTTCTAGTGACAACTAACCACGACCAGGAAGGACTCTATGTCTAGGACCATGACCCCCCAGTGAACCAGATTGCTAATCATATAGCCTCACCAGTCAAAACAATCTGTGTGGGTGTGAGCTAATAATCAACGTGCTCACGACAGATAATCAAACTCATATAGAATGATATAAGAAACATCATACAACATAGATATCCAACAATAAATAACACATGCAATAAATAATGTCAATGCATAATGCATCACCCACATGTGCGCGCAAATTTAGATAACGTTATCCCAATGTCTGATGGCTCGTTATCAAGGATGTCCCCACTCGACACCTTATAAGATTAACCCCCACTCGACTAATCTAGATCAACCCCCACTCAGTTGATCTTTAGGTTAGCCCCACATCGGCATAACCTTTCTCCAGTCCAATGCAAGCACACAAGATAAATGATATGCATTGTCACCTCAATTATAAATCATCATCAACAATGTATCAAGTCACCTCATGTATAGATCAACATCCACATTTTATCAAATTCAATCAATTCAATATAAATAAGAATATCTGTATTTAATCCCACATGTCACCGCACTCACACCGCAGTCAATCACGCCTGAGATTGCCTTGAAGGCCCTTCTCCTTCCTTAACTCCTGTCAGTCACAATTTGTCAGTGCACAATTCCTCACACAATACCTCAATGTGATGCATTGAATTTATATACTTCAAGCCTATATATTTATAATTCATTCCGATAGATGTTTATTATATGGTAGTAATTACATCCTACTAAAATCTCACAGCGCCGTTAATTATCATCAAACATGCTCATTATAACTATCGATTACCACTTTTATGTAACACATTATTTTAACTTTAGAATTAGGTTAAACTGATGCTATAATTGAATCCGAAACACTGAAAAACATAAAAAACGACTATTTACACGGCCAAAAACTCATCCGATTGACCAATTTTCGACTAGAGTACACGATGATTTTTTTTATAGGCGCGCCCACACTGGATAATTTCCAGTCACGGGCAGCCATTAAAGCTGTACATTTCTTTGTTTCCCCCTTTTTTCTTTCTTCAGAGCTGCTCTGTTTCTTTTGTTCCTTATATATATATATATATATATATATATATATATATATATATATAATACACAATAATTAATTTCTAATTATCCTCTTACACACACTTTTAACTAAATTCAATTATTTCACACATAATTCTGGTTTAAGTACTTAATTTTAAACCCACAAATTAGTATTCATGAATACTCAATTTAATTCAAATCAAACTAATAATCAAAAAGTAAACTAATTACTACAAATTAGAGGCTCACCTTTTAAATTTTTGATTTTTCTTTTATGCTCCTCTTCCCGTATCTCACTCTTTCTCTCAATCTTCTTCTCTCTGGACTCTCTGTTCTTTCTTTTTCTTCCTCCTTAACTTGATACAAATAGATAGATAGATACGTGATATGTATATACATATATCCGAACAACCGATAACAAGCCACGAGTCCTCTGACTCATCAAAATTTTTGATCAAATTATACTTTTTCCCTTCAATTTTGATGTCTTCTTTAATTTTATCCCAAAAGTTCTAAATCTTTCAATTTAACCCCAAGCTAGTTTTCCTAATTACGTTTGAACCCATAACTTTTTAATTTTTGTACTTTAACCCATAAAATTTATCAACAATAGTTTAATAATCTCATTTTAACCCCAAACTAATTTACACTACTCATTAAACCACGTTAATTAACATAATTACCGTATATATGCATGACTAATTATGAGATTAGAGTTTAGAGTCTCACATTAACACTAAACCCCACAAACCTTTAAAAATAAACCCTAAATCGTAAAGTCTAAAACCAAACTTAAAACCTTAAACGCTAAACCGAGCATCCTAAACCCTAACCCCAAACTGGGAATTTTTAACACTAAACCCTTAAAACTTGTACTCTACACTATCGAAACCCAACGCCTTAACCCCCCACCCCTAGGTACAATGCCCTAAATATAACCCTAATCCCCAAACCAGAAATCCTAAAAGCTAAATCACCCAAAGACTAAAACCTATATCCCAAAATCTATAGCCTGAACCATAAACCCAAAAAAAAGCCCTCAACCTTAAAAACCTTAGGGCCCTAAACTCAAACCCTAAACCCAAGGACTAGCCACACTAAACCTGTCGCCATTAACCCTAAATCTCGAACCGCAAACCTTAAACCCTAATGGCATGATTGGCTGGCGGATAGGGAAGGGGATAACTTTTTTCCCCGGATAATTTTTTCACCTGGGCGTTTGGCTGGCGGATAGGGAGGCGGGTAATTTATGCCCTCGGATAATTTTTCCCCCAGCAGGTGGATAGAAACGGATAATTTTTGGGTGGCCTAGACCCTAACTAAAAGTTATCTGGGGAATGAGAGGGTGGGGGCTAAGAAAAAAAAAATATATAAAGAGAAACAAAATGTATATTTATATATATATATATATATATAAATAAAAAATATTTTTTTTTACATTTTGTTTCTCTCTATATATTTTCTTCCTTATCCCCCACCCTTATCCACTCATTTTAAAAAGTATCCAAACAAAGTTAAAAATTATTCCCCTCTAAAATTTATCTCCCCTTTAAAAGTTATTCCCCTCCCATATCCTCTAGCCAAACGAGCCCAAAGCCAAAAAAACACTAATCGAAACAAAAACCAAAACCTAAAAACCTACATATTAAGCCTCATAAAAAGCACAAAATCTTACACACTAACTGCTTAAATGTATCCAATTCACGTGCACCATACAATCATGTTTGTATCATAACTGCGTAAAATACGAAATAAGTTAATAAAAGCAAACTTCCTCACTTGCAAGTATGAAATATAGTAGTCAAATAAGACAGATTATTATTCTTACGATAAGAAAATCATCCCTACTTATTTTATGATCTATGCTCAATAGAGAAGATGGTCATCCAATCAAGTCCAATAGTAGTAGAGTTTTGTCCTTGGTTTCCTCGCAAAACAAAGCAAGTGCAAAAAATCAAAACTCTCTGTACACCGTTCCTCCTACACAAATACAAAGCAATATGGTTAAATGTAGTTAAAGAAGAAGAAAGAAAAAGCAAACACAACAACTATATATCGAAGACAGAAAATCGTACATACTTACAAAATGATCTGAATGAAGAAATTTAGAAGGTGACTAAATCCACTGTAAGTCCCAAACCTACAAAAGACAACCCGATTAATGCCCCAACCACGGATGAGAGCACACTCGGATCCTCAAGTAATTTATAGCCTCAAAAAGATAAATATAAAAAAATTTATACAATATTTTATGCTTAACTCTTAGAATAGTAGATCATTTAACGGGAGGGCTTTATGTAGGGCCAATGCATTCCATTTAGTCAACATATCCAATCATGTCTGATAGTCAATCTAACCATACGTGTCCAAAATCAAGGTAGTTAATAAAGACAATGTCACTTACACGCAAATATTAAGTAATATAGTTAAAAATAGTCAACAATTACAATAGAGGCAACATATATATTTGGAGGGAAAGAAAATCGTACCGACTTACATGTGATGATCAAGGACGAATGGAAAGATTAATTGTCTAAAACCAACAAAAGAGAACCCGGGCAATGTCTCGGGCAGAGGTCGGCCAGGCCACTTCAATGCTCAAGTCAGTGATGTAGGAAGCATAGGTACTTAAAAAAATCGTCGTACATGTACCAGGTACGGGAAAAAAAGTACCGAGTACTTTTGATAGTTAAATTTGAGTTATGGGTACGTCTCCGGTATAGTAGGGGTCAATTTGTTATTTTATAAAATTAAAACAGTTCAATTTGTGAAACTAAATAAATCTTAAGGGGTTAAAGTGTAATTATACTATAATATATATATATATATATATAAGTGTTATCTCAATCCTTTTATGCTTACCTTTTTTTTTAGCTCGCTTTGTGCATGTTTGAAATTAAAAACTAGATAATGTATTATTTTGATTTGGTTTTGACATGTTTATATGGTAGATATATGTACTTTCCTCTTGATTTCAATCTATATCGTCATTTGTTGCTGACAATTAGTTGCGTACTTGTTTTCTATACACATTATGTATTAGAAATTATAAAAATATATATATATATATACATATTATCGTACCGCGGTCGTACCCTACTTTTTGAATTTTTGTCATACCCTATACTTGTACTGTACCCGTACTCGTATTTCATAGTTAGTGAAAGCCCTCAAGAAGATAAATATAGAAAATTTAATGTATCACCATATCTTACTATTCAGAAATGTGAAGATTAACATTAGAAAAGTTTTACTTGGGTCTAGACATTTTATTAGGGTGGTCCATCCAATCAAGTTAGCTAGTCAATCGTGATGGTCCTCCCAAAACCAAACAAGTGTAAAACAATTAAAACACCTTACACAAAAATACAAAGCAACATCAAATGATGACATAAGGCACGCGTAGTATTTGTATGCCTAGTAAATCATATTTGCTTACGTGATGATAGAACCTAAATGAATAAATTACTAGATCTACCATGATCACTGTGACACCTACGAAAGAGGACAAGGTTAGCGCCCCCGGGCCCGTGACTAGTCGGGTACACTCTGAAATCAAGTTAGGTATGGCCTACGACAATCTATATATATATAAAGAGAGAGAGGGAGAGAGAATTTAATACATAATTCTATACCTTAACCACCCTTAGAGATGTGGATCTTTTTACTTACGGCCAAGCTATCCCGTTCAAGTTGTCCATTCAAATCAAATCTGATGGTCAATCTAGTTGATTCTTAGCAAGACCAAAAAAGTGAATAAAGGCAATGTTCTTCATACCCAAATACAAAATACCTTAGTTAAAATTAAACAAGTACAACATTACAACAAATCTAATTACGTCGTGAAAAATGAGAAGTTGATTGGATCCACTATGAGTTCAAGACCTACAAAAAAGAACGAGGTGACTGCCCGGCCTCCGACGCTCAATTCAGTTATGGCACTGAAGAAGAAAAATATAAAAAATTTAATACAATAATTTCATTCCTTAAAACTTTGGGTGTGAATTTTTAGTAGGAGTTTTATACAAGGCAAAAGGTCCCAATCGGATGGTTCATCCAATAAAGTCAGATGGTCACTATAGTCAACCTAGCACAAAACAAAACAAGTGGATAAAAAAAGATTTATGATACACATACAAATCAACGTAATTAGAAATACTACAAACAACATAATGATCATATTTATAGTGAGAGGAAATCGCACCTGCTTAAATCATGATCGAAGCTGGACGAAGAAGAGAACATGACTTGGATCCACCATCGCCCAAGTTAGTTATGGCTCTAAGAATGCCCAAGTTAGTTACAACTCTCAAAATTATAAATAAATCTCCTAAACCCCCTGAAAGCCGACAAACATAAGAGTCCAAAACTTTACCCTACAAATCTTAAAACTTTAAAGCCCAAATCTTAAAACCTAAGCCATACTATAAATCGTAAAAACTAAAACGAATGGCCTGGATCCCAACCCCGAACAAAAAATCCTTTAACACTAAACCATGCAAACCTTAAGAAATAAATCACAAACCTTAAAGCCTAAAACCAAACTCAAAACCTTAAATGCTAAATCAAAGATCTAAAACCTAAACATTAAACCGAGCGGCCTACACCTTAACCCCAAAACCGAAAATCTTTAACACTAAACCATGCAAACCTTAAGAAATAAATCACAAACCTTAAAGCCTAAAACCAAACTCAAAACCTTAAATGCTAAATCAAAGATCTAAAACCTAAACATTAAACCGAGCGGCCTACACCTTAACCCCAAAACCGAAAATCTTTAATACTAAACCCGCAAATCATATAATTTGCACTCTCGAAACCCAACGCATTAACCCCCACCCTCCACCCCAAAGGTTCAATGCCCTAACTATAACCCTAATCCCCAAACCAGAAACCCTAAAACCAAAAAGCCAAATCACCCAAACCCTAAATTCGAAAAATTATAGCCTAAACCATAAACCCAAAAATGTGATGCAAAAATAATTACTCCAAAAAATGCCCTAAACTACTTAACCCTTTGGGCCCTAAACTCAAAAAACCCTAAACCCCAAGGACTAGCCACACTAAACCTACAGCCGTTAACCCTAAATCCCGATCCCCAAACCTTAAACAATAAACACTAACCTTAAATCCTAAGCCAAAAAAACAATAAACCGAAACAAAAAACAAACCTAAAAACCTACATATTAAACCATGTAAACAACTTAAAGCCCAAAATCTTACACACTAACCTCTAAAATGTGTCCAATTCACGTGCACCATCCAATCATGTTTGTGTTATAACTGCACAAAACACAAAACAAGTTAATAAAAACAAGCGCCCTCACTTACAAGTATGACATAGAGTATTGAAATAAAACAAAGATTATATTCTTAAGGTAAGAAAATCATCCCTACTTATTTCATGATCCAAGTCAAATGGAGAAAATGGCCATCTAATCAAGTCCGATAATAGAAGAGTTTAGTCCTTGGTTTCCTCGCAAAACAAAACAAGTGCAAAAATCAATACTCCTTATACACAAAAAACAAAGCAACATAATTAAAAATAGTCAAAGTATGACATAAGGTACTCCTAGTATTTGTACAGATAGTAAATCATACCTTCGTAAATGATGGTAGAAGATGAATGAATAAACTATTAGATCCACCATGAGGAGGAGAACACCTACTAAATAGGACTCGGTTAATGCCCTGTGACTGGTCAAGGATACGTTGAACTCAAGTTAGTTATGGCCTATGAGAAGATGTATATAGAAAATTTAAAACACGATTTCATACCTTAACCCTTGGAGGTGTGGATCGTTATATAAGAGGGCTTCACCTAGGGCCACAATTTACGTGTTCCATCCAATCCAATCAAGTCTAATGAGAGTCATTCGTGCAAAAAAAAAAAAAACAACAAGTGAATAAAGGCATTGTTCCTCTTACACAAATATGAAGTAATGTAGTTAAAAGTAGTTTTAAAAAATAAAATAGGCATCCACTATATGTCTAAGGGCAGAAAAACCGTACCTACTTACATAATGATCAATGCCAAATGAAGAAATGAAGACGGTGACTAGATCCATTGTGAGCTTGAGACCTACACAAGACAACCCGATTAATGCCCCAGCTGAGGATGAGAGGACTCTCCGATCCTTAAGCAACTTATAGCCTCAAGAAGATAAATATATAAAATTTTATAAAATGTTTTATACTTAACTCTAGGAGATGTAGATCATTATATACGAGGGCTTTAAGTAGCGTCAAGGCATCCCATTTAGCAAATCCATCCAATCATGTCCGATGGTCAATCTAGTCATACTTGTCAAAACCAAGAAGTCAACAAAGGCAATTCGCTCATATGCATATACTAAGTAATGAATTCCATAATCATGTTTTCTTTGATTGTGTATTCTCCACTTTTGTTTAGAACTCTATATTGTGGAAATGTGGTTTGGTTTACAGTGGCAAGGTGTGGAATGATTGGATATATTTGCTTTCTTCTATGCATAGAGGGAAATCTGCCTTTTGTATTTTAATCAAGTTGTGTTTTACTAATCGTGTTTATGTTTTGTGGTAGGAAAAAATAAAAGAATATTTCATAAATCTAAGAGTAATGAGCGTCAGGTTATTGGTATGATGCAGATAACCTTAGAAATAGATTGATTTCTATGAGCAATCTTATTGGGATAAATGAGCATGTTCTTATTAATAGGAACCTTAATGATATTGATCACTCTTAGAGATTGCAGGTTGTTCAGTTTTCCCTGGTTCATGGGCTCTGATGTGCCTGCTATTGTGGTTTGAATCTAGTCCAATGTTGGATAAGGCAATTTCTCTTGTGAGGGTGTGCAGGCTTCTGGTTTGGCTTATATGTGGAGTGCCAGATCTCTTTTATGGTTTGTTTCTTCCTCATTGTGAGTGGCTTGTGTGTATTCTTTGGAGTGGTAAAATAATTTGTGACTTTGTAAGTTTTGCAGTGGAGATAAAAGTTGAGAGAGGGAACTAAGTAAGGTTGAGGCGAGGGTGTTTTGGTGGTATTTTAGTTGAGGTAAAAGTTAAGAGAAGCATCTTGTGAGGTTTGGGTTGAGGGTGTTTGTGAGGTTATTGAATTCATCCCTGGGGTATGCCCCTTGTATTTTGTAACACTTTGGTTTAGGGGTCAGTCCAGGTGTAATTTATTTGCGGCCTTTGCTTAATTGGTTATTTTGTAAGTGAGATTGTGAGTAGAAAAACGCTGAGTGTTATTGTGAGCTTTTAAAGCGGAAGTAAAAGTACAGCAGGGATATCTAGTGAGGTTATGGAGAGGATTTTTTTGTGGTGGACTTGTAGTTGAGGTAAAAATTAAGCATGGGAACTTTAAGAGGTTTAGGTTGTGTGTTTTGGTTTTTTGGAGTTCCTTTTCATCCCTAGGGTATGCCCCATTGATATTTTTACTCGGAGGATGGTTCTAATTTTTTTTCTTGTATTTTAGATCTGTTTTGTTTGATCACCCCAGCCTTATAAGTTTTGATTCTTGATTTGTAATAACTAGGATGGCCCAGTGATTTGATTTTGTCTGCCTGTAATATGGTGTTTATCTGTTTTCTAACTTGTTTCTATTAGGTTTTGGTCATGTTGGTCCAGTTTAGTCTGGTTGGATTGGTTTTTAGTGGTTCGGTATGATGTTGTTCTGAGTTGGGAGCTGATTTGCATTGGTTGCTGAGTGGGGTATGTTGCAAAGCATAGCTACTGTCGCTTTAGATGTCTTGGGCTGGATATTGATGTGTTCGAAAGGTGTCATGTTGGCTGGATATTGTAGATAGTCCAGCTATGGGTGTGACATTCTTTCTGCCTTTGATTGTAATTTGTTTTGTGTTGTAATTTTAGCTGTGAGGTTCTTTTTTCTTATTTGAGATTCCAGGTACTTTTCTCTGCTTTTTTTTTGTTTCTCTTGTGTTGTTGTTTCTCTTGGGGGCATGCCCTTGTAAAGTGTAGTCCGATGCGACCTTTTTCTTTTTTTCTATACACCGCTTAATTTACCCACCCACCCACCCACCCCAAAAAAAGTAATGTAGTTAAAAATAGTCAACTACTACGATATAGGCAACATATGTGTTTGGAGGGAAAGAAAATCGTACCGACTTACATGTGATGATCACATGTGATGATCAAGGACAAATGGAAAGACCTGGACAATGTCTCTGCCAGTGGCTGACGCAGGCCACTCCGATGCTCAAGTTAGCGATAGGTGTAAATATAGAAAATTTAATGCATTGCTCCATATATTAATATTCGGAGATGTGGAGATTTACATTGGAGAGTTTTACTTGGGCCTAGGTATCCTATTAGGGTGGTCCATGCTATTAGGTTTGAGGTACCACAACTGGAAGCCCATCATCTGCATTATAAAATGGTGTCTCAGCAGTAACATCATTTGAGAGATCAGCTAGTCTAATTTGGCTTTTGCTCCGTGAAATTGCAAATTCCATTGACTGAAGAAGCTCCAGCAACACTAAACTTTACTGCGCTAACATCATAAAAGGTAAAA
>BRYF01000004.1:11832500-11847500 GCA_030159135.1 Actinidia polygama | reverse complement strand
CAAAAAAAAAAAACAAATCAAATAAATAGATGAATATGCAGAATGAGATAGAGATAAAGAGAGGAGACCCCTCCTTTCCCGAAACCCAAGTTCGATGTACGAAAAACAAGAAAAACAACAATGTTTCAAGAATTAAAAAACCATCAAAACCCTAATCTCGTAAACACATATATTGATCATCATGAGAAACATAGATGGGTTAGAGAGAGAGAGAGAGAAAGAAGGTAAATAGAATAATTACCAGATGATAGATCGTGGCGGGGAGATTCTGGGAAGTGGGTTCGGACTTCGGAGTGGATGCAGATGTGTTATCGGCTAATGCTGGTTCTCTAGCGTGAATGTTGCAATCGGGTTGTCGTCCAGCCAGCAATGGTATCTTCCAATTGTTGAACTAGTGAATTTCCATTTTCAGGGGATTTGATTGGTTTGGGTTCTGGGAACGAAGGTTAGAGAGAGAGAGAGTTTGGGGTTCAAGAAGTGAAATGGAAGGATTTGGTTTTTTTCCTTTTTGTATTGGAATTTTGACAAGTTAAAAGGGGTACGCTTATAGGAATCCCAATGGCACTATTTTTTAAAATATAATTTTTGGATCCTAGGAAATGCTAGTTTAATGGTTGGGTAATTTGTTTGCTTTTCTTTTTTTAATGTTTGGGTAATTGGGTTATATAATCTTTCCTTTTAATCTTAATTTTGAATGGTGATTTTTGCAAATTTTTTTAAGGGAATTCACTCTTTATTTTTTGTTTTTATTAATTAAAATTACTAAATATCCTTTTATGTATTTAAATATTTTAACAAAAAATAACTTAACAAACATAAAGACAATAGTATTTTTATAATGAGCATGACTTCTCTAAAGTTTAAAATTTGAATTTTACTGTAAAATTGAACTATTATAGATTCACCTTGGTGTTACCTTGTTGATCTAAACCGTTCATCTTGTAAAGACAATTGAGAAAATCATATATACATAAAGCTAATAGATTGATTGAATCAAGAAAACGGTTATGAATTAGATAAATTAGATTTTTGAGGGATAATTGTATCATAGTTAAACATCTTATTCTTTTAAAGCATAAATAACTATTTTTTTATGTTAGTGAATCTGTTAAAATGCAAAAGTGACAAAAGTGAATTCCATTTATTGTGGATTAAATCATTGGTAGATGAGCAGTCCAATGGACTAGGTAGAATTTGCTAGTTTAGTAGGGTTCATTTATTTTTTATGTAAAATTTTTTAAGTGTAAATAATAATAAATTGAGTTTTTTAAATGTCTTGGTCTCATTTTTGAATGATTAAGCAACTATTCAAACTTAGATAGTAACTTAACAAAAATTAAAATTTATTAAAGCTAAAGGGCACTTTAGTCATTACACTGGAGGGTAAAAGGTTAAAAAAAAGTTTTAAAAAATATTAATTTTATATGTTATCTATTAAAACTAATTAGTAAAGTAAACAAAGTGATTAATGAACTTCTTGGAAATCCTCTTGAGAGTTGCGGCTAGGGACATACCTCTGTAGTAAATGTTGTAGGAAATCTTGCTACTGAGTTCTTGTGGCAGTTGATCAATGGCCTACTTATTTATAATGACGATTGAGGAAACATAAGTTTTTCAAAAAAATATATTTTAGTTAATATATTTTGTTTTCTAACTAAATTTGTATTCAAAATTATTTTTTTTTCAACTTAACAAATAACTCCATTATACTTGGTCTGGAACAAACCCAAATATGAAGATTTTCTTAGTACATGTTTGCAATTTGCAAAAAAAAAAAAAGTCACAATTGAAAGAGTTATTTTCTTTTTCTTTTTTTTTTCTGTCAATCAATAAAGAAAATAACGAGCCTACATATTCACCATTATCTTTTGGGAGGGGTTTATGTATACATGTATGAAACTATATGATTTATCTCAAGAATAGTAATATGGGATAAAACATTCACACCTCGCCAAGGGTACCCGTCACCTACCTTCAGGAGAATCTCCATTATACCTCGCCATCTCAATCATACACTACCGGGCTTCCTTCATCTTGCCAATAGGCGAGACGCCTTATCGCCAGATCGCCAGGGGGATTGAACTTAAGCTCGCCAACCTCTATATCGCAGATAGGCGAGGTGCAGTACATGGTCTTCAGTCTTCTATCTCCATACGGACTCCAGTCCTATATCTCCACAAGGATACTACCTTCAGAAGAGATTCATTCCTTCTTAACACCTACAATCACCGGACATCCTCCAAGTGTCATGTCTCCCTATTAAGTCTCCTATATCTCCGGGATATATTGTCATACTTGGCCGCCCGAGGATCACGCTGCGGTTTCTTACATGACTCTCCTTTCTCCATCTATGTAAAGGCCGTTCCCCCAATATTATGAGGCACACAACAATTCTGGTATAGACCGATAGCTCTGCTTGTTTATTGCTTAGCCTTTGATTGCCTTGGTCTGATTCGCACGCCGGAGGGGTTTTGAGCGGCCTCATCCCCGCCAGTAACGTTTGTTCACTGCTGCGCAGGTCACCCGAGTTTTTGTTTCCGAGGTTATCATCTCGCCATCCAGGGCAACTTGACTGTTAGTTGCTCGTCCAGATTTTTACCACAACAGTTTGGCGCCGTCTGTAGTAATGATAGTTCTCAAATTTCTATGCACTTGCGTAGCCGTTTATTGCCTCAACCAAATATCAGCAGCCCTTTAGACAACAGAGCTCATCTGATGGCCAATACCAGTCAGACTCCTGATCTGGAATGTCTTCATCGTGGGATACACGATATGACCGAGCAGATAAGAGTCATGAACGAGAACAACACCTGTTTGTTGCAGCTTCTCGCAGCCAATCTACCGTAGATTCCTCTGATCCTTGCTCCTGAAAATAATCTCTCTCGCCCACCTCGTCGGTCTGGCGACGAAGTATCCCAAAGTCATCATAGCACAGGACGTGCTGGACGAAATCGGTCTCCTTCACCTCGTCCCCGACGTGAAAGAAGTGCCTCCTCAGAATCTCAATCTAGCCAAGCTCATGAGATTGAAGGAGGGGAAGTCAGGAGAGGTAGATCTCCTCGTCGTAACGACCAAGCGCCTAGGCGTCGAAATACTTCCACCTCCTAAAAAATCAGAGATCTAGACGCCTGTCTTGACGCCATCAATATTGGGGCAGGCGCTCCGGTAACCGTGGATGCTTTGATCAAGCAAACCGAGCCACCATTCACGGAGAAGGTGTTGAGAGCTAGGGTGTCCTCCAAGTTCAAGCTACCCACTCAACTCGGAACCTACGAGGGTAAAACAGATCCCATGGACCATTCAGATTTGTACAAGAGCCTGATGTCGCTACAAGGTTGCTCGGATGAGGTAATGTGCAAAGCGTTCTCTGCTACTTTAAAAGGGTCGACGAGGTCGTGGTTTAGAAAATTGTTTCCCAGAAAGGAGATATGGCGATAACTGACCAACTGCGGGAGACATACAAGTAATTCATGGCGGATTTGGATCAGGTGGGTGCTCAAGTTCATCCAGGAAGAGGCATGCTAGGAGCGCTAGTAGGCGAGCTGACGAGGAAATCTACAACCTATCCTCAGCCGTTTTTGATGCTCATCCACCCATCACCTTCAATAATGATGATCTAAGAGGCCTCCATCTTCCCCATGACGATGCCTTGGCCGTATCAGCTGTCATCGCCAATTTCAACGTTCAACGAATCTTAATTGACAATGGGAGCTCGGCGGATATTTTGTTCATCTCAACTTTTGAAAAAAATGAAGATCGGGCTAGATAAACTCCATCCCTTCCATACCCCATTAGTGGATTTTGGAGGAAATATGATGCATCCGCTTGGATGGATCAAATTGCCGGTAACATTGGGAACGGATCCGCATCAGATCACGACCTGGAAAGACTTCATCGTTGTAGATTGCCCTTTGCCCTACAATGCAATTCTAGGTTGCCTACCTTGGGAGGAGTAAAGGCAATCACCTCAACCTACCACCTAAAGATGAAATTCCCCACTTTTATGGGAGTGGGTAAAGTGAGAGACGACCAAAAGGTAGTAAGACAATGCTTCATTTCAGCCATAAAGACGAAAATCCCCTCAAAACCTAATAGCAATTACAAATCGCCGAGGCCAAGATAGAGCTTTTGAGGGACGGAGTGGAACTGGTTCTGGAAGATCCTCGAGAAATCGAAAACACCAAACCCTTTGAAGAAGTCGCTCCAATCTCCACCTAGATTATCCAGATCGCCATGTCATGATCGCTACCGAACTGACCAACGAACTGCGTTCCACACTAATAGAATTCTTGAAGAAAAAAACTTTGACGTCTTCGCCTGGTCACAAGGCGATGTTCCTGACATTGACCCCCAAGTCGCCACACATAAATTGTTCACCAATCCCGAATATCCCCCAGTTCGCCAGAAGCGAAGAAAATTCGCCCCTGAACGCCTAAAGGTTATCGAAGAAGAAGTGGCTAAGCTCGTTAAAGCCAACATTATCTGGGAAGCTCATTACCCGGAGTGGCTCGCCAATGTCGTCATCACCCCTAAAAAAGGAGAGAAATCGAGAGTATGCGTTGACTTTACCGACCTCAACAAGGCGTACCCAAAAGACAGTTTTCCTTTTCCCAAAATTGACCTGATAGTCGATGGTACATCTAAACATGAGCTCCTAAGTTTCATGAATGCCTTCTCCAGTTATCATCAGATCAAAATGTTCCCTCCCGACGTGAAAAAGACTTTTTTCATCACAGAACGAGGGTTATATTGCTACAAGGTCATGCCCTTTGGACTAAAAAATACTGGGGCGACGTACTAGAGATTGGTCAATAAAATGTTCAAGGAATTGATTGGGAAGATGATGGAGGTGTATATTGACGACATGTTAGTCATTTAAGGTAGCCGATCACATTGCCCACCTGGAAGAAGTGTTTGGCATCCTACGAAAATACCGGATGATGTTGAATCCTTCAAAATGTATTTTTGGAGTATCATCTGGCAAATTCATTGGGTTTCTGGTAACCAAACGTGAAATCGAGGCAAACCCGGATCAGATTCAAGCCCTTCTCGACATGACTTCGTCCAGGAATATCCACGAGGTACAGCAATTGACTGGGCGAGTTGCGGTTAATAGGTTTATTTCTAAATTAGCCGACAAATGTCTCCCATTCTTTCAAATCATGAGAAAGAATCAGACCTTCCAATGGAATGAGAGATCGGAGACAGCATTTCGACAGCTCAAAGAGTATCTCGGTTCGCCGCCCTTGCTCATTGTTTCGACCACGAGCGATGAATTATTTGTATACCTCTCCATCTCGCCAATAGCAGTAAGTGTCGTACTGATTTGAGAAGAAGACGGAGTTTAAAAACCTAGGAGCCCGAGAATGTCCCCGAGGTAGAAATCACCAAATAATCAAAACCTGATGAGGACCTCGCCAGATGGGAACTGTTGTAGACTGATCGTCAAATCAGCACGGATGTGGTGCATGATTTGTTCTGAAAACTCCTTCGGGCGAGCATATGGAGTATGCCATACGCATAGGATTCTGCGCCACCAATAATGAAGCCGAATATGAAGATCTTTTCGCCGGACTCAGAGTGGCAACTGATTTGGAGGTGGATTCTCTAGATGTCTTCAGTGATTCCCAATTGGTGGTAAATCAAGTTCAAGGAGACTACCTCGTCAAGGATACGAGAATGATGGCCTACTTAGATGAAGTGAAAGCTATGTTGAGAAAGATAAAAAAATTTAATATTCACCAAATCCCAAGAGAAGAAAACAAGCAAGCCGATGCCTTGGCTTACCTCGCCTCAGCTTTTGACTTCATCTCAGATAGAAGCATACCCCTGGAATTCTTAGCCAACCCAAGTATTGAGGTCGCCAAATCGATCTGTCCAACGGACTTCATGCCGACATGGATGGACGACATCGTTATATATCTCCAAACTGGACTGTTACCGCAAGACAAGTTGCAAGCTCGCCGGATCCAGTATAGGTGAGCCAAATTTTGCATCCTCAATGGAATCTTGTACAAAAGGTCATTTTCTGGTCCTCTCCTAAGATATCTCTGACCTGAAAAGGCAGAGTACGTCATGAGAGAAATCATTCGAGGGCGAGATCGCTAGTTAGAAAAGCAATTAGACAAGGCTACTTTTGGCTTCGAATGGAACATGATGCGGCGACATACACTAAGAAATGTTACAAGTGTTAGAGGTTTGCCCCCGTGAGTCACCTTCCTCACACCGAGATGGTCCCAATGACAAGTCCATAACCATTCGCCCAGTGGGGAGTCGACATACTCGGGCCATTACCCCAAGCTCCATTACAGAGAAAGTTATTGATCGTCACCATCGACTACTTTACCAAGTGGATAGAGACAGTACCCCGCACCAAGATCATTGAAAAAAGAACACTTGGAATTTCATATGGAAGAGCATCATATGCCGATTCGGAATTCTAAAAGTTCTCATCTCGGACAACGCCAGACTGTTCGACAACGAGATGTTCAAACAGTTCTGCTCGGATCTAGCCATCTCGCATCACTTTTCCTCGCCCGGATATCCCCAAGCTAATGGTCTAGTAGAGGTTACTAATAGAACCATCCTAAGGAACTTAAAAACAAGGCTAGAAAGGTCCAAAGGGGAATGGGTAGAAGACCTGCCGAGCATAATTTGGGCATATCACACAACGAGCAGGATCCAAACGGGCAAGACCTTATTCTATGGTCTATGGAACAGAATCAGTTATACCTGTCGAGATCGGAATACCAAGCTTCAGGACCTCGAATTTCAATAAAGAGAATAACGAAACCGAGTTGAGACTCAATCTCGATCTCCTTGATGAAAGGAGGAAAAGGGCAGAAGTACGCCAAGCAACTTATAAACACCAGGTCGCCAGATACTACAACCAGAGGGTTAAGCAAAGATCTTTTTTTCTGGGCAATCTAGTCCTACGAAAGGTTACACTGTCTACAAAAGAACCAAACGCAGAAAAACTCAGACCTACATGGGAAGGCCCATACAAAGTTATAAAGGTATCCCGACCAGGAATCTATTGGCTAGAAGATATGAACGGGAAGACACTCCCTCACCCCCCTTGGAACGCTGAACACTTGAAGAAATACTACTAGTAAATTTTATGGTCGCCACGGTGCTTTTCCTGGATTTCTTGTAATAAATCGCCAATTTTAATAAAATTTCTCCAGTTTATTTTTATTTCCAAGTTTAAATTTAACTTCGCCAAAATCAAGATCGCCAGATCATTAAATGGAGGCATCTTGATCGCCATACAAAACCGCGACATCTTGATTGCCATACAAGACATTGCCAACATCAAGGTTGCCAGTTCGTTGTTAAACAACATAGGCATCTTCATCGCCGTACAAGTCATTGCCAACATCAAGATTGCTAGCTCATTGATAAACGGAAGCATCTTGAATGCCATACATAATGTCGCCAGAGCAGACAGTTTGATCGCCAAATAATTACCGTTGTTTCAGCTATATTCGCTAAAGTTATTACGTTACTAAGCGTAATATAAAAATACAAAAGTTCGCCTTACCATCACTCGACTTTGTGATCGCCAATGTAAGATATGACAAAAAATGCAATACTTGCCAAAATTGTATTCACAAAAGAAAACAATCAATGTCGAAAAAATATCATTCATTGATATAAAAAAAATTTTTACAAGGATGGCAGATCGCCCTCATTTTCTTCTTTCTTCTCGCCATCCCGAGCTGTTTCCTCTTCCTTGGCCAAGTCAGCGTCCATCTCCATGTTCTCCGAATCGATACAAAGATCGAAGTGATGGCGAGCAAGCTGCCTCTTGCAGAATTCGAAACCTTCGCCGAAATATGAAGCAGCCGTGTCTGTAACGGCATCTTTGAAATCAACGAAGATTTGAACTCGTGAATGGCGAGCTTCTTGGCAAGGGCTAGCTTCTTGGTAAGCCAGCCACCTTGGACTCCAATTGCGCCGTAGCCTCGGATTTCTCCTTTAGCTCGGTCTCAGCCTTCACCACCCGATTGCTCAGCTCAGTCTCGGCTTTCGTCGCCCGATTACTCAGATCGGCAAAGTCATTTTCCGCCTTGGAAGCCCAACTTTGGGATTTAACCAATTCGAGTTTGCCAGAGTTTGCGCGGGTGGGTTGGAAATGGTAATCATTCTGGTGATCTTGGCTTCGAAGGGTGAGGGCAGAGACAAGCACGATCGCCTACTACAAACAACCTTACGTGAGCGCCAGGAAAAAGAACATTACAAAAGTGAATGTAAACTGCCACATACCTGGCCCAAGGCGTGGTAAGACTTGGTAACCAGTTCATCCGTACTGAACTAATCCACCTTCTCCTTATTGCGGACAGGATCATCCCCAATAATATTTTTCTCGCCACCAGGGCGCTTGACATCATTGAAGCCCCGAGACCCAGATTTTGACCCGGCGACGTGGAGGGACCCTCTGTGGACGCCGGTGGTCGCCGAGCTACGCTACTCGCCCGAGCTGCACTACTCGCCCCCTTCGTGGATTTAACCCTCTTAGGCAGGGGCAACATCATGGCTTCCTTGCCCTTGTCGTAGGAGTCACCCTTCTCGGTGGGCGAGGAGGCGGGAGCACCATCTCGAGGCCTCTTCTCCTAGATAACTATCCCTTTCAATGGCAGAATAGCCTCCACCCCTGAGCTCGCGTCCTTGGTCGCGACCTTTTTTTCTCTTGCCTTTTTGGTAAGGGCGGTCAAGGTGATCTGAGAAGACATAGCTTCAAGGTCAAAACAAAAATCAGGCGACGAAAGAAATAAAATTAAGAAAAGTTAAAAGGTAATACCATTAGATCTAAGCTCGGGGGGCAATCCTAAGTCTGATCCGGACTCCAACTCAGATTCCGATTTGGAGCTCAGAAGTTCCAATAAAGGGTCCTTTGGTAGAAGGTCCGAGAAAAGATCTTTGACCTTGCCCCCAACCACTTGAGCAAAGTCAGATCCGGGACGTCAAGGAAGGCCCTCCTTGCTATTTTCCCTATATCTCCCCTAATAACTCCTAGGCATTCTATGGAGTCACTTCAGATAGGATTATTGCACGGAAGGTTGCCTCGAGAGGGATGAGACTCACCCTCGTCGCCCAAAGTACTTTTGCCTTCCTCGGATCGAGCATTGTCACCACCATTGGACGAGATCTCCAAGCGTCTGCGAGAGAAGTATTTCTAGAAAGTTCTGGAGGAAAGAACCTTTGGGACCTCGAAAAGCCCCTAGGATGTATCTTGTCAAGAACTTCTGTCGTCCTCTTCGTCTCGATCTCGGACAAGGCGGACAACTTGTTGACCCGTTTCTCTGAAAATAACCATTAACGTCAGTAAGGCGAGCTAAAGTACATAGGCAAAACTCAAGCTAAATTAAAAGTGCAAGGACCTACCTGGCACGCCCTAAGTCCGGGGGACTCGCGGGACTCCTTCACCGAAGGGCGTGCTCAGAAAAAACTCTCATTCATTTCCCGAGGCAAAGAAGAATCTCTTTTTCCATCCCTTGACGTTGCTCGATGCCCCTCTCAGTATGTTCTTGTCAAGCCTGGACTTGAAGTAGTACCATCCCGATTCTAGTAGTGGACTGAGGGAATACATGCACCTAAACTCATCGCAAGACATGTGGTGTTTAAAGTATCGCCAAATGACTAACAAGCAGATGACACTTCGCTAAGCGTTTGGAGAAAGTTGGGCAGGATAAATCTTGTAATGACTCAATATCCTCCTAACGATAGGATGGATAAGGAACCTAAAACCGGCTAGAAAGGCAGCCTCGTAAAAGGCCACCTCGCCTGGACGAGCAGACAAAATCGTCTTGCCCTCTCCGAAAATCCTCGTTTGGACCCCGGAGGGAAAAGAGTACGTTTCCCTAAGATGATCTAAGTCGCCTTGGGTCATTATGTTGACCTCTTTGGCAATATTAGAGGTGTCTATTTTGGCAGGTATATTACCGTGAATGGAGTCTTCGGGGGGCGAAGAGGGGGATTGGTTTACGTTATCAATCATGTAGGACTTTCCCCCTAGATGATCGGATATCCAAGAAGGTAGGGAGTTTTCGAAACTTTCGTCTCCTAACTCGGCCCTACCGGACATGCATTAAAAGATAATGAAAAAGAAGGCAATGATAAGTGGATACTTACTGAAGTTGGGAAGAGGCGAGCTCAAATAGGCGAGATGTTTGGGGCGAGATGTGCGTTTGAGCAGGGTCAGCAATTCAGTAACAAACGGAGAACGAAAATGGGTGGGGGGTCCCCTATATTTATAGGATTCAGGGAGGGCCAAGATCCATTTTCATCAATGGTGGAGATCTTGCGTCGTTTGAACTCCCGAGATGAAAAACCGTCATTCCCACCGCCGGGTTGCTCTTCCCACCAAAAAACGTTCTTTCACCATTAATTCTCATCCACGTGGCCGCCTCTGAATAAAGCACAGTAACTGCATCAGCCACGCCTCATCTCCCAGGGAAGCACCATAGGAACGCATCCACGTCACTCGCTGGTAGTTGTCTCCTACGACACTTGTGCAATCTGTTGATACTGACTCGGAATACTCGGAAGTCCCAAGTGCTTCACCTCGGAACTCCGAGTAGAGGGCTACTGATGTGGGATAAAATATTCACACCTCGCCAAGGGCACTCGTCACCTACCTTCAGGAGAATCTCCATTATACCTCGCCATGCTCAATCATACACCATCGGGCTTCCTTCATCTCGCCAATAGGCGAGACGGCTTATCGCCAGATCGCCAAGGGGATTGAACTTAAGCTCGCCAGCCTTTATATCGTAGATAGGCGAGATGCAGTACATGGTCTCTAGTCTTCTATCTCCATACGGACTCCAGTTCTATATCTCTACAAGGATACTACCTTCAGAAGAGATTCATTCCTTCTTAACACCTACAATCACGGGACATCCTCCAAGTGTCATGTCTCCCTATTAAGTCTCTTATATCTCCGGGATATATTGTCATACTTGACCGCCCGAGAATCACGTTGCGGTTTCCTTACACGACTCTCCTTTCTCCATCTATATAAAGGCCGCTCTCCCAACATTATGAGGTACACAACAATTCTGGTATAGACCGATAGCTCTGCTTGTTTATTGTTTAGCCTTTGATTGCCTTGGTCTGATTCGCACGCCGGAGGGGGTTTGAGCGGCCTCATCCCCGCCGGTAACATTTGTTCACTGCTGCGCAGGTCACCCGAGTTTTTGTTTCCGAGGTTATCACCTCGCCATCCAGAGCAACTTGACTGTTAGTTGCTCGTCCAGATTTTTACCACAACAAATAACATGACGTTGATGATGAATTATTTTAAAATATTTTGATATATAATTATTTTATTAAACCTTATTGAATTATTTAGTGGGTGTCAAAACCGTATTTATTCGGGCAGTGGGTGAATGTAACCTACAGCTACACTTGGCAATGACGACACTGAACTAGTTGAGGTCTAGTTCGTACAACACCACACCTCGATTTTATTTTTTATAATCTAATCTATTTACTCTGTAATTTTGCGTTATATTTTGGCTTGAGTGCGTACTTTTTCGGTGATTTTGTACGGTCTGGACACCAAAAAGTTAGTTACACTGTGTCCTGTTTTTTTTGACTTTAATTTTGGGCAAAAGGAATAAATTTGGCATGCTTAAACAATCTAAAAACAAGTTTAGATTGTAAAAATGAAGTATTTGTACATTTTTTCTTAAAAAAAACTTATAAACTATACTTTTGCCATTATATTTTCATAAATTATACTTTGGCCCCCTATATGAATTATACAGTTGCTTAGAATGCTACTTTTTATTCATGATTTGAAACATATTGAGGTGGGTGGTGTTTTAATTTATTAGCCTATTTTATTTTGCATATTGTGTATATATATATATTATATATTTGCCCAATTTTGGTAAAGTTCTCAAAATTGCGTGTATTATTAAAACATGTGATGTATATATCAATTTAAATGGAAGACTTGAAGGTTATTTGATAATTTAATTAACACTTAAAATTGAATGTATTAAGTGAAACTAAATTAAATTAGTTTAACAACAAAATTGAACATTACTTAAAATTTTAAGTGTCTCTTAAAATGTCGGCTAAATATTTTATAATTTTCAAATAACAAGATTGTAACTTAACTTTGATTGAATTTCTAAGTGAATGTATATAAATATTGTCGTGCACAAATATAACTTCACAATCACTAGTATTGTCAATACCACCACCACGACCATCACCAACACCATAGGCTGCATGGGGAACGGGGTAGGCGTGGTTGGGGAGAGGGAGAGGAGTTGATGATAGCGTGGAAGTCATATTGGTGGTGCATTTGGGTGTTGCCTGCAAGGTGGATGGTGGGTGTGGAGAGAAATCTCAATTTGAGTTTATGTCAAATGGCAATTTCATTTTGGGAAAAAAATGAAAATTGTAATATAAGAAAATGTATTTATTGGGTGTCCTGAGATAATTTCGGTAAACATTAGAAGCTCCCCGGCCAAGCAGCCTTGTCTTTAGGGCTCTCCAACGGCCTAGCCTGGTCCGACCCAAATCCGAATAGTGTAAGCCCAAGTCTGGCCCGAACTAAAGTTCGCGGGCCTTTGACTTTGACCGAGTCGGGCTGGGCCGGACTTAGGGAGGTATCTCGAAGTCCAAGTTCGGTCCTTTTGGGCTTCGGACTTTTCGGACTTTTTCAGGTTTTGGACTTTTTTAGATTTTTTGATTTTTTTCGGGCTTTGGGCTTTTTCGGACTTTTTAGGCTTCGAACTTCGGGCTTTTCGAGCCCAAACGGGCCTAAGCGACCTCACTTTAATTTTTTTAAAAGTTTATATATATATAATTTAAAATTTATATTTAAAGCATACATTGATACATATATAATTTAAAGTGGATCAAATGTGAGAAATTAAAAAAATTATTTGATTAATAAAATTTAATACAACTACATAGTTAGAGGATTGCATCACTACACAATTTGTGCATCTCAACTAAGTTGGCACCCACAAATGTGTCAATCATTTGCTTTCTACCCAAGTTTACATGAATATAATATTTTAAAATTACAATATTCAATAATTATTTATGCAATTAAATAATTAATCAATCTACAAAATAAATTAAAAAGAGTTTACTTGACAAGTGTTGTAATGATGAAGAATTTGAAAGATTGGAGAGGCTTGAAACTTCACATTTGATGAATCCTCACTTGAAGAGAGTTTGAGAGAGAGATGTGAGATTGGTTGGTGTGGTGAAAATGGAAGAGAGAATGGGTATTTATAGATTTTTAGGGATAAGTGGCTTGAGTGAAAATGATTTAAGTTACTTATGGTCAAAAAGTAATTTTTGTAATTTACAAACTTCGATTTATAATAAAAAACGGCTATTTTTTTAAAAGAACGGCTATTTTTTTTTGAATTTTGAACTTTTTTGGGCCGGATTTTGGGCCGGACTTTCGGTCTTTTTCGGGTTGAGCTATTTCGGGTCGGGCTTTCGGACTATTTTGGGCTCGGACTTTGGGCCGGGCTTCAACCCCTAAGTCCAGGGCCAGCCCGTTGACTTCGGACCGGGCCGGGCTGAGCTATTTTTTGGGCCTGGGCCGTGCTTCGAGCCTCGGGCTCCAGGCGGGTTTCGGGGCCGGGCCATTTGGAGAGCTCTTATCCATTGTTGAACGTACGACCACCCCTATTTATTTCGCGCCAAAAGTGAAAAGTCCATTTGTTCAGAACTCTCAAACCCTAGAACCCTGGAACGGAGCGTGACGGTGCCAACTCCAAATTCAATCCCATCAACGTCCCAGAAAACTAATTAATGGTTTGTCTTCATCTTAATTTCACTGCCCATTTTGTGTACGTTTGTTTTATTTTCGCAAATGGATTTCCCAAAAGAGAGGCATTTCAACAACACGGAAAATCAATCCGCAAATTCTCAGCTCATTCCAAACTTCATATGCTCAATTCAATCTCCCCAGGTACTTTCTTTCTCTCTCACCTCAATTTGTCCCTGATTTCACAGATTTGGATTGGTCGTTTATGGGTTCATGATTTGGGCGAACAGACCTAGGGTTTTCTTTACCATTTTACTGAGTCAGTTTGTAGTTTCTGTAAATATCGTCTTGCACATGCATACAGTATGGTTCATACAGGTGTAAACGCTGAAAAAAATTTGGTTTGTAAAATGGGATGGGTAATTCGCTGGAGGTTTTTAATTTGGGGAAAAAAAGTAATTGGAGCAGTTAATTGCGATTCCTGTATCGCATTTTCCTTATGTTTTGAAAGTTTCTGAAATGGTTTTGGGATTATACCAAGATGTATGACCTTTTTTGTTGTTCGGTAATTGATAATTTACAAATGTAGCGAGAATTACATGAAACTGCATAGTTGTTTGATATTCAACTATGTAAGAAAATCTATCAATATGCGTCGAGCATGCACTTTTTCCTAGTCTCCAACAAACACAGCAATCACAAATACAACTCTAAAGAAAGAGAGAAAAACTCTCTTTGCAGGGAGGAAGAGTTGAACACTTGACCTCTTGGCTCCTAATAAGGTGCAAGGGCTTTGGCTATATGGTACGTTATTGAAAATGTTATTCATTTTGGGAATTGGAAATATATGTAATAATGCTAAAATAATGTGTTTTGGGAATTTGTTTATGGAAGTGTATTCTCACAAGATTCTCTCCAAGGACATCAAATGCAGAGTTTATTTTGACTTTCCATTTCCCAAAACTACGGATTTCGGCATTTTCCCGCTGTTTTCTTACATTTCATCCGGGTTTTAATTCTAAAATTTGTAGTTTAGCCAACATGAACAATACAGACCACTCTAATCCATGTTGTCATTCCCTTCATAACAGACATGAGCACATGCACTTCAGAATCAATTCTTCATGTGGCCACTGCATACGATGATCTGCTTTTATGTGGGCCCTGCATACGATGATCTGCTTTGGCATGGGAAACATATGACTTTTTGTTGAATTGTATCTCTAACATATTATTTTCTGAAGAAT
>BRYF01000004.1:11825000-11827500 GCA_030159135.1 Actinidia polygama | reverse complement strand
CCAGAAATGATTTCGAACTTATTCCAGAAGTAATTCGAGTGAGACTAGTTGTGATTATATGCATAGGTCTTTTGATACACTTACAAACGGAATCGCAGAATGAGCAGTGGATAATTTCACTTACTCACAACATTAACACTGATCGAACAGCTCTGTGTGCGATGTGTGCATCTATGGGGGTGTATGTTTCCCTTATGTGGGCTGGGAACTCTTATTAACTTACTCTGGGCGATGTGGGATTCATGAAAAAAGTACTCCACTATTTCTTCCTCAAACTGGGCTAGAACATAATGCAATTGAATATGATGTTTACATTCTTATAAATGATAGCTTAGACTTTTTTTCTGTCATGGAAAACTTGAATTAATGTTGGAATCCGAGTCTAGTTTGCTTAAATGACTTTCCCATTGTGAAAAAATATAGTCTGGACTATGAAGTGTGTGCATCGACTATTGTATTTCACTGAACATAAGTAGATGTATGGATTGATGGTGAGGAAAACAAATGAAGTATGCCGAGGAATGAAGTGGTCATTAATGTTTCAATTGGTAATTCATCAATTTGTTCTATTGATCTTATCATATGACTTCTGTAAAGCTCATGACCTAGAAGCGCTACTTTATGAAGGTAGGCATTAACTAAAAAAAGCAGTGTGTTTAAAATGCCTTACAAGACATCCATGTATCGACCGATATGAGACTATCTTGGTAAATATTTACTAAAATACTGTATTGGAAGGCCAAAATTCTGATACATAACGGCCAATTCATAATTTATTGGCTGCTATTTTAAAAGCGTGGTATCCATTGAGTGATAACCTTAAATATATGAAGTCAGTACACACATGGGAGAATACACAAACAAACAAGCAATCAGGTCCCTAGAAAACCAATTCTTTTCTCAGTATCTTCTGAGGCACACTGACTGGACAAACTGCAGCATATGAACAAATTTCTGACATTGCCTGTATACAAGTTAGGTCTGTTAGCAAGGTTTTAAATATCATACTTTACGTATCGGCCGTTACATATTGGGATTTTGTCCCCCTAATACTGTTAGTTACCAATATATCGGCCATATAATTGCTGATATATGGCCGTATCACCGATACCGCGATTTAAAAAACCGTGTCTGTTAGAAAGATCACATATCACCTAAGTTAATATTCCGCATGTATTAGTGGACACGTATAATATATAATTTATTTTTTTTAATTTACAAAATAAAGTAAAAAATGATAAAAGAGGGGCAGTGTCCAGGTGGTAAAAGGTCAGGAACTCTTAAAACCGCCCCGCCTGGACCATGACTGGGTTTCTCATTTTAAACCTTGCGTCTGACCTGAACCCCGAAAGGATGGGGAAAATCGCCAAAAATCGGGTGGTTGGAGCAGGTCCCAGCAGAACAGGTATAAAGTTTGAACAGAATTCTAGGAACCACTCCTAGAAGACTTGGGCATCAAACCTGGGTATATTGCATCACACAAACAGGCTTCAAAGCTTAGAACATGATGTAGTTTTTTCGGAGCAGCAGAAAAGATTATTCTTTTATGAGAACACATCCATCAATTTTGCGATGATCATAAGGTATAATTTCTTGTCTGACGGTTTCAAAATAGTAGGCTTGCATGCATACTGCTTATAGCACACACATGTTAGCATCACTACTCACAAACTTTATTCTATCCTGTCTTCAATTTCCCTCACTGCAAATAGACGAGTATGGTGTTGGGAAAGTCGCTTTTATTATTGACAACTGCTAAAATCATATTGTGGGCACAGAACTGTTAATTTAATCTTATCATCATTTCTTTATCTTATTTGTAAGATTCTGTTGCAGTATGCCTTCTCTCTCAATGGATTGTATGGGACGTGAAAATGGGCAAATGCAAACTTCAAATTCCTTAATTCCAAATAACATGCAGTGTGTTGTTGGCTTAGAAGAGGAAACAGAGGAAACTTCTGATGGGAAGATTTTTCTCAAGTGCATGGTGGATGGCCGGGGAGATCCATCTGATTTTGATGATTTGGCTGATTTCATCGAGTGCAAGAGGGGGAAGGATTATTCTGGCTGGCTGAAGGATCGGCAAAGATATCGAAAATGGAAATGTGAGAAGATGGCAGTGTTAAGGTGGAAAATGAAGAAAAAAACTTGGAAATTTATGAAAGGAAAGAAAAATTTTGTTTGTACTTCACTACAGTATCCTGCCTGACTCTGAATGAATGCAAACCTCTTTGAATTCGAGATCTACTGTTGACGTCAGTCTAACCAAAGGCAGCTTAGTTTAAAATGGGTGTCCTCTGCCGTGTTCCTTTAGGTGTCGATCAGCGCTTCGTGCTTTTCTTAAATTCATTTGTCATGGATCTTTCATTAACAGCTCCAGAGAAACACATGATATTTTTTGTTGTCAGAGACCATTGGGTCCTTTTGGTTGAATCTACAGTACGTCCTGTGCTTTGTCTCCCAGTTGCCTTGAGGAGATTGTCTCACTTCTCTTAGTGCT
>BRYF01000004.1:11810000-11820000 GCA_030159135.1 Actinidia polygama | reverse complement strand
GTTAGGGAAGGCTTACTTTGTGGGCTGTTGATTCTTTCAGTAGAGCCTTCTTGGATTTGAAAACCAGAATCCTCCTGGTCAAGCTTTTTAGTGGCTGCAGCTGACAAACCTTCCGATTCCTTTGGAGCAGATAAAGGTACTGAGGTTTGGGGAATAGTGCCATCTCTAGAAGGTGAATGGCCATTTGAATTTGCAATGGGTGATTCACTAACCCTATTCGGCTGCTTATCAGAAGAGTTTGTCATTTTGTTGAACGAAGCATACCATGGATCCACGTGATGAACCAAATACTGAGACCCCCAAGAAGGCTCCACAATTGAATCTTTTTGGTTGTTTTCCTCATCTGTGCTAAATAACTTAGTTACTGAGCCTAAGTATGCAGAAGAGTCACTTGATGAACGTCGGTGACCTTTGTGTATTATTGTCTCCGGCTCATTCAGGAGATCATCAAGCCATAATGGTTGCTCGAAGAGAAAGCCTTCAGAAGAGCAGCGTTGGTGGAGACTCATCCCCTCCATAGGCTTTTGAATGGCTTCGGTTTCTACAACTTGAGAATTGGAAGCGTGCCTTAGGGAACCTATAGGGGGGAGTATGTGTGCCTGTCTGCTTGCGTGTTGGGAAGTTGGCGAGTTTGGTTGTCCGTTTGAACTTTCCATGATGCAACTGAAGCAGCCTGTCAACGACGAAAACATTAAAAACACTTAAATGTAGGCACACGGAAGAAACATAATCAAGCAACTTCATATTTCATTCATCTCTTGATTCAGTGACATCAAACCGGGACAATTGTAAGGACCTTTCTTTCACACAAATAATACCCACCAAGCTCTTCTGCCTAATATAGTAATGTACGTCGAGGGAACAATTAGGAGTGTTTGGATTTTGACTAAGCTGATGTGCTAGGCCAAATTGAAGCTTATCATAACAAAAAGAGTCACAATAAGCACCACTTAACAAAATGCAGGCAAGATGACAGATGAGGAATAAAATAGTTTTTCCCGCAAGACCAATTATAGTAAAGGCTGAAAGAAAAACCAGTAAGAAAGGAAAGAAAAAGTTCTTATCATAAGGCCAAAAAATCTAAACTAATCTTAATTACAAGAATAGATATGCTACGACAGTGAATTTTAGATAAAAACTTATCATATTTAAATAAAATAAAAACGTCCAGTTTAGGTTTCGGCAAAGGCCCAAATGATTCTTGGGCCATCCCTGCTTTCACTCATCTGTCTCTGACGTTATTACAAGTGCATTCCACAGCTTGAATTAGACCCATTTGGTTTAGACTAATCTATATTTTTTTCTTACCAAAAATAAATAATCCCTTCAGATTTATAATTCACGAAACGTATAAGAGGTTTCGCTGTATGTTGTGACTGAAACTAAAGTAGAAGATTAAATAGAGGTAGAAGAGATGTATTTCTTTCTTTCTTTCGTTTTTTTTTTTTTTTTTTAATTCTTGACGAACTACAATCCCTACCATGAAGGGTTTCAAACTGTTCTCAAATCGAAATTTGAGATATTCCAATTAAATAATTGGCATCAAATCATTTCATTTCATTTCAAATCCATAAATACAAACGCAACCTTATTCTGCTTTAAACCTCAATGATTTTATTAGGAAACATGAGATCTGTGCAAAAAGTCCCCCACCTACCTACAAGCTTATTTTAATTGAAAAAAGGGGATTGCCAATGACAATGATGACATTGGCATCGATACATAGATAACACGAATCAATTTTTGGCAATATCTATGTTAACTTTGGCAAGTGCAGAGAATGTTGAGTGAAAAATTATTTCTTCCATCCAATTTCAGCATTCAAATATGCAAGAATAATTGCAGGGCCAAACAAAGGCAAGTCCAAGATCTTCAATTACAAATGGTGAATCAAAAATCAAATCCCGCTCTATATGTACAGACCAAGAAAAGATAAACACACTACACAACAGAAGATCTAACAAATTTGTCTATGCATTTGAGAGCGAGAGAGTTACCAGGGGTCACCGCAGGCACACCCGGGGCGAAGGATGAGCCCCAAGTATCAACAGTGTCAAGCTAAAATTGTCGTCAAGACTCCATTATATATATGTATATATAACTTGTTGAGAGAGAGAGAGAGAGAAAAGAGCGCAAAGACCACAGCGCAGTTTACGTAACTACATTTCAAACTGTCCGTTAATTTCCAGGTCAATATAAGAAGTCGCTTTGTCAAATCAACCGAATCCATTTATTTAACACCTCTTATTGGAAATTACAAAAATGATAAAAGAAAAACCTTTTTTTAAAAAAAACTTCTTGGACAAGTTTTCTCCCTTTCTTTTCCCAAACCTTGAATTACAAAATTGTTTTTTTTTTCTTTGGTGAATATCACAAATTTCTTTAATTTTGAGGGTTGAGATTTTTTTCCACTTTATTTCCCATTATGAGTATTTATAGGGATGGTTAGGAATGAAGGCATGGCTTAGAGGAGATCTACTATTGGGCTACACCCTACATGGGCTGCTCCTCAACAACAAGGGTAGGTACTTACTTTTTTTGGTTTTCTGCTAATAACATATATAGCCACAGAAGCCCTTGTTATTGTAAACAGTTTTTTTTTTTTTTTAAATTTAAATATTGTAATTTTGGAAAGTATTTGTGAAAATAGGACCGTTCTCAAACTATTTAGGAAACTACCACTTCGTATTTTTAAAATGTGTTTTTAAACTCATGTACGCGTGTAACCGTTCAGCATGACAACCATGCGATTTTAACATTTTGTAAATACGATCTTATTGTTATGCAAATGCTACTTTAATTCAATTTTTAAAAAGAGTATTTTGTAACTTGCATATTTCCATACAATGCAAGTCTATAAAAGAGAAAAAAATAATTAAAAAACTTATCATCCACATGTATGTTAATACAAATAAATTAAAAGGAAGAAAAAAAACACTTAGATAACCTTTGTAGGTTTATTTTTTTATTTTATTTAAATTACTTTTTATACATATCCTAATAAATTAGCATCACCCCTTAAAAATACTTTCGTGAATCCAAAATTTTCTATTTCATTTATTAGGAAAAGTTGAACATTCGTATAATGACGACGACGATGACAACAACAATAGGAGATATTAGAAATAAATGATGGAGGTCGCTGGACGGGGTGATGGAGGCTCATAAGAAGAGAGGGAGAGAGGGGAGAAGAATTCTCAGACTAGCATGATTGTGGTACGATCTATATGTTAGAAAATAAGCTTGGATTTCTGTAAAACTAACAATTAAAAATAACAACATGAAACCAATAATAATTTAACTAACAAATAATAATTTACACGGATCGAGGCAAACATGAAGCGCTCTCTTTAGAGAAGAGATATCCTCTTCTACGTCTGGTTGAATGACGCTCTACTCCAAAGATACAACAATCCTTCATATGACCCAAGAACCACTCGTATGCTTATAATACTCAAAATCATTTCTTCGAGAGAGAAACATCAAAATACACGAGTGCGGATATATGCATGGTCATGGAATTCCAAGCACCTCTCACATAATGTGAGAGTAGTCCTTCCCTTGTCATTGCCATACATATAAATATGGATAACAAGTAAATTATAATTACTAATACTCTTAATTCCACATGTTAATGTGTATGAGAGATGCAAATTTTTGTAACTCATGTTTTAAGATCCCAACAAATAATTAATAAGACAATATTCAATAATAATAAAATCAAATAATAAATTTTAAATCACAAATTACAACAATCCCCCACATGATTTAGAATTTAAAACTAATATATATATATATATGAGCATTTTTACTGCACAATGAGTGTAGGTCCCTTCCGAGTTTGAACCTACACCAATTTCCGTTTGGAGGAGCCACAGTGATCTAAGCCTTGAACTGGGTCCTTCAGCTCAAACTTCAACTTACCACACACACAGTACGGGCAATCTATTTTGGTTCTAGTGATTTACACGTTACGGTCATGCGCACGTATCATGTATATATCATGGGAAAATGCTACAGTGACCGATCATTGTACTGAAATTGTTACCGATTGTACAAAAACGACGTCGTTTTAGTGCAAAACAACCAAAACGACGTCGTTCAACTAAAAGCTCCAAATATTTAATAAATCAGAACGATATCGTTTTGGTCGGTCATGCGCACGTATCATGTATATATCATGGGAAAATGCTACAGTGACCGATCATTGTACTGAAATTGTTACCGATTGTACAAAAACGACGTCGTTTTAGTGCAAAACAACCAAAACGACGTCGTTCAACTAAAAGCTCCAAATATTTAATAAATCAGAACGATATCGTTTTGGTATAATCGATAACAACTTTGGTACAATGATCGGTCACTGTAGCATTTTCCAATATCATGAGTGTCTTTTTAGATAATAGCTCAATTTCCGGCAGTGCGACCCCACTACCAAACTCACTTGGGTGAGACCTCCAAGGTTGATGATATGTGACGTGACCAACACCCTGCACGATTTCTGCCCTGACTCATTCAGAGCTTATGCTCTTCCTAAACTGTCACCATTAAGACCGTAGGAATGGGACTAGGGAATAATAAGTATTTGTACTCTCCTAGTCACCCTACAACTTCGTTGTCATTCATGGAACCTTCTTCATGGGATCTCCAATCACAAAGGTTGGGTGACTATTTTACAGGCTTCGTTTCCAATTCCCCTCTAGGCTAATTTTCTTTCTCCTTAATGAGAAAATTAGCTTTGTCTTTTTCATGCAAATTTCTTGAAAGCTCCATATATGTGTCATTGTCAGTTTTCGACATGCCCTGCAAGAATTTTCAAACAAATTCTCCAACATAAATTAGTATAGTCCAATACAATGCAGGGCTTGTATTAAAATAGTCAAAACTCAAAATTCAATCCTTCTCAATGTTTCTGCTTCGAATAAACATCATACGTTATATATTCTTTTACATACTGTTATTTAACCATTCAATAGCCTTTCCAAGTCCAGCTACCAGTTACAAAAATCAAAGTTGTGCATCAATTAAAAAAATAATAATAATAATTGCAACCCTTATACTTACCCCATATTATTGCATGCTAACTCAGAGGTCAAAATAGGGTCATATAATAGCATGATAAGATTCACTGTTCAACCATCGACATGAAAGATTTTAACTCGGAGACAATCTTTCTGCAACTTTGCATACAAAGCTACCCAATAACTAATTTTGTCAATACTTCATTTATATTTGTAGAAGGTGTAAAATACAAAGAACATGTGAACCCATAAGAAGAAGACATGCGGCACTTGATTAATGAGTTAGCTTAGTAAAAGACATGTGGCGGAAAACATAGATAGCGCGAAGGGGCATCCACCCTAAGAGTGCGTTAAATACACTCGCCTTAAACCTTGAAATAAAGTTTAACAGGAATGATGTCGTTCCGAGACTAGCACATCGACGAATTCCTGATGAACACAGAGCGGTTGCTCAGTGCACCAAAATGTTGGGGTCGTGTAAAACACGCGCCCAAGGGTTGAGTGGGAACACCTCGTAATGGTCCCCTTCCCTGCGGCTGGGAAGAGTGAGGTTTGCGATAAAGGATCTCCTTTCTCCATGCAAACCCTCTGGTGGTCCAAGTGGCACATGGCGCAAAGCCATTCGTGCCTTGGCATTCAAGCTAATTACTCAAAATATAAATAGCAATACTTAGTGCATTTTTGAACTAAGAGGTGGAGTTGACCTAAACTACTTGAGATTGAAACTAATTCGACTGGCTTCTCTCTCATTTCTAGCTTTATTCAGCTCTGTATTTTAATCTCCGACCATTCTTCATTTGTTTCGGCAAAGTCATTTGCAGATTCCTATCTCTCCGGCAACATACACAACTGAACACTCACATTTTTAGTCGACTCCACTCACTACAACAAAATTGCCCCATTGTGACAAAATGACCTTGTCTCCAAAAAGCCTTATTTCATTCTTAAACAAAAATGTTTGGTAGCATATTTCGTGGTTTTACCTTTGTCGTCAAAAGAGTCCCTTGACGAAAAAGTTTCCTAGTCTAATGTAACCATTTAGCGACAAAATATTTCGTTACCCACATAATATAATTTCCTCAGCTTAGGTCATGTTTTTTTGCTAAATATTTTAAGATTTTATTAATTATTTTTTTTGTAAAATATTAGGCAACAGAATATTACATCGATAAAAAAGAACAATGTCGACAAATAATTTCATCACTGAAGGCCACTGCTGAAACAAAAATCGACGAAATATTTCCTCGTCAAATATCTTTTCACGCCATAAATGGCAAGAAAATATTTTTTCGCTAAGCACCTTTTTGGCAATAAATGGAAAAAAAATATTTCGTTGTTAAACTTATGTTTTAAAAAAATATTTGAATATTTTTTCACAAAATATCCGCGCTAAATTGAATACATATTAAATATAACATCAAATACATCACAAAACCATATGACAACTTGGTCACTTGTTGTAAACAATATAATCATTAATTACAAAACATTCATTGATTACAAATAAACTAAAAAAAATTTATAGTGCACAGTGTCCTAAACAAAAATATAATAAAATAAAGCAAAAATGTCTATAGTAAAACTAAGACAACCGGACAAAGTAGAATATTTTTTTCTAAAACACGAACACCAAAGAACAAAGATACCCAATTTTCTTTTTGGCTGCCTGCTTCACTCATGGAGTAGAAAGTCTTAATCCTCCAACCTCTTCAACCAAAATAACGCAACCTGGTATCATAAAGGGAAAAAAATGGATTAAGTCCATGTTTCAAAAATCTGAACAATAACAAAGCCAAATATACACCTAATCATCATAAGAATCTAAATTTAAAAATCCAAAGCATTTTACTGGATAATACGTAGGTCTCAAAACTATGTTACGATGAATCGAGCATATAATGCAAAGTGAGAGAGAGAGAGAGAGAGAGAGAGGACAATATTAAGAGAGAGAGGACAAAATTAATATACCCAACAGTACTAAGTCCTCGTTTTCTATCTCGCTTCTCTGTCACATTGCCCTTATGATGCCTCGTGTCCACCACTTAACTAATTTGACGGCGTTGCTTAACATTCTTCTTCTCTACCTCTGCTTCCTTGTCTCGTCTCTTTTTCTATTGTTAGCTCTGTCCAGACAAAAACAAGACCAAGAAATACTGTTATTTATCTATCTTTCCTTGTCTTATTCTGAACCCACAACCACCGCCACCACACGAAGGCCAAGACATTTGGTTATTGACCACTGCACGTTCCCAAAATGACTTCTTTCAAATGCTTTAAATTTGAAAATAAAAGTGTCTACAAATTTATTTATCGAGACTGTCGAAACTTCATCTATCCTGGACATCAGAAGCAGCTGACAATCATACTCGTTCTAATGGTAACGGCTAGTAAATATGAACTTTTGAAGGCAATTTCTCATTTCATTTGATTAGAAGATTTGACTTAAATATCTTAAACTTTGAACTCATAATATTATTTTCGGATCAACATACTTACGTGGAATTGATTTTTTCAATATCACACCCTTTTTTCCAGTGTAGTTCGAGAAAAGTGGAAAGGAAATTTATACTGCACTAATTTGATTACGTTGGTGCAAGTAGATCTCATGTAGTCCAACTGTTATTATTACTTGTGATGGAAGAAACATATGACACCAAAGATACTGGAATATTGCATGATTTGAAAATGATAGGCACCTCTCAAACTTTCTCTCTTTTTTTTCAATGCTCCTTCACCATTGAAGTGGCGTAATGACTTAAGTTTGAACCGTGTAAGTAATTGTAACCTTTTGGATTTCAGGAGGGAAGAATGAGGGGACAAGCTTTTGTGACATTTCCATCTGCTGAAGTCGCTCACCAGTCTTTGGTATGATTCTGGTGTAAAGCTTGTTGATGTTTTCGATAGGATTGAGCCAGTGAACAATGTATTTTCAATAACCATTTGAAAGTTGTCTATATATCTCTATCCTCCTGGCCAAATGTGTCTTGATGAACTGCATCTATTTTGGTTATAAACTTTTTTCTTCGTCATTTTTTTTGTTCGACAAGCATCTGTTATGGCTATAAACTTCATATTATCTGCCACTCATGATACTAAGAGGAAATGAAAAGGAAATCATAAGGAAATGAGAATCTCAAATTCTTTGACCTTTTTTTTTTTGGTTTGGAGATATAGCATCTGTTATGGCTATATCTTTCCACATTCTTAGATCCCAACATACCTTACGTGCATAATTCATCATAAGAACTGCATAAAAGTTCCTCAACCATTTTCAGAACGCGATCTGAGATTCTTATGGTTATTCTTTTCTTTATGTAGTTATTTTAAGTCATCTTAAGCAACTGGATAATTCATCATATAGGCACACTCTTAACTTAACTAGTTTGTTTGTTCTTTTTAACTTTATTTATTTATTTCTGTTGTTGTGCATTGGAACTCATTGATTATGCTAGCAAAATTATTGTTTGCAGAATCTAGCGAATGGGTATGTGTTCAAAAGCAAATCAATGATCCTCCAGTTTGGCCGAAGTGCCACAACTGCGAAAGCAACCTAAACAGAATTGCTTTATCAAGTGGATCTGTTTAATCTACAGCTGTCATGGTTAGTCACTTCCATTTATCTCCTTGTACTCAATCAGCAAACCGTATGACACAATTTCCGTGCTTCTTCCTTGTTCTAGACTAGGTGTACTAGGAATGATTGTAATTTATTCTTATTTGTGCTGCTTACAGGGGATGACATACAGGACTGTAAACATGCCTTGGATTGTTTTGACTTTTGAATACCAAAAGGTCCGAAGCATCCGTAATCATGCGTAAATGCTAGCTACCCAGAATTTCTATCATGAAACTTACCCAGAAAGTGAGGGGTTGTAGATTTTAAGTTTGTGTGGTCTGTCGTAGTTTTCTGGGTATGTAGCATTGTACGTAATCACTGTGCCAGGTGCAATGATATTTACCAAAAAAAATTGTTCCAACGGGCCTCCCTTTCGCAGTATCATGCAACTTCTTAATAGCATACTCTTTCCATTTCGTGTCTTTGTAAAAAAAGAATTTATTCCTTATTTTTGGCCTTTTTTAGGCATAGTTTTTTTTTCCCGTTTATTGCATGTAATAGGAGTGAGCAGCAGTAAAAAATGGTGAGAGTGGTGTACATATTGAAAGGCTTTTCTACCAAGTGCGGTGCCCCATGGAATTTCCTTGCAAAAATCCACTTTCCATTCTCTCTTTTAAGATGGTAGAGACGATATAATGTCACTGTCAGCAACTTCCATGATTCAGAAAAGGGCACCTGACCGCGAATCATTTTTGGAAAAAAATGGGTACCGTTTTGGCTGTTTGTTTGACTGAAAATTCCTACATGTTATAAAAAGATATTCTAACTTGTGCATAAAAGGTTCGAACATAACAAACTAGAGTTTATCTTCAAGTTTGCTTTCTGAGAGGGAAAGAGTGAGAAAATTCAGTAAAGAAATATATTTTTTTTAGAATTTTTTTTCATGCAGAATTATATTTAATAAGGCGAAACAGTGTATGATGTTTGGGAGTTTCATCATTCAAAAATAGTGCTATGAGTTTCCCCATTCGAAGAGAAAATCACAACCAGCTACATGAGATGAACCATTGTCTCTTTTAAACTCTACTTAAATGGCTGAAAATCAAAGTTATTAGCCAAACAGAAAAGAAAATGAAGTTCATTACAAACCCATTCAGTCCAATAAAGCCAATCCATCCCATAATAGTCTATCGATGGCTTGTGATGTTTTTTTTTATGTCTAATGTTGTAAACTCTTTGTGTATTTCTCTTTTTGATGATTGAATGAAGTTCTTATTATTCCCGTGCAAGATTTTGGGTAAACTACATATTGACCCTCCTGAAGGTTGCGACGAATACATACAACCCTTGTGGATGTGGGACATGACATCCCCTCCCTGAGCTTCTTAGTCTCGGTACACTTTTTGGCATTCGTTAGGTCAAC
>BRYF01000004.1:11797500-11800000 GCA_030159135.1 Actinidia polygama | reverse complement strand
AGATTTAGTTGCTCCTTCAATATTATATTGTTCTTTATGTTTATAGAAAAAGAAAAAAAGGAAAGGGAAAGAGTGGAGAGAATAAATTCAAGATGAGCATTTCTTCGTGATCATTAGGGAGTGTTTGAACATAGAAATAATGATTGAAAAATTATGTTATCTTTTGAGATAACAAGATTAGGATAGGCTTAAGAGAGATGAGATATATATAAATGATCCAACTATTATCTTTATTGTTCTAGAAATGTGATTGCATCTTGTATTCATTGGAGTTGTGGAAAATACTTCTATTGGCATCCTCCTGTGAACGTGTCATCATGGCCAAACTCCTAAACCATGCATAAAAAGCACAAAAAGGGTAAATCTAGAATTTTACATGGATGCGTTTAGGCATTGGAATAATTATGCGTTTTTATTTGTGATTATTATATGGACATAAAATACAGTATTATATTATATTTTCATAGTTAGGGGGAGTACATCAATTGTTTGAATAATTGCTTGGATGAGTATTGGTCATACTCCATGGATCATGAGTTCGGTGACAAAATGTTTTTTGAATCTTATTTTGATCCTAGTTTGTCTAGAATATGATTAGTTACCTAATATCTTAAGGGCATGTTTGATTATCCGGACTAGACGGGACTGGACTACGAGTCCAGTCCAGTCCAGTCCCACGTTTGTTTTTCCAAAATGGCTTCGGACTACTAGTCCGAGTAGACCCAATAGTCCCCCATACTTGGGACAACTTAGTCCCGGGGTGTTCTATGGTTTTGTTAGTCCCCCAAGTAGTTCGGGACTACTTGGCCAGTCCGGGTAATCAAACAAGCCCTGAGTTTCTAAATTCTAGTTTGTCCTTGTGGAAGGAGAGTCTTTAGCTTACATAGAAATGCTAAACAGTGCGAATAAGCTAGTTGAATAAATGAGCAGATTGGTGTGGCAATGGGACTGGCTTTACTACAATTTCCAAAGACAAAGTTACCCTTCATAAGTATATACCCAAAACAATTCAACCATCGTGGTGCTCTCTTCCTTTCCTTTTTTAACATATGTGACACCCCAATCAAACTCCCCGCCAGAAAATCCTTCCGCTCGAATCGACTCGCCATAGCCTCGACATTATGTTGAAGAAATTAGAGTGCTCAAAGCAAGCCTATGCTCTGGATACATTAGCATGGGAGAACATCATAGGATTTCAACCATATAATATTGGCCTTAGGGGTGATTACCAAATTTAATGTCCGGTATTGTTATTTATTGTCACTACCTCTCCGTGTCAAGATTGAGCCTTCCTGGGATGTAGTAGTCATTGGCTTCCTCTCTTGAATCCAACCCTTAACTCTTCATCACCCGTCGCCACCTATGTTACATGGAATCGGGAATGAGTATCCGGTAAAAGTGTGTTTCCAAGTATCAAACCTTCCTGAACTTAAATTTTAGGATATTGAGATGTGTCCAAAATGGGGCATGGGTATGGGGACATGTCTTAAACACTTATTTGGATTATATATAGTATAATATCCTCAAGTAATGTGTCAGACATTATTTTAGAAATGCAGTTGAAATTAAATAGAATTAAGAAAAATATGAAATTTCTCTCTCATTCATTTGAAGTCTAGAAATGCTGATTACCATACCAATGAGCTTCTTTTTCTTCGAATATTATAAATTTTAGAGGATTAAGGTGTCTATCCATTGGACATGGGGTAATTTGGAAAATTAGAAGAGTCCATGTAACATGGATCACCATCATAGAAGGTGTCACAGGATCAATTTTCCCGAACCAAGTCCAATCCTCCACCCATTCGATAGGAAGAGTCAATTTCGTAAGATACCCAGTTAATTTTCAGACTCAAATTCTGCCTACGATGGTACTAAATTCCAACACTTAGTCTCAGCCAAATTGATCCTTGAACTCCTTCAGTACATCCCATGTCTCAACCAAGGGACATGCTTCATCACTCATTCGCGTTCTCCACCAAAGTTTCAGTATCCGGATAGATACATAGTGGTGGCCAAGACTTTCTCACCATCCGAAATGTGTGCAACCTTGAAATACTGCTCCATATCCCATAGAAAATTCTCCAACTCTTTGGCACTCTGTGTGCCACCAAAGGATTTTGGTTCAGGGACTTTGACTTTGTAAGAAACGTCGATGCCATGGGCACTGCCACAGACTGCCTTCTTTACAAGTGAAATTTGCGATTCCATATCATTGAGTCTTTCCCTTAGCGCGTTCGACAGCGTCGTCATGTCTTCCAACATTTCTAAGAAACATGTTGCCGACTCCGCAACCTATTTCTCGTGAGAAACCCTCAAGGCCAGAAAGCCTTCTGCCACAACATCAAGTCGATCTACCAAAGAGCGAGTCTCATCAGGACTGGCGCCTACCAAGGCCTCCAATTGCGTCACTCTTTCCCGAACCAAGTCCAATCCTCCACCCATCTGATAGGAAGAATCAATTTCGTAAGATACCCAATTAACCGGGCTCTGATACCAA
>BRYF01000004.1:11782500-11792500 GCA_030159135.1 Actinidia polygama | reverse complement strand
AAAGAAATCCGTCATCCCCATGATATCCACAACTGTTTGCTTCCCACCTGTAATTTGGATGATAAAGATCAAGAAAAATGTCAGGCAGATTAAAAAGTAAAAACGAATAATCCATACATCACTAGCAGCAGCTTAGTAGACTTCCATGTTATGGGCAACAATAACAACCATGCACGGTCAAGAATATCACTATTTTCTTCAAACCACAATTATAATAGAAATGTAAAAATCATCAGAAAGCAAGTACATATCTTCTTTTGCAAAAAAAACGCCTTACAAGGGGACTTTACATCTCCAAATACCTCTCCAATGAGGAAATAGACCTCCCTTACCACTCAAATCATGATAGAAACTGAGGAAAGAAACATACTCAACCAAAAAATGCCTCCATAACTGAATCTTTCAAACTTCCAAGGCATCCCGAACTGCAGATATAACATCACTCCATTATTGGTAACCAACAAACAATCCAACTCTAAAGAACTCCAATCGCATGCCAAATAAAACAAGCCAGGACCACTCCATGAAACAAGCCAGAATCTCACTCTACCCACATTATGCACGTTGAAAATAATTACTAAAGCAAAATCCACATTATGGCCTTCCGGAAACCCACCCCATTAGGATCCACAAGTCTGACAGCGGTCCAATTACTCCTCCTCCCCCCTCTCCCCCAAGTGGCCCAATTACTCCAAGATCCTCCTCCCCCCCCCCCCCCTAAAAAAAAACAAAAAAAAAACTCATATTTCCCTTTCTGGACAACATGTTCCAAAGCAAACCTCCGTAACCACTGGCACAAACCGAACTAAGCTTTATCAAACTACAACTTCTAAGTCCTTTATCCTCCCTTACATATGGTGAAACAAACTTTAGACAGGGTCCATAAATTTTCTCATACAATTTATTCAATGACAAAGTATGTTCAAACCTGGTCCCAATATAAGTTGAAGAAAAAAAACTAGGAAGCAAATAAGCCACCGAAAGCCTACTATTTTCCACAATTTCCTATGCATCCTTTTCGTGATGAGTTGTTATCAGTATGGCTCAACAAATGACCAATAAAGGGCAGCCTGCAGAAATATATTTCTTTTTCGACAAGAGAGACAGCAGATTTACTGTTATAAATGACAAAGAAAAAGGGGCAGAGGAAACAAGGACAAAATGACTAGAGAATAGCTGACAAAAAGAGCTGTAACCGTGGCAACTATATCAGATGATATGAGATACAAAGGACATTCCCTTATAAATTGGCTATATAGATAGGCAATAGAAAGTGAAGCCTTATATCCCAATCAAGTAGGATCTACTATATTAAATACCTTTTTTTCCTCTGATAAGGGTTGTGTGATTAGTTAAATCAATAAATTCATGTCGTTTTTTACTTGGAGTGCCCCCGTTATTCTTGGTCCTCCACTCCCCTCACATTTTAATTAACAATGTCTATCACACTTTTTTACCATTGCATCAAGTGGTCTTCTTTATGCAAAAACCAAACAACCATCATTGGTTCTCTCTCAACTTCTCAATTGGTGTTACTCCTACCATTTCATGAACAACTTCATTTTTAAATATATCATTCTTCGTCTTTCCATGAATCCATCTTAAGAATCCTCACTATATTTAAACTCATTTTGCTAATGTGTTGTTTCTTAGTTATCCAACATTATATCTTGTAAAACACCAGTGAGCCTATAGTTGCTTTATAAAATTTCAATTTCCTATTATGCTGGTACATCGATCAAATAATATGTCAGAATCATCCCTCCACTTAACTCAACCAACTTTGATTCTATGGATCACATCATCTCTAACATTTCTGTTCCCATTAATAGTTGAGACTAGATAATAAAATTCTTCAATTAAACCATAAAACTCAATTAACTTTTACGACATTCTCTCTCCAGTCCTAACTAGAGATTTAAGCTTGCAATTACATATGGTTTAACCTCCCATGTTAGGTTTAAGAAAAAGAAATGGATAAAATAGTGATCAATAATTCAATGAAATAATTAAACGGAAAGTCAATAACCTTAGTGATTCTCACTAGCTTTTGCCTATGCATCTAAACGTCTGGGGAAATATACAAATTTAGATTTCGTACCATTTTTAACCAAAAAAAATATATATTTGCCTAGCTCTAACTGAAAGAAGGCTGAAGGCACTTACAACAATTTCTTAAACTGTATCACTTAAACAACCACAAAAAAAAATGGGGGTAAGGCTAACCATCTCCTTACTACCTCTCCGAAAACCTGCTCAAAAGTGGAAGCCTTTTGCACAGGGTACAATCTTTTTTGTTAATTTCAAAGAAAAATGGTCTTAATTTCTCTTAATCTCAAAATTTTAACAATTCTAAATTCTAATACGTTTTCCATTATCCCCATATCTGAACGATCTTCACATTACAGTGACTGGCATCTTGAGAGCAATAGTTCAATTAAGCCAGAAAAATCACTTCCTTGTAAATGAATCGTGATAATGATTATGAATGACGCTAGAGGGGTCTTGAACCCTAGAACTTTGTACGAATTCCAATTTCTTTCAATCCAGTACTCCATTAACAAAAACAAAAAACAAAACCTATACTCCTACTATGTATATATATTTACCCGGGTTGTCTGCGCATCTTGAAACCCTCAGCCGTGAATCCGATGGCGATCTGGCCCTTGGCACCAGCGTTCTTGACGTAAATCTCGAAGTAGTAGAGGAGGCGTTTCACGGGAGCGGGCCGATTGGCCTGGACGACGCCGACGTCGTGGCCGTGCAAGTTCACGCTCGTGTACTGCACCGAGAGCTTGTCGGGAAACACGTTCAAGAATCCTCCATAGGTGTTGATCGTGTTCAGCTCCGTCGGAGCCTCCTCCTCCTCCTCATCGTCCTCCGCCGGCGGAGTCGGAGTACCGGAGTTCTGCTTCCACAGCCCCAGGAAGTACGACCCTATGAGGTCTTGATGATTGTTAACCATTTACGAGAAAAACAAAAACCCTAATTTCGAGTGAGTGAAGGTGAAAGAAAGCCCTAGCGATCGATTATAAACCCTAACGAGTTCGTGACATTGGTGAGCATTTGACTTGATATGGAGAGATCAAGAGAAATTGAATTGCAAAAAAGGAGTTTTTGTTAACTTGTATTTATCAGCACGCATCTCCAACTTCAATTCCCAAACACCTTTTCTACTAGGAAAATTATGAAAGTAGATCTAAAGGTTTCACCAGTGTAACAAAACCAACCATGAGTTTTTAAGTTGTTCAATTTAATATCATATTTTTCCAACATGTAGTGAATCTTCCGTCTCCTTCCAGATTTCTCAACTTGATTTCGAAATAGAATTTCTTCGTGGCCTATTTATCTCGATCTCTCTATTTATGGTCAAATTTGATCATGTAGAGACCATATGAAGATAGCCCAGATCAGCCAAAATTGAAGAGAAACCTAAATTCTATATACTTGAGCAAAATTCGGTGAAATCGGCTCAAAATGGCCCATTCGGTAACTTTGGCCATTTGGTTCTACAAATCATAAATTCAATGCGTTATAGCCCCTATGGCATTGGGCTCAACTCTTTATATAAGTCTCCTAGAGTGGCTTGGCATCTCAACATTTGGCTTAAGTGACTAATTTCGATATTTTGACCCCATTTGGGGTCAATATTAACAAGCTATCTCAATTTCATTTCAACCATTCACACAATTTCTAATACAAAGCCCAAGCCCCTTGTATAGCTTGGCACCAAGATATGGCAACCCAACTCACTTTGGGTACTTTTTAGCATCAACACATGCACTATTTCACATGAAAGACCCAACCAAGTGTCTCATGGACTTGGCAAATGCAGACTACTCAACCTATTGCAACAGTTTACAACACTAGAGACCCAAAACAGGGCTTATGGCCCCTAAATGCACTCAGGTCCGGTTCAATTTCACAACCCAAGACCCCTTTGCAGGCCCCACGACTCATTTGTGAAAGTTATTGAGTAGCAACCCAGTCTCGCGCTACTTTTCAATGACCAAACAGCATAAAATATCTCAAATGAGCCATGTACAACCTTGCCTAGACCTCCCTCATGCTACCGAATCAATCCAAGGCCCGCCGAATTTCATCTATATGCCTATATCCAAGAAAAGACCCGTGTGGCCTAAATTGGCAACTTGTGGGCCACCTCAATCCAAAGAAGCTTCAACAGGACCGGCAAAACATGCAGAGCAAAGCCCGTGCCTAGGCACCTGGGACCATCCTAGGCCTGGCCCAACCAATTGCAAAGGCCCAAATGGACAAACAAGTACACCACAAAATGGAAATACATTTTACCCCCTCATGGTTTGACCCTTGAGCGCTTTATATCCCTGGCCTTTAAAAATAAGCACTTCACTTTCTTAGGTTTTGGACTAAAATGCAATGTTAACTCTATTAAGAGAAAATATAAAATAAGGTAAACACCCTTTCGTTTTCTTATCTGTTTCTCTCTCTCTCTCTCTCTCTCTCTCTCTCTCTCTCTCTCTCTCTCTCTCTCTCCTATCTTGTCTTTCTCCATTCTCTTATACACCCGAGTTCTAACCTAACTAAATATCATCTCAATTTTGCCTAAGTTGTAATCCAGTTTCCATTAAGCGAATTAAACATAATTTTAACATGCATACGAATCCAATTTCCAACACAACATATTCTATCTTTTGTTTAATCAGAAACCCAATACCCACCTTAGTTACTTTTTTTTTTCTTCTTCTTCCAGTATTTAACTAATTCTTCACCACAAATATGAAGCAGCAAACAAGATTTCTTATAATAGCACAAAGTGTTTCCCAATTTTTTAGAAAAGAATAAAGGATCCTGATAATTTCAAGTCATGGATACATTCCAATTCCAAGGTCCTTCCTTTAGCTCTCTAAAATATTTTGAAGTTTTCATATGTTGCCTTGTTGCTGGAGCAATTGTCAAGTTATTTTTCACTTTTAATGATGTGCTACTACTCTTGTAATCACTTTAATCAGAAAAAGACAATCGCTAAGGGTGGGAGAGTAATTAGTTTGGCATGAAGCGATCAAAGAATGTCGGTGAAGCTCTGTTTTGGAAATCTGTAACCAAACAAAGTAAACGATGACAACGTAGAATCAATTTATTTATTCTTAAGTTGGATATTTGGACCAAAAGTAACGGTTAGGTTAGGGTTTCAGGGCAAAGTAGGGAAGAAGATGAAGATAAGTTAGGCATGGGTCGAGGAAGATGACTTAGATGAGGATTTAATTGTACTTTTGCATGAGGGTTGGACTGTGACTTGTACTTTTTTCCATGTTAAACGCTCGCTCATTAATCTAGCTAGTCAATTTTGACGGTAAGGAGATGAATTGCAAGAACACTAAATCTACAAGGAGGTAAGATGACTATTTTTAAATAAACTACTCTTAGGACAAAGGGTGTAAAATGGATTTTGCAAAAAAAAAAAATGACATGACATTACCAACGTAAATAAATTGACATTCTTATTTAATTTATAAGCTTTCTTGTACCATCTTCCGGTCTTATAGAAGATTATGCAATATTTATCGCCTTCTATCAGGTAGAAGCTTATACGATATTTTATAAATATCATAAAACTTATGTGAACCATTTACATGTCAGCAACACATCATTCACATGATAAGCTATGTGTACAAATATGACACAAGAAAACTGCTCCAAACATAGAATAAGGCTGAATTTGATTTGAATAAGAAGTTGTATTATAATTAATCTCATTTTCAACATTCCAAAAAGTGGTAAACTTATCTCCTTTCACTTCATTTTCATTTCCTAATTTTCACATTCCTCTAAGCAAGCCAAATGCAATCTATATTTGTCTTATATGGCCATAATGGTACCACTAAAATCCTAAATCACCGGAAGCAAAAACATAAGTTGAAATGGACATTATGTGCTCCTTAACCACTGCATTTGGCCTGATTAACACAACTGTTTCATTATTGAGGTTATGAGTTTGATATGTACAAGTTAAATTAATCAAGAAAGCTAAATAGATAAGAGACTTTAAGTGTGTTATCGTGCATCCTAAGGGCAATCTCAGCCTCCTTTATTGCTCCTTGTTCTCCATATCCCCTAGTTTTCTAAATTTTCTGTGATGGAAAACAACATAGCAATATATATTCATCATGAAATGTAAATTTAATTCCTAGGAAAAAACAATTATTGCAAATGATTTTTTTAAGCAAGCTAAAACGAAAACAGAAACATGTTTGAATAGGGCTGCAACAAACTTTCACTATAAGTAGCAGTACAACTTGTTTTTTGTTCGGTTTGGCTTGGTTTGGTATTAGCCTAAAACCAAACCATATTCTGATCAGTTCATTTGTAGATCTAAAACCGACCCAAAAAGCATTAGAACCACATCAATCTAGTCCATGCCAAATTGTTTTGGTACTGGTTGGTTCGGTTTTAGAAGTGTTTCTACTAATTCTTCATTGAAATCAAACAATTTGTCAACATAAGTCGCAAAACAAATTTCATCAACTTATTACCACACTTTTTTTACTATGATAAGCATTAAATTCTTCAAAAAGTTGAAAATAATAAGAGACATCAAATGGTGGTTATCACTTAAATATACTAGAATTTGCAGCAAACATGCTACAGGCGCAATGCTTAATATAATAGAGAGAAAATTTAAGAGAGGATTAATTAGAGGAAAAAGACAGAGAAGTCAAACTAATCAAATGGTAATAGATAACCGGATTAGGGTTTATAAGCTCTAGATATAATTAGTGGGTAGGGGGCAAAACTCTTGGTGAGACGGTTGTGCCAAGAGAGAAAAAGTGCAGAGTTCTGGAAAAATAAAAAACTGCAGGGCCAGCTTAACTTTTGGGTTCACAGTGAGGCATTCCCCTTATATGTAATATATGAATTTGAACATAATATTTTTAGGCTGCGTTTGGGTGAAGGATTTGTGGAGGGAAAAGAAAATATAAAGGATTTCACTCCACAAATTTCGATGTGTGTTTCCTTGCCTTATCTTTTCCCTCGCGAAATCCCTCAGCAAATCCTTGGTCCAAATACAATCTTAGTATCATAAGATCATTGCTTGGGTTAGGTTAGTTTTCCGATTACTGAACTCAAAAGTCAAACCAAATAAATTCGACTCTCTCGTTATCAAAACCAGGACCATACCAACATACCAAATAACCAGACCTAATCAAACCACAGTAGATTGAGTCAGTTTGGTTCTTGAGTTAACCTCAGAACAACAACATCTGGTGATACCATAGAGTTGAATATTAAGCTCTAACTTTATAGGATCAGTTAAATCAATCCTCGTGTGGCTAATATATCTAATGATAGGTGGAACTGATCATACTAACCTTGATGTATCAATTTCTCACATTTGTGACATACTTGATGAGCACCCCAACATCTGGTGATACCCTTGATGCTGTCTCCTTCAAGTTTTTAAACTTCCTTTTTGTTTCCCCTTCAAACTGTTTTGCAGTTGAGCCAGAGCTCCCACTGGTCTACACATATCACATCAAAATAATAAGAACAAAATAGGTTTCAAACTCGGAAAAAGAATAAAAAGAGAATTTGGAGAACAAAAATATGTCAATGAAGATGCTAGGGTCAATTATGTACAATAATAGCCATTAAAAAGACGATGACGATAGCGACAATGACAATGGAAATGATGTTTGCCAAATACTACCTTGGAAATCATGCTTTGATATTTAGCATCCAAAATGAACGATAATTTGCTACTTCCCTCTAAGCGTCTTTTTTAGCCTATTTCAACCTTATCATTTTCATTGAAGCTTTAACAATTGCAGTGATGGATACGGTGTGAAAGAAAAGATTCACAAAAAAAAGAAAAAAAGAAAGAAAGAACAAGGAGAAAGGCAAGCTTTGAAAACAAGCAACTAAACAAGTATTATATTGGGTTAAATAATTTGTAATTACCAAAAACTGAACCAATAGCGTTCTCCAAGAAATAGCTTCATGGATAAGATATCACATTTTCTAGCAGCAGATACAATCTGTTGAGGTTCTTGTTAAGCAGTTAGTAGCATCTGATGCCTCCTTGTCCTTTCATAGAATCTATTATAAATTATGTGACCTAGAGAATCCCCTAACAATCCAATGCTCACTCGTGGGATATTCAAACATCACACAAAAGCTGACAAAATTGGCCATGTGAGAGAGAGTTTTACTCTAAGAAGTGCGGACACGGACATGGACACGGACACCAACACCAACACCAACACCGACACCGACATGAACACGGATACGGATAGGCTTACAGACACATGACACGGCGATTCTCAAAACACAAGGATACGGATATAGTGGGAACACGTATTGTATCCACACACAATCAAAACCAATGAAAACTAACAATAAGCACATAATTAATAGATGATGCATAAAAAAGATAAACCACAAGCTATGTTACATGAACTCGGGTACGGGTGTCGGGTGCGGGTACATATCTAAGTATCCGATTCATCTAATTTTCTTTTCAAGGACACGGGGACACGCCAATATATTCATATTCCTAAGTATATTTCTTCGATTTTCTTGGATTAAAGATGTTTACAAGGTGCATTAAAGTATTTCATGCATAATATAAGAGTTCTATGCGTAGTTCATGGTTAATTTGATATCCAAAATATTTTTCTAGGTGCATGTCCTTCTAAATATGTCGGACATGGATCCCATACCCATGTCCGAGGGTCAAGTGTCCGGCACGGGTACTTTACAAATTTAGAATAGTCCATGTAATATAGACCACAAGTCATAAGACAAAGTATCAAATACAATATCCCAACAACTAAACAAAACTAACAAGTATTTAAAGTATTATATAGCATCAAAATAATCCAAGATAAACTACAAGAGCATATGTGCCCCGACGTGTCCCTAGTGTGTCCCAAACGCGTCTAGCTAAAAAAAAATAATAAAATTAAATGTACACGCCATGTGGCGTGTCACAAACGTATGTAGGCGTGTCCCCGGTATGTCTGTTTACCATACATGTCGAACATGGTATCCAATTAGGCGTGTCGGTGCTTCATATGTTTTGCTTCTAGTTCAATGTTTGGAGGTGTACATCTATAATGTTACATCAAGACTTGGCATAAATGCATTAAATCTAGGAGCACTAACGGGCAGGTTCCTCAATAGGGACTTAATACCACCAAAGTCCCGCCCAACAAAACCTAATACACCCATTAATCATTTTCTCCCATTCTTCCCAATATACTTTTCTTTCTCTAAGCGCGCGTTTTGAACCGAGAGTGAAGTTCCGTTCTCAACTGTGAGTGAAATTTGGTTCTCAAGCCCCATTCACAAACGAGTCAACAACTTCCTCCATCCTAAAGCACGATCGAGGTCGATTTCAAGTCCGATTTAAGCACGATCGAGGTTCAATTTTACAGTTACTTCCCGTTTTCAACTGCTCCTCCATCAAACTTCTGCCCCACCTCTTTAATATACTTCGACAAATCAGTAGAAAACAACACCTTCTTATGTACACAAAAGAAGGTAAGAGATCAACCTCCAATTCACGCACATCAACAAATTGTGAACACCTCTTACAACTGCTAGGATCACCATTTCTACAGCTACTTCCAGAATTACTATATAAAACACTACCACCGTCCTACACTTCAACATCAATGCAACTGATCTTATTTGACAAAACTAATTCAAGCATCATCTCTAAATCATCATCACAATCCAACATGCAATAAGCATGTCCACGAAAGCAAAAAGACATGGTCACTGCCCCTGGTTTCAAATCACTCCACTTACGACACAATTTATACACCAAATCATTGTGACTTGAATTTCGAGACAACTTTACAACAGTTTCATCACCACGTTTACACAACAAAATAATTGAATTTTCCATCTCCAAAACTGCACAAAAAGGAAAGTAAAAAGCAAAAACTAACACTAGTAAGAGCGACGCTAATACTAAGAATTCAAAATATTACAAAAAAAAAATTATAACAAGATA
>BRYF01000004.1:11765000-11777500 GCA_030159135.1 Actinidia polygama | reverse complement strand
GATTATCCAGAACAGCACTGGCTAGATCTGCCTTTCCCATCTTCCCCAGGCCTTGGATAATCATATTGTATGTCGCTATGTCTGTTGGGCATACATTATCACTCATTTCATGAAGAACACCCCAAGCTTCATCGAAATAGCCCTTCTTAACAAATGAACTAATCATGGAATTGTAAGTGTAACTCACAGGGTTGACACCCATGTCAGCGAAAATCTCGAACAACTTGCAAGCTAGGCTCAACTTTCCCTTGGCCAAAAATATCGACAAGTATGTATTGACCATATCAATGTCAAAAGAGTATACACCTTTTACCTGAACTCGTCTTCCCCTAGACAGTGAGAATGTTTGAAAAGAATGGTCATTGGAGTTTGCTGCATTGGCCAACTGATCCATATATGGGGATGACGACCACTGATCAATGTTGTGGGAAGCAAACTCCTCATCTTGTTGCCCACTAGCTTTTGAACCAGGGCCAGTATTTATCCCCGAGTCATGTGAACTTATCAACTTCATGATGTCACTAAAGTCACCCTTAGATGGGAACATAGGTGTGAAATCCTTTCTTTTGCTCTGAGGGCTTTTCATATAAGCCTCCATATTGGCTTTCCACATGAGCACAGTTGGCACCAGATTGCTGTCCCTGGTGTGCGTCATGAGCCTCTCCATACAATCCCACCGACCTTGCCTATAAAGCCCAATCAATAACGATGTTATGGTAACTAGATCAACAACAAAGCCTCTGGTTTCCATCTCTTCCACTAACAGCAAAGCTTCCTCAAGCTGGCCTTCCCTACAAAGACACAAAATGACAATGCTGTACGTAATCCCATCCACAAACTGTCCTTTCTTCTTCAAATCGCAAAACAGTGTGTATCCAGCTGCAGCTCTTCCATTTTTGAACAATCCATCAATCAGTATATTATGTGTCCAACAGGAAGCCCTCACCCCATCCTCAACCATTTTCTCAAACAATTGGCATGCTTCTGTAAGTCTTCTTGCCTTAAGCAACCCATCCAAAATTGAGTTGTAAACAACAGTGTCCGGACAAAACCCACTGTACTGCATCTCGCTAAATATCTTTGTCGCATTGTCTATCCAATAGGATTTACAACAACCCTGTATAATGATGCGATATGTGAAGGCATCGGGTTCATGACCAGACCCCTTCAGGTCCTCCCAAACAACAAGGGCATCCTTGACTTTCCCGGTCAAGCAGAGGATGTGAATAAGGCTGTTGTATGTGCACAAGTCTGGACCAAATGAACCATCAGAGCCCTGACTCCTCTCTTTCATCTCTCTGAAGAGGCTCAGGGACATACCTAGATCACCCCAACAACCAAATGCATGAATGCATATATTGTATCCCCATAAGTCCAGCACAAACTGCTGCTTCTCTTTCAGTTTGTCGAAAACCCTTCTAAATTCATCCCTCATATCTGCCTTCCTGAGCGCAACAAACAATTCATTACAAACAATAGCATCAGGAATTATACAACCTGCATTGCCATTACCATTGTCGTTGCCATTATTGCCGCTGGTGGCTTCTAAGAGCTTGAAGAAGATGGACAAGGCCAGACCAACCTGCTCTCGGCGGACAAGCGCAACCAACACGGAGTTATAAACGTCAGAATTCAAGCTGCTGTTAGTTCTCCCCAATTCTTCCTCCATGTGGTCCAAGATTTCAATCGCGGAATCAAATTTATCCATTCGGATGAACGCGTCAAGAAGCAGCTTAAAGGTCCCAGAATCGAGGATAACACCTTCTCGCTTCATGGAGCTCAGCAGATCAATGAGCTCGTGGTGGTTGTGGTTGTGGTAGCGGCGGCAAATGGCACGGAAGATTTGGGTGTAGGAATTGGTTGAGTGTTTGTAGTTTTTCCTGAGAGAACACCATCTGAAGAAATCCAACTTCTTGGATACATCAAGAGAACTCCTTTTCAGGACTTGTAGGACAAGGGACTCGGTGAGGGGAACGGAGTTCTCATCCAGGTTTCGACTTCCTCCATTTTCAGATAGAGCTTTGACAACAGCAGCAACCAGGAGGAGATTTTGGAGTTCGGAAGTAGCAGAAGTGCTGGTGGTAGTTTTGTTTCTCGCGAGGACAAGAAGCGCAGAAGAATAAAGGGATGTTCTTCCGCGTCCATGGCGCATTTTTCTTCTTGTTATTCCTCTGGTTTCAATGATTCCTTATCAAGTTCCTCTGATTCCCAATGAAGCAGCTGTCAATAAATGTTTTGTGTCACATATGTTCACTCTTCAGCCTGTTTTTTCTCTTCCTGCTTCTGGCTAAACACAGTAGACATAGAAGTATCCATAATCACATTAGATAAGAAGAAAAAAACTAGAATAAAGCATCAAACAAATTGAATGAACTGGCACTTAACGATTGCGACAAGTTTTCATGTTATTTCAATTTCAAAAATGTAAAATAATATGCATGCCTATGTTGACCTTAACTATAGAAGATAAAGCTCTAGAGCTGAACTGAGTCCTTAAACCTTCCCCTCCGGTTTCACAATTTCCCGGGGCAACTCACCTGAGGTTTCTTTTTAATTGATCAATTTATGAGAGAGACTCTGCTGCTCCCTCTAACAATGCAGGTGATAGCCCAAAAGAAATCATATTAAATCATAGTCCGGAATTTATTTCTAATTTAATTTTTTTAAAGAAAGTCAGGATGTTCAACATGTCTTGATCGTCCCCATTTTCATATTCCTCCTCAAGTTTTTCTCTACATTCCTTGCAACAATCCATGTATCCACTATCTATGTCTTACAAAGTCCCTAATCCCAAACCTAATTACGATGAGTGCAAGAAGTAGCATTTAAAGATGGGGATTCTCATCAAAAGCATAAATAAAAGCATAGATACTCATAGGTTCTTGATATGTCATGCCACAAAAAGAGTATAACATTTACTTGCAACAAGAAACCCCATAGGTATCACAATTCACAAGAAATGGCATAAGTAGCATGATTACGTGAAAACATATAAGCCCAGATAACAAGGTAGCCATAATCACCTTAGCTGATTGCACAAACTACCATGCGTAGAATTAGTTATTTTTGTTCTGACTTCCTGTTTTCTAGTGGACTGACATCTGAGTTCATTCCAACGATGCTAATCCAAAAGTTTCTGAAATTTCACCAACATATGGCTCAATGTTATCAGAATTTTTATAGATAAGTAACTCGATGCTGTCAGAATTGGCAGCATAGAAATTTCAAATACTGTATTGTGAAAACTGGCTCTTCAAAGAGTGCACAAAATCAGGATTCGGCACACCAAAGAATAAAGCCGCGAAATTATTCTGTATTAAAGTAGCAGCAACCCATGAATGTTGAGCAGTATTCCTAAAAGATAAGCACAATAAATTCCTTGGTATAAACTAGTGCTGAGGTGATACTATTGAACAACTAATACAAAGTAGAGTGGGATATTGAGAGCTGAGGCTGGTTTCTTGAAGGTGAAGAAGTCAATTTAACAGTAGGTAAATATCTTTCTATTGTTTTTCTTACCGTCTCCAACCCTTAACTCTTCTTTTTAACCATATTTGAGCAAAAGTTTTAGCTAAAAGCACTCCAATACTTGCTCTTTTTTGAAATTTTTTCTACAAAATCCCAAAATATCTTTTGACCATTTTGATGAAAAATAAATACATCTACAATCCTTACTCTTCAAAGAAATTCATCAGATTTGAGACGAAAAGTGTTTATAGCAAATGTGGTGAAGGATTTGGTTCATCCGTGATTGGATGAACTTGGTATGAAAGCATTGGACCTCATCGTTTGCCCTTCCTTTTTTTTTTCCAATTCAAATTAGATGAAGAATTGGAGATTCCTTATACCTATGTTATCACAAACCAAAAATGTTTTTCTTCCATAATGACACATTTTGCGAATTTTGGGCAATACAAATTCTTCATTAGCTCAATTGCTTCCATTAAGGAGTGCAGCCCCGAGAAAGAGGACCCAAATTCAAATATATGGCTATAGCCTATGGGCTTTTTGATCGTTTGTATGCAATCACCGAGGGTTTATCACCATTTATAATTTTTGTAAGAAGTACTCATTGGAGCTTAGAAGCCTGACTTACCGGCCGCGGATGCTGTGGCCGGCCAAGACGGTGAGGGAAAAGATGTTCCCGTCGGTGGCTACGGACGCGGGATTGTGGCCGTCGGTGCTCTGGAGATGCAGAGGTTCAGGTTCAGAGAGAGAAAGACAGGAGAGGCCAGAGAATACGATGGACGGTAAACAACACTTCTCCCCCTTACAGTATTGAACGATTCCACTTTTTCCTTCCAACAAAATATTTTTCTATTTTGGCCCTCGACCTATTGAATTGGTTACAATTAGGACCACTCACTAACTCCATCCACTGTTTTGTTGGAATTCTACACGTGGCGGCCACATAAGCGCCACCCAACATCCATATCCGGATCCAACCCCCAAACCATTCCCAACCCAGTCCCCTAACCCGACCCCCGAAATCCGAGCAACTCCAATAGACAAACCATAATTAAGTTTTGCTAATATATGAAGTATTTCAAACAAAAAATCACTCCAATAGACCCCCCAAATGACCCCCTAAGAGTAGAGGGTGCTAAGAGTTACTGTAGCAACCCCATATATATTTATGTAAATAATTCCTTTTTTATTCCAGCATTCTAGTTGTCATCTCTCTTTCTCATAATCCGAATAAAAGCGACTATGGCAATGGCTGGATTACCATTCTTCTAGTAAGTGCAACTTTTTTTTCTCTCCAAGCTCATCACTACACCCTTCACTGCCAAACCCTAGACCTTAACCCCATCCCCTACTCTCCAAAAGTTGTTCTCAAAATTTGAACCTCTTTGGCCCATTTTGCAAAATAAAAAACCCACCCAAATCCACATGATTTTTTTTGAATCCATAGCAATCGCTAATTTCACTGGTTAAACAAATCCAACTGCCAAATATGATAATTTTCTCAAGGTCTTAAATTAAAATTGGTATATTTGAGACCCTACAACTTGGATCCCTTATTCAAATCTAAGTTCCAATTGGTGAGCAAAGAGAAGAGGGGGAGGGGGTGGGGGGGGTGGGGGTGGGGGGTAAGGGAAATCAAAGATTTTTTAATTTCTTTTTTTATTTTTCTCTTAAAATGATGTATATAAGAAGAGAAGATTTCCGCAATGGAAGTTTGGAAGTGTGGGTTCCGGGGACTGGAATGGGGAGAAGAGAGAAAAATAATTTTTTTATTGGTATAGAGAAACCATAGAATGGATTGTTCGAGAGAGTAATTAAATAGCTGTTCCCATAAACTCTTTCTATGTGATCCAGGGGGGCTGGTAAAGTTAGGGGTTTAGTAGGCAGGCTTGGACTAGGGGTGGTGGTTATGGGAATGGGCATCCTGCGCCACAGATGTCATTTTCCTTTTAAAAAATTAGGCAGAGTAAGTGAATGGACCTAATTGCATCCAATTTAATAGATTTAGCATTTAGGGTCAAAGTGGAAAAAAAATTAATTAGGGGGTCAAGGTCGGAATATGTCAATACTTTAAGGGGGCAAAGTGTAGAAGAATTTATAAGATTAAATAAGTCCTTTTATAAACTTTTTGAATAATGAGGAAAAAGAAAATATTTTTCTTAGTTTCCCACTTTTTGTATTTTTTTTCTTTCCTTATTTTGTAGCTAATTAGAGAAGGAAAAGAAAAAAAGATCTTCTGTTTAATTTAATGATATTTTAAGTTGTTGATTTTTTTCTTTGCTCCATTATTTAGAATTCAAAAAAGGAAATATTTTGTTCTTTCTCATTTTTCTTTTCTTTTTTTATCTTTTAACAAAATCAAACAAAAGAAAATAACAACTTCCCCTAAAATTTCTCTTCCATTTTATTTCCTTTTCTTTCTTTTTCCCTTGCACAAGTGTGGAACGCATTCTAAAACTCCCCCCATGAGTTGAAGGAAGACTGGGAGGGAGATGAGAATATATATATATATATATATATATATATTACATCATTTTCTTTTCCTTTCTTCCCTCTTTCAAACTTTTTTTTCTCTTCTCAATTACGCAAATCCAAGATCCCAATCTCTCTTTTAAAAATATAAATGAATCTACATGCAAACCATTCTATAGCTTCTAGCTCGCCCAGCAGAAGTAACAGATTTCTTTCTTTTTATTTTTGTTTTCTTGAACATCAAATATGGGAAAAGAAAATGAGAAAATCCACAACCCAAATAGCTTTTTATTTAAAAATAAATGATTCAATAAAAGGGAAGACATCAAATGCCTTTTTTATGCATCCTCCTCTCCTTAATTTATTGCTGCTTGCTCTCCATATCCCTAATTTTCTGTCATGGAAAACAAGAAAGCAAGGGATATTTAACAAGACATGTAAATGTATGTGTATGAAAAACAGAAACACAAATTCTTGCTGATGATTTTTTAATTAGAAACATGGTTTGGGTTTGGGTTTGGGTTTGGGTTTGGGTTTGGGTTCGTATTGGTATAGAACCAAATCAAGTTATTATGAGTTATTGTTTCCCGAAAACATTAGAACCAGAGCAATCTAATACATGCCCAATTGGTTTGATTCCGGTTAATTTGGTTTTGTAATTCTCGACCAAAATCTCATAATTTGTGAATAAAAGTCGTACAAGAAATCTAAATAACATATTTTCACAAAGTTTTATTTGAAAATAAGCAAACGTCGACGGTGGTTTTTACTCAAATATATACATATACAAATATTATTATTTAGTATTAATTACAACCATAGTTGTGTATATATGTAATGATTTTGGATGAATAAGTGATTAATTACCTTGGTTCGTCAATTTAAGTTTTGACAGTTGTGACATACTTGAGGAGCATCCCAACAACATCTGGTGAAACTTTTGCTGCTGTCTCCTTCAAGTTCTTAATCTTAATCTCTGTGTCCTCTTCAAGCTGTTTTGCAGTAGATCCAGAGCTCCCACTTGACTACATATATATAGCCCACCAAAATAACAAGAACCATATATTTTTCCAAACTGAAAATAAAATGAGTTTTAAAACTTTCTTAAATGGTTTTCTAGAAACTGCTTTTGAAAGAAAAAAGCAATATTAACTTTCGTATCTTATTCATTTTTGAGCAAAAATAATTTGAACACAAAATAGGTTTTTGTTTTTCAAAACAATTCTCGAAAACAAGTTTCTTAAACTGGGAACGAAACAAGTTTTTCATGCTTTCTAGGAATTGAATACAGGAAAAAAGAAAACAGAAACAAAACCTAACAGGACCAAAGACAATGGAAATGATGTCCAAATGGGAACGATAATTTGCCAAATACTACCTCGGAAATTTTGTTTTGATATTCAGCATCCAAATGGGAATGATAATTTGCTACTTCCCTCTCCGCTTCTTCTTTCGCCTGCCTCAACCTTGTCATTTTTACTGAATATTGAACAATTACAATGTGAGAGAAAAAAGGAAAAACGGAAAGATGGAAACAACAATGAGAAAAGCAAAGCTATGATAACAATCAAGAAAAAAATGAAAATATATTGTGTTAGAAATCTTATAATTCAAAAACAAAATGAACAACTAGAGTTAATAACTCTGAGAAATAGAAATGTGGGGGGTTCGATTTTACGGTTTCTAGCAGCAGATACAATATGTTGGGCTTCTTGTTCGGCAGTTAGTAGCATTTGAATGCCTCCTTGTCCTCTCATGGAATCCATTGTAAATTATGTGCCCTAAAGAAAAAATAATGAGATTTTAGAATAATAAAAAGACCTCACACTTGACTTAAAAGTGTGAGGGGCTAATTAACACAAATAATAGTGAAAGGACCAAAATGAGATTTTAGCAAAAGTGCAGGGATTCCAAATAGCCATTACTTTTCCATCTTTTCTTTTTCTTTTTTTTACTTTGGATTTTAAAAGCTGAAATTTTTCGAAATAAAGTATGAATATTTTGTTTTGTTTTTGTTTTTTTGATAAATTAAATAAAGTATCAATTACATCTTCATTCCTTTGAACATGCATGATAGCATCCTATGATTTTCGTGTGCTTAATTCATGTAAAAACATAACGGGCCATGGTCAGCGGCAGAACCACGTAAGAGCAAGTGAGGTTAATTGACTCTACTGGGGAAAAAAAAATTATATTATTTTTCTTAATATAATTTATCATAAATATAATTTTGACCCCACAAAAATTAGTAATTTATCCTAAATTTTATAAATTCTATAATTATGACCCCATTAAACATAACTTTTGAATGAATATAAATTTTTAAACCCTACTAAATATTTATTCTGGCTCCGCCCCTAGGCATGGTTGTACATGTCCCCCAATATCATACACCCAAAGTATAGAGCTTAATTCATGCGAGTAGAAGGTCATTTTGCCAACATCAATCAACCACTAAAATTGTGCAATAGCAATGAAGATCATAGGCATGCAATCTTTTCTTTTGGGAGGGGCTACGTATATGTATGTGTATATGTATGCTTATCTTGATTACAGATTCAAGAAAATAGATCAAATTAAATAAATCCTACAAATAATTCAAAAAATAAGATCTAAAGGAAACATGTAAGAATGTGATTACCTGTGTAAATAACAGAGAATGCAAGAAAGCTGTTTTCTCCAAAAACGGGACAGATCCAGTCATTATTTTATTTATTTATTTATTTTTCAGGAAATATATTGAGAGAGAGAGAGAGGGGTTGGCTACGTGGCCCATGAAGAGGATTTTTCTCCCCTACAGTTTATAGTTGGTTACTAATTAATGGTCTTACATTTGTACGAAGTTGAGATACTTATGTTCCTAAAAGCATGCTACGTACGTATACATTATTTGAATGAAGAACACTTAACCGATTGTATCTTCATCCATTAATTTATTTTGCACGACTGTAGTGCTATTTTCGGATGTTTGATTTTGATCGAATTAGTCGGTCCAGCCGGATACCGAGTTGAGAGAGAGAGAAATTAAATTGCTCATGCTTATCCATTTTTATGTGTAAACAAAGAAAAACTGGATTCATTGTAGACCCGGCCATGCCACTTGGAAGTGGTTCATCTTTCATTTGGAAATATAATGTTGAGTGAAAATAAGCAATTCGTTTTCTAATTCCTATAAGATAAACGACCAGTAACATTTAGATAAGAGTTCAAACAAGCTTTCTCTTCTAAGTAGCAAGTACATGTCTGTATCATCCAACCCCAATTGTGTACATGCAACCTTCTTATCATAATGTGAACACCATATTTCCTTTAGTCAAAAGAAAAGGCTACACTGATCATGCTCATGCATGTGATTAATGAAATGAAGTTAGTCAAATCGCCATGGCTTTAATTTAAAGTTTAGTTGTGCAATTATGTAACAATCTCCATTAAGAATCACTAAACAAGTGAAATAAAACAAGAACATGCCATTGTCAATGAATATATTGTTGTATATGATGGGATAGGGGCCATAAGTTTGGGGCTAGGTTGAAAATCAGTGCCTTTTTGCGATACCTAGTCCGTAAGCATTGCTTTTTTAATAGTAGTGCCTATGATTAGGAACTATGATATTTGTGACAAATTATTAACTTATATAACCACCAAGACTATAGAAAAATTAATGATTTTTAACTCAACTAATTGTGTTCATATCAAGAAAAAAGAAGACTTGGTTCCCAATTAAGCTATAAGAAAAACTAGAAAAATATTTTCTGATGGTACCAATATGTATAAATTACTATGCTGCACCAAAAAAACTGACTCTCAAGGTTAGATCCCATTAAAAAAAAGACCTTTCAACAGGGGTTGATACTTTTTTATTAATTAGTTGGGAGTACTCCATACATATGATAATATAACCATTAAAATTGAGAAGATAAATAAATTTCTTGCCTCCACAGAAAACAGAAGAATCCTTGTTCTATAGTATGTATGATGATTCTTGGGCTCTTGTTGATTTCCTTCATAAGCAATTAAGGCTTTGTTTGGATTAAAGATTTCGTGAGGGAAAAGGAAAAAATTCAAGAATCTAACAATATCGAACGGTTGGATCATCTAAATCTTTCATTTCATTTTCCGCTTCTCCTCCTGAAGTGTGACATTGCAATTTGACTTTGACGTAAAAGAGTGTTGACTATCACAATTGAAAGTGTAGAGACTTTGTAAACATGCATAATGTACAAGTAATTTTGAAGTTAATTTATAAGGTATAGAGAGTAGTGCAGCAAGCCTCATTGCAAGTACAAAATAAGCTAGCTCGCACATTATCTTTCCCCTCTTTGTTCTGGTGTTAGCCCTTTGCCTTTTCCACAACTAGGACAACCCTTCAACCCAAATCCTTGGCAATCGTAGCATCTAAAACAATTCATATATATTAATTAGCACGTGAATTAGAGGGGAATTGAAAAAAAATAAAATAAAAGAAATAATTTAGTTCTAAAAGAATATAAAAACTTACTTCCAACGCTCAAATATGTTCCCATTCTTTTTATTCTTTCCTGTACCCTGAATATGAACAATAAAGGCTTTCGTGTTACCCTATAAGCAAGTAGCTTCTCATGCATTTAGTTTTTAAGCTGGTTTTATTGTCAAAAAAAAAAACACTTTTTATTGTCAAAATATTTTACTTTTTTGATAAATTAATGGGAAAAGTTTCAAAAAGTAGACTCTATTTGAAGAAAAAACAAATAAGAGAACAATAAACCAAAGTATGTACACGTACTAGTTATTGAGAATTTCAGATAAATTTAAATGTACTTCACTTTCAGAAGCTCATGTCATGCTGGATTTGATTAAAGAAGAGTAATGACAGCCCAACCTTACATCCAGGACAGTCTACTGCACCTTTGCCTCTACATGTTTTGCAGTTTTTTATGACCTGCTCATGAATAATTGCAAAAGACAAAAGAAATAATTGACATATGGAGTGGTGATATAAGAGTCATATTGGGATGTTGAATTAGATTACTTGAAGCAGTACTTATAAGTACGCAAACTTGTATAATTTTGTAGAGACAATTAAGATGCAAAAACAAATACCGAGAAGCCACTGGATTTTGCTGCAAATGCCGTGAATATTGTACTTCCTCTATGTTGATCCCAACTGGTAGGAGCAATCTGCAGATTTAGTTGAGGATGAATTGGTAATGCTGGCAAAGTCATCCAGTTCCAGTTACAACAAATAGAAGATGTCTTGGCCATTTTTCTCCTGGATACAACCAACAACTTTAATCTCACTCCTGCACAGATTTATAGTTAAGGTCGACTCTTATTTAAATAGAAACCGATAAATGAAGCAGATCGATTCTATAAGTGGATAAGGAGTTAATGTCACCCACATATTTCTATTCATGGTCCCCCATCTCTCTCTCTCTCTCTCTCTCTCTCTCTCTTTCACACACACACACACACACACACACAACAACAACAAAAAAAAAAAAAAAAAGCATTTATGTGGTTTTTAGTGTACTTAAACGAGACACAGTATGCAAGAGCAGCCCATCCGTTCCGCAAGCTAGCTAGGGTCTAATCACGGAAACTCTTCTACATAGTGAAGCATCTATTTATAAACATTAGAGAGGTAAAAGCGCTCAAAGATCAAACCACTAGGGGGCAAAATAAAATTTGCCCTTTTTCATGTGTGCTCTGAACTTTTATATATATATATATATATATTGTCCATACAACATGTAGCATTTCAAGTACACTTATTTTTTTAATTATTTCTTAATTGTCGAACATTTTGTCAGTCGACTTTATAATATCCCTACAAATAGGGAAAATCAAAACGTGTACCATAGCCATAGGGAGTGACCGAGTGAATGATGGAGAGAATTCAATTATACAAGCCAAGTTTTTTTCTCGCATCCCGGACTCTCGCCCTTTGCTACTATGCCATGTGCCCGGAGGCGGGGTGAAATTTCGAACCCAAGACCTAAGTCTTGATAAAGCCAGCCCTTTATCACTTGGCCAAACCTTAACTTCTACTAGCCAAGTTTTTCCAAAGAAGAAGAAGAAGAAAGCTTTAGTGCATCACTCAGCACCAGCTTAAGTCAGGTCAGGTGGCTCACTCAAATACAACCAGCCCCTTCTTTTGATGGGTCAGGGCTATGTAAATGTGCCCAGTGGCGACTCCAATTTTTTTGTTAATAGTGTCGTGCGCCCTTTATATTTATTTTATGGGTTCAACTTTTTTTAAAACATATATATAACACTAAAAAAAAATTAACATTTTAACCCTAAAAAAAACAAAACCTGCTGACCCCATCAGCACCCCTGACGCCGCCCTGAATGTGGGCCTGGGTGTGACATTATAATAAACCCAAAACTAAATACTAAAACGAGCACTATACCAAAGTTACATTTTAGCCAGACTGCGCCAGAACTGGAGTTGAGGCAGGTAATTTAAAACTTTTCTAATTTATTAACTGGTAGCATGTAATTCAAAACATTCCTGTTGACAAATACGCCAACAACAAAAGAAGGGCACAGGCACTGATGAAATAAAATGAGAGAGACTG
>BRYF01000004.1:11725000-11727500 GCA_030159135.1 Actinidia polygama | reverse complement strand
GACAGGTGTCATCCATTTGGAACTTGGGACAGGAACATGGAACAGCTGATCCCCATCCTAGTTTGACATATGTTGCACCAAAAATACATTTTACAAAATTATTTTAGTGAATTTTTTTCATTAATTAAAATTTTATATATATTTTAATTGTCATTTACAAGAAAAATAAAAAATAAAAAAATTCTATAAATTTAAAAAAAATCTATTAAAGATTAAAAATTAGCTAATTTGTTGAGTAAAAATATTTATTTTCTGCTTTTTAGTGAACAATTTTTTTAAATTGTATGAAACTTATTACATTTTTGACTTAACCAAAAATATATAAATATTGATCAAACAATTAAAAAGTTCATTAAAGATAAAAAATTTAAAAAACAACAAAATTATTAGGCGAAATTACTCAGACATCAATTGTATTCTAAATTACTTTTACTTTTAACTATATAAAATTGTGTAATTATACCTAATAAAAACAAAAGGATAAAAATGAGATAAGTTCAAAGGAAAAACAATTTTGAATTTTGATCATAGACACCTCTTTTGAAAAAAAAATTTGAGAAAATGGGAGAGAGAAATGCATCCCTCTCTTCCTAGAGGATTCTTAACCCAACTCTAAAACTCCATTTTAAAAAAAAAATATTTTTAGTTTTTAGTAAAGGTGGAGAGAGAAATGAATCCAAGAGAGGTTAAAAAGTGAAAAAATAATGGGCCAGATGGGGAAAAGTTCTGCAGTAACAAGCTAGGTAAAATTGTTATTTGCCAAAACAGATAGGGTCACTTCTCTCGAAGAAAAAAAAAGTTTTTTTAATCATCAAGCTGCCTCTGTGTAAAGTCAGCCACGGGGCAATTGGGGCCCAATTATCAAACGCCCATGGGGCTGGCACTTAAAAGAAATTTTGTTTTATTTTTTTTAAAAATAATCCAGATGATTTAAAATTGAACAACAAATATGAGTTTTTTATAACTCAATACCCAAAAAGTTTAGAGAAAGTTTAATCATATTGGTTGTAAATATAGTAAGACACCTTTAAATCCTACTAATAAATTATTCTCTTACAAAGGAGAACTAGTAAATCAAAAAGAGTACGCTAAAATTATTGAAAGTCTGATATATGCAATGAGTAATACAAGACCTAATATTGCATGTGCTATTAGAATACTAAATAGATTTACTTGTAATCCTAGTTTTGAACATTGGAAAGAACTTAATAGAGTTTTGAGAATATTTAAAATATACTATGCATTATGGTCTACATTACTATTGTAATAATTCTGTTTTAAAATGCTATAGTGCTGTTAATTGGGTTTTTGATAGAATTAATTCTAAATCAATTAATGGTTGGTTATTTACTACTGGTGGTGCTATAGTTGGTTGGTCTTCTAAGAAACAATTATGTATTGCATTGTCATCTATGGAATCTGGATTTATTGCTATGTCATTGGTTAGTAAAGATATTATTTGGATGAAAATTTTTATTAGATGCATTCTATTTATTTCAGTTCCTAAGGCACCAATTACTTTATATTGTGATAATCAAACTGCAATTTATAATACTAAGAATGAAAGGATATCTAATAATAGCAAACATATTGCTATGAGATACAATCATATCTGACAACTTGTGAAAAAAGGTAAAGTTGCACTTAAATATTTACTTATTGATTAAATGCGTGCAGATCTATTGACAAAATCACTAAGTGGTGCGAATATAAATAAAACCATGAGGGATATGGGACTATTACCGATTAATTAGAGGTAATCTTGACTGTAATCTACTCTAACTAATAGATGTCAGAAAATGTGAAAATAATTTGATTAGAGTTCAAATAAATTTAGTCAATTACTATCCAATAAATGTTAACGCGAGGTTACATTTTTAATACATTGTTTATTTTTGAATAGTGGGGGTAAGTCTATTATTTTAAAGTCTTATATCTAGTTAATGCATTGAAAATTTAACGACAAGAAAGTTGAACTTTGTTCTTAACAGAACTCATAGCTTTTGTGAGGTGATATAGCGGTTGTGAAACCCCCTTGATGAGTCTGTCTTTGCAAGTATGGAGGTAAGGGTCGCTTCCTATGGGTTATCGGTAAAATCCTAAAGAATTTACTAAGAAGGATTGGAGCAAGGCCCATAATGCATTGCCTGTGAGGATCATGAATTAAGTATGGTACAAGTATTGTTTCATGCACTTTAAATTCATAAAGATCAAGACATAGTTCTCTTTAGTTTTTAAAATTTATTGATTCATATTCAATTATAGGTTCAAGGCTAGTCCACCTATGGACATGTGTTATACTATACCCAAATTTTTTTGGTTATCATATTTACTTATTTAATTTTTAATAAATAAGTGGGGGATTGTTATATATTATGTTATATATTTATTAATAATTAATAAGGATATTATTTATATTAATGATTTTTTAAGATTAAAGAAGATTTTTTAAGTTTAAGGAGATTCATGTTTGTGAGCAAACTTTGTTCATTGATAAACT
>BRYF01000004.1:11662500-11667500 GCA_030159135.1 Actinidia polygama | reverse complement strand
GAAAATAAACTTTGTGGGTTAAAAACTTCTTTTGTGTGTATAAGAATGAGCGCTTTGTGAGAGAGAAAAAAAATATTCCTAACATAGTCCCAAATTTAACGGTGCATTTGAACGAAGTGAGCTATAGGGACCACTTAAACACAAATTTTGGACATGTATGACCGAAGTGATAATACAATGGTAATTTTTGAAAGAGAAAAAAGAATTGTTTTCTTTTTCCCTCATCAAATTTGGGATCCAAACACAATCGAAGGATGTATGTGGGAATTAGGAAAGAGTTTTGTGAGGAAAACAATCTTGGACCCTCAACTTGATGAACAAGACTAACTGGTTCCTTGCAAATTAACATGATCTAGACGCATCTTCACCCCTTGTTCCTGCAACCACAAATCAATAGTGATAATTGCTTGGTCAGGGTGGCTGGAAAACACTTTGATGCTTAAGTTAATTAGGGCTTTTTAAGAGAATGATGAAGGGAAGAGATGATAGAGGGAGAGAAAGGAGCTCACCCTTTTGGTGTGAATTGTGTAAGTGTTGGGAGAATTGCCTAAGGGGTATTTATAGTGGTTTTAGAGCATTTTAAGTCTTTTTACCATTCTGCCCTTATTTTGGAGTCTTCCTCGACAGTCCGTACAATTGTCCGTACTGTTGTTAGTACTCTGTCACGTGTGACTGACCTTCTGACTTTATAGGGTAATGGAGAAGCATTTGTCTCCAAGTCTTTCGTACTACATGCTGCCTGATTTTGCAACCTTTACTGGGACTTAATTGTCCTTTCAGTAGTTCTAGTCAGCCACTCTTGTGCTGCTTCGTATAATTATTTTTCCTTGACTATTGACCTTGCCCGGTGTTTTTCCAATTCGGCATACTGAATTGACTTTGCTAGTATTCATGCCTTGTCCCACATTTGCGGGTTAATCCGACAGTTCGGAGCTCTCCAGTTCAACGTACTAAACTAAGTTTGCCTTTAATCCCGCTTGGTACCACAGTCATGGGACATCTCGACGGTTTAGAGCTTCCTATTTGGTTGATCTGTAATTGGATCCTACTGGTGCTTATTTCGTCTCTGGTGCCTGAGTTGTGTCCAGCTCGGTGTGCTTTGCTCATCTTTGGCTCCTTAATTTGTAAAGTGTCTACTCAATTTTTTCTCCCCACAACTGCCCCCAGCTTTTGGATGGTTTTGCCGTAGGTCGGATCGCCCGACAGCTCTTCTTGTGAGTTTGCCTGGATTTTGCTCCTATTCGCGCCCTGATTCTAAATGGATTTCAACCGCCATTTTTTACGATTGGATAGAAGGTGTTGGCCATCATTGTTGTCATGTCACGGCTGACCGGGTTGCTTCCCGAGAAGTTATGGGCATCAAACAGGCCCTTGATGCTTCATAAAGAAAATTTATTATTTTGCCCCCATTGTTTCTCCATTGCATTTCTCATTTGAGGTTCCACTGTTAAGGATTTCTTTCAAGCCTCTTGAGTTTGTCATTGTTCCTCCTTCAGATCTGTAACTCTTTCTTTTTCTTTTCTAGGCTTCTTAGATGATCACTCTCCTAGCTCAGGCCGTTACTTAGCTGTAGTGCCAAGTGGGCACACTGGTAGCTAGTCTGTCAAGAAGGGAGACTTCTTTCAAAAATGTTGGTTAGCAGGTCGGGCAACATTACTCTGTTCAGCTCGGGGATCTTGGTTCATGGTTGGATGTTAGGTCTTCCTGCTATTGAAGCTACTTCCTCTTCTCTACCCCTTCCTACTCAGATTTTGCCAGTGATTGCTCAGTCAACTGACACGACTTAAGGCCAAAAAAAGGTCAAAAAGGAGACTCGGGTTACTCTTACTCGACAACTCTTCCTCCTCCTTCTCCAGTTCCTCCCTGGCAAGTGGATCCCATAGTCCCTGATCCTATTCTCGGCATCCAGAGATTAGAGTTGGGTGTCGCACGGTCACTAGTGCCAATTAGATCATCACTGATGCCGTAGTTCCTTTGGCATTCGGCCGTTCCCTTATGCTTTCCAAGGATCTGGCTCGTCACGCAGGCAATGATAATAGTCACCTTTTGGCTAGTTCATTACAGTACTCTCTCATGGTTCGTCCTTTTTCCTTCGTTGAATTATTTTTAATTTGTTCTGGTGCTAAGTGTTTGCTCCTTCCTCCACAAGCTTCTCAAATTATAACCCTCGCCTTTGAGCGTTTTTCAGGAAAGAGCTAAAGTCATGGATGAGTTGTAGAGTCAAAAAGATGCATTGGGAGATCAAGTTGTCCGAGCTGCTCAAGAGAGGGAGGTATTCATGAAAGCTTCCGTTGAAGCTCGCTAAGTTAAAGTTGTGGTGAAAGATAAGTTGACAAAGGCAGATGAGGCACTTGTCCAGGCTTAGGATAACTTCACCTCGCTACCGTGGAACTTGATGAGCTCCAAGCTGATTTGACAATGTAGGAGGTTGCTTCCAAAGATGTTGGATATGTAGAGGTGGGGTAATATTATTCAGTTTAGCTCAGGAAGCTCATGTACAAGATCTTTGTTGACTGCTAGCGCCGGACCTTCATTTTACCAGATTGGTAGAGAACGATGTACTTTATCATGACATTGTATTTCCATGGCCTTAGGCTGAACCTTCTGCGACTCATGAGGAAAGGGTTGGCACGCAGTCAGTCCGTGAGGATCAAATTGACCCTGCCCAAGTTGATAAAGCTGACCTTGATGGGATCTTCAATATGGAAACTCCCAAGCATGAAGTTGGTGTTGAGGCTGCTATCTTGGATGGTGACTCTGTCGAGTGTAACAATGCTTTACCGCTCTTCGCCTTTTGCACTCTTCTATTTTTGCTTGTAGTTTTGGCGGGGTGTGAACCTTGTGGGGATGTAAGGTCTGCCCCTTTTGTGAACTGTTCTGCTTAGGTGTTGGACCCTATATAAACCCCACCTTTTTTTTATTTTGCTTTCTAAAATGGCCGCTATGAGGCATGACTTTCTCTTGAAGGCTAACCAACTTTGTTTAGTATTTGTTTGCCAAATGATTCCACTTGGATTTTTCGTTTGGCATTTTAGCCAGTGAATTCTTTTTGAATCAGTAGCCCAATCAAATGATTTCATTTGGTACTTTCTCGGCTAGAACACTAGGAATTTTCTGGTGAGGGATCCATGTCGATCAAAAGATTTTCTTTGAGATTATTTGTTCGGGAGCCTGACCAAATGATTCCATTTAGATTTTTGTTCAACAAATGCTCATACGTAGGATTTTTATGTCTTTGATTCTTTTTTGTTCTACTGCGTTTTCCAATTGACTTCACTTGGATTTGTTGCGTTGGCCAAGTGATTCCACTTAGGTTTTCTATTTGGCCAAGTGATTCTAGTTGGCCTTTCTGTTCGACATCCCAACCAAGTGTTTCCACTTGGATTTTCCTATTCGGCAGCTCGACCAAAAATTACGTTTGGCTTTTTGTTCAATCAGCTCCAAACACTTGGATATATATATCCAATGAGAGACCTGATGCCGACCAAAGAATTATCTTTGGATTTTTGTTTGGCCAACACCAACATTTGGGTTTATCCGGTGAGGGAACTGGTAGCAATGAAACAAAAACAAAGCATAACTTTGGTTTGACACTTGATCTTGAAACGGTGTCCTCGTATTGGATTTTCAAAATATTTCTTAATTTTAACTAGGATAGTGTATAACACTCAATCCTATAACATTTAGACCCTTCTTAAACCAAAAATATATAAAGCTGACCTTGATGGGATCTTCAATATGGAAACTCCCGAGCATGAAGTTGGTGGTGAGGCTACTATCTTGGATGATGACTCTGTCGAGTGTAACAATGCTTTACCGCTCTTCGCCTTTTGCATTCTTCTATTTTTGCTTGTAGTTTCGGCGAGGTGTGAACCTTGTAGGGATGTAAGGTCTGCCCCTTTTGTGAATGCTCAGGTGCTGGACCTTATATAAACCCTACCTTTTTTTGTTTCGCTTTCTAAAGTGGCCGCTATGAGACATGACTTTCTCTTGAAGGCTAACCAATTTTGTTTAGTATTTGTTTGTCAAATGATTCCACTTGGATTTTTCTTTTGGCATTTCAGCCAACAAATTCTTTTTTAATCAGTAGCCCAATCTAATGATTTCATTTGGTACTTTTGTTGTGCTCAAAATAAATAATCAATCACACACACAGAAGACAATAAAGATTTACGTGGTTTGGCCAACGGTGCCTACGTCCACAGAGAGAAATCAATAATCCACTATCCGAACGAATGGATTACAAAGGAGGAGACTTGATCTCTCAACTCACCTTCTCTCACCCTCTCTATTTGTCTTGCCTCTCAATCTCACCTCACAACACTCCGCTCTCAGCCCACAACCCAACGTATACGCACACCGCATTAACCCACCTGAATCTAAGCACCCCGCTTTCCCTTTTATAGACCAAGAGAAGGAGGTGGTTGATTTCTAACAGAATACCTAATAGTTATCCTACTCTACTTAGAAAAACATAAAAGATAAGCACTCTCAAGAGTCCTAGATAATTCGAGAGTTCCACCGTCACATGGACACTCCATGTGAACTCCAATTGAGCTTGTGCTTGGCTACTGGACTTAGACTCATCCAAGTGGGCTTGGACTCATCCAGATAGGCTGGACTCAACAACTTTCTCGGCTAGAACACTTGGAATCTTTTTGATACTTTATTTTCTACGTAATACAGCCTAAAACGAAGGGAGACGGTAGAGCTCATGATGATATGACGATTTTTAGATGGTTTTGATTTTAGATTTTGTTGACCTTGTTTAAATTTTGACCATATGAAAAGTACAATTGGTGTTGACGCACGTGAAACATCAGTTTGAGAGAGGAACAAGTTTTCTTGAGGAGTTGGAATTTCATAATTATTTACATGAATAAAAATGTCAAGAGTCAAGGATATAAAATTGGATTAAAATTGCTACCGTCAGTTTTATTGCCAGCTAAATCATAAATAAAAGAGAAGTTGATTTCGGTCAACTCTTATCCTTGGCCACA
>BRYF01000004.1:11617500-11620000 GCA_030159135.1 Actinidia polygama | reverse complement strand
TTGACACATTTTGGCAAGTTCTTTAGGCATAAGATAATTCAAACTGCTTATTTGTAATATGCCTTGAAAATATTTTCATTAAAAATTAGGACAGTATCATTTGTGCTGGAACTGGAATTATGATTTGGCAGTATTAAAATTAAAACATTGTTCTCTTTTTGTCTATTTGGTTGTTATCTTCATTTGCTCACCTATCACCCCTTCTTCCATTATGTTGGCTTTGTTACCAATAATCAATTGTATTACCATCTTTAAGTGATCTTCTTATCTTATATGATTAAACTTCTCAACCCCCAAAATTAGGAAAGCTAATTGCTCTCTTTTTGAAAGTAACGGTTGAGAAAATTTTGTATTGTTTTAAGGGTTTGGAACAAATTTTCTAAATTTCTAATTTTACTCTTTTTATTAATCATCTCATGGGTAAATAGTGTTTTTCAAATTCTAAACTTTCTATTGTGATCTTCTAATTGTGTTTATTGATTTTGAGGGCTGTCATTCCAGTTATGAGACCCATTTCTTGTTCATAGTATGGCGTCTATATATACCAAGGTTTATTAAACTTTGATTGCCAACAATGTCCCTCTCTATGGATATGCATCAACTATTGTGTTTCCATCACAGTTTGGTCTTGCCAAACCTATTGTATATGCCTGTTCTTTTCAAACCGGCATATTGTTAAATCTCTATGCCATTACACATTACATTCTAAATATCAGACGTCCGTGGAGCAATTGTAGCCTTATTGACTTTGTAATAGTTACCATTGCCACCACCCAAATCTTTGTGAGGCTTTGAATAATGACTCATTAATAACAACAAGATGTTTCATTTTTTTTTTTGGTTACCATTTGTTTGAATATAATGCTGCCAGAGACCTAAATTCAGCTATGGTTCTTACCCCCAATATGAGGTTTTGATTAGGAACTTATTGTGTTGAATTTGACAATGAGATTACGACTTTGTATTGGTTCCTCCTAGGTCTAATTTGGTTCTCAATTTTCACTGTTTACAATGAAATCTATGTACCTACCAATGGAATGCTAGATCTAGTGTAAACAAGTAAATCACCTTTCAAAAGTTAAAATACTGCAACAACATAAGTTAGATATTGTACGGATATGTGCCATATGCTCTTTTTGGGTTCATTTTACATATGGCTATATACATGTAGAATGTGTTTAGATTGTGTTTCTCCTTCTGGAGTATGTTTAAGTGTATCTTGTCCATTTTCAGATTAAGGGAACTACCTTCATTTAACAATTAATCTTGCTTTAGGAAAATGGGTTCTTCGTTATTCAAATAATAACCATTTTACCATGTGTTTTATTGGTGGTTCATGAAACCTCAGTTCTCCATTAAAATTACTCCCCTATTAGGAAAGGAAAAAAGAAAAAACAAGGTTAGTAGCAAAGTGAAATGTTGTTATTTTTTTCAAAGTTATAATAGCATTGTATGCCAAAAAGGGGACACACACATGCACGCACTTGGCACTGCTAGATCAGATAGAAGTCTACTTAAAATGGTTTCCTAAGTCATTGAACGTCTTTCCAATTTTAGACTCTTAACAATCACGAACATCGGTCTATAATGAATGAATAGCTGTATTCTACTGGAAATGTCTGATGCAGCATGAAATGGATCAAATAGTGTGGAATAGACCAGGGTGTTTGCCAGAAAAAAATGGAGTACCTTATTTGATGTGTTTTATTAGGAAACTCTCAAGTTGGTCAAGCAATTTTGGTGAATCTCCATCACACATGCATTTCTCATAAATGACCAAAACGTGCTGATAACTTTCTTTTGATCAGCGAGGATGAACACGTCCTTTCGTACCATCATCAACAAATGATAAATTTTCCCCCACCCCACGTTCAGTTCTCCATTTAGTTTTTCCTTGTAAGAGAATTTTTACGGATACTAAATTCCCACTACCATCTTACGGTCTTTCGAAATTCTTTTCCAATTGGAGAACTTACGCAATCCTACTTCTTCTTATCTTTAATCAATTTGTCAATCTGATACATTCATTTGCAATTTCGGTCACAAGGAAGACACAACGGCGATAGGGCTTCGATGAAGTGTAGGAGCAGAGGGCTATAATTTTGGTCCTTGAAATGGAGTTGGTTCTAATTGTAGTAATCTGTTGCATGGCTTTGGTTGAAATATTCCGATGATTGTGTTCCTTTGGTTTTTAAAATTTTGATAATTGGAAAAGCAATGCCTCTAATATTTTCCCGTAATGCTTTATTTGTTTGCTGCTAAGATCACTATATCATTTCTGCACTCCTTTTTTTCTTTAATTTTTGTGCATAAATTTTGTCTTGTACGAGTTCTAACATAAATAAAAACTTAAATTTTCGCAATATGTAATTTCATGAAAATTGAAATAGATTTTTTTTCTTTTCTAAACCTAAAATAGTTGTTAAGCAATATAATGGCAATTGCGCACACATTGAGAGAAAAAGCGATTAAAAGAATTAATGCAGTAATGACCATAAGA
>BRYF01000004.1:11610000-11615000 GCA_030159135.1 Actinidia polygama | reverse complement strand
TAACTTAGGAAAAGATTAATATGATGACAAATGTGACTCAAGATTATAGGTTTTACTATAGAATACAGAAGGCTGAAGTAGAATTTGCTTTGAAAAAGATGAGTTCGGGTAGCATCCCAATTGAGGCTTGGAGGCCCTAAGACCAGATAGCATCCCAATTGAGGCTTGGAGAAGTTCAGGCAAAGCAGGATTGCAATGATTAACTAAGGTGTTTAACAAGATTGTTATGATTAAAAAAATACCCGAAGAGTGGAGGAGTATTTTAATACCCACATACAAGAATAAAGGTGACGTCCAAAGTTGTAGCAATTATAGAGGGATCAAGTTGATGAGTCATACTGTGAAGTTATGAAAAAGTGTTATTGAACATCGTTTGAGGAGGATATTCAAAGTTGTAACCACATACAAGAATAAATGTGACATCCAAAGTTGTAAGAATTATAGAGGGATCAAGTTGATGAGTCATACTATGAAGTTATGGAAAAGTGTTATTGAACATCGTTTGAGGAGGATAACAAGTGAGTTGTAGAAGCAATTTGATTTTATGACAAGTAGATCGACTATGGAAGCAATCTATTTATTAAGGAGACTAGTTGAGAAGTATAGAGAGAAGAAAAAAGACCTCCATATGGTCTTTATAGACTTAGAAAAAGTTTATGATAGGGTTTTTAGAGATATTATTTGACGGATTTTAGAGAGAAAATGCGTTACAAGGGAATATATTGATGTGATTAAATACATGTATGATGGATCGATTACTATGATTCGATCACCGACTTGAGAGACGAGTGAATTACCAATTACAGTAGGATTACACTGGGGGTCTGTTTGAAGCCCTTATCTTTTTGCATTAGTTATGGATAAGCTTACTAGACATATTCAGAATGATGTTCAATATTGTATGTTGTTTGCCAATGATATAATATTAGTTGACGAGATCGCAAGTGGTGTCAATGTGAAGTTCAAGATTCAAAATTAAGAGATACCAAAGAACAAGAAGTTTTGGTATTTAAGTTCTATTTTTAGCTAGGATGGTGAGATTGTTGCTGAAATAATGCATATGATACAAGTTGGTTGGCTCAAGTGGAGAGTGGCTTCTAGAGTATTATGCGATCGATGAGTACCTCCCAAGTTAAAAGGAAAATTCTATAGAACGACTATCAGACTAGTGATGCTTTATGAGACAAAATGTTGGGATGCTAAGATGCAATAGATGACTAAAATGAGTGTAGCTGAGATGAAAATATTGAGGTGGATCTGCGGTAAGACTTTGAAGGATAAAATTAGAAATGGTAAACATTCGTGACATAGTAGGGGTTGCACCAATTGAGAATAAACTAAGAGAGAATAGACTTAGGTGGTTCAAACATATATGTCGTAGGTCTACTGATGCAGTAGTAAGAAGAAGTGATATGATTATAGGTAGTGGCAATATTAGAGGGAGGGGTAGACCGAAATTAACATTAGATGCGGTAATAAAAAAAGATATGATTGAATTGAATCTCGGTGAACATTTGACCCTGATCGACCCCAATTGATTGGGACAAATGCTTGGTTTGGTTTGGTTTATATTAATCTATATTAAAACTAATATATATAAACTAATAAATATATCGGTCCGGTTTGATCCTTTTTTTTCCAGATCGGACCAAAAAATTGAACCGAAATCGAAAACCAAACTTTAGCAAAACGACCGGTGAGGACAGAAAACCTACCAAAAATCGACGGTTTGGTTCGGTTCGATTTTGTTGGACGGTTCTGTTTGTATTTTTGTTTCCACCCATAATATCTAGAACTAACTCTGTTTTCTATTGCATTGTATGCCTAATGTACTTCTAGGTTGAAATACAGAAGCTTGCTACAGTGGTTTACATGAAATAAAATGTATTAGCTTGAGATAGAAAATTCTTATGGAAAAAGCCCATTCGTTTGAATATGTTTTAGAATGCAAGGGAATATTGTTATTTTAATTTACACTAATAATCAGGTCCATATTAGCACTATGTTCTTATATCTTCTACTTTATTCTTTTGAGCCATTATTCTTAGTTTATTGGGGTATTGGGATGGAAAGAAGTTGCCTATATCAGAGTCGTATTTCAGGGTTAGGTTTATTTTTTATCTGGAGAATGGTGTAAAGTAAAATGTACTGATCTATTGTGAATGGACATGAGTTTATTACTGATGTTTGCATAGTGACCAAATGATGGGGACATGGAGAGGGAACTACAAATGGTGGACATTTGTGGACTGAGGATAGAGATTCTCAAAGAAACTTCTCCTACAACGAGGTAGTACTTGAGGTATTTGCAGAAGGCAAAATCAACAGTCTGTCCTTAGATGTGTCTGTCTATTAGACTTTGGCTGAGAAAGGTACCTTTCTATCCCTATTTGACTGTATGAATAAAATCTACTCGCCAATTTGAAATCTGCCATTGTATCCCTATAAGAGTTCTCAATGACAATTCCATTGCATCCTTAGAATTGTTTATACATGATTCTAGGAACAAAAATCAAAGGACAAGAAAAGAATGAGAAAAGTTCTCAAATCTGTAAGGATGAATGATGCGTGTGAAGACTGAAGAAAGACAGATATGTCTTAGCTTACTATGTATGCCTAACTATATGTACAAGCATTTGTGCTTTTCCTTTTCAATCGGTATGAATAATATCAATCAACTAAGGTGACTATGCTTTCCTTTTTGATTGCTTGTGGTCAGGATTCATGGGTGGGGACATGATGTTCTTGTAAAGGAGGTCAGGCTTCTTTTCTAACGATGGGAAGGTTGTGATTCTCACTTGGTGTGTGGTATCAATCAGTTACTTTGATACATAGACAGACACCCAAGCAATCTTGATCTTAAGGGTTATAACCTTAAGCAAGAGATTGAGATTCAATTAATTGAAACTCAAATTTGATCTGTTGATTCACCGAGTGTGCAACTCCAATATTATAGATTTTGTAACCATGAATGCCTGATTCTAATTATAGACGCTAGCAGTGATTTGCTGGGAGGAGGCGTCTGATTTGGGTTTCTAGCTCATTCTTGTTTTTATCTCTATTGTGCGAGCCTCACCATGCGTAGATTAAGCAAAGCTGCATATAGAAACCATGGTAGTATTAACTCTGGTGATTTCCTTGCAAACTGTTTGTTTTTCTTTGGGGTACAATATGATCGTAACTACAGGGACAAACTTTTGATTAAAGAATTTGCATTACTCTCTCTCTTTTTTGAACTCAGGACCTTCCTCACGCAAGATTAAAGGGATGCATGCATATGCCATTGTCAAGATGCTGATTAAGAGTTGAAGTTGTGATGTGAAAGTGATAGTTGTTGATTGTTGTGGAGTAGAACTTGGGCAAATATGGGAGCAGACTGATTGTATCCATCCCATATTCCCGTTTTTTCTTATTTTAGTTGTTTGTGTTTTATCTGTTCTTTATTAAGTTGTGTATTGCTTGGGATGCAATTCGTCCTACCAATCCTCTTGTTCATTGGTGGAAACACGTGTGGTCCAAAGGGAACGTGGCTAGATGGGCATTCACTATTTGGCTATGTTGCAGAAAATGGGTACTATGAGAGGATAAAATACTAAGTACTAGCTGTGGCCGAGCTAGAGCAAGCACCACCGTTGGACTATCGCTCTATAGCAAGCTCGGCGGGGTCTCTGCGCTAGAGTTCAGTCGAGACATAACGGTCGACGAAAATCCCAACGGCATGTCAGGGCAGAGTGTCAGTTTCCTCTGACATCCCCCACTCTTGGATTGAGACACCAACGACATGATAGGCTAGCTACCAACCATGCCTTAGGGGCATGGTTGGGTCAGTCACCTACTCACTGACACAGCAGTTGACGCATTCCGATATGTGCTGAACTGCAGTCTGTCCAATGTCGTGACAGTTGATGCGTTTAGACACGCAACAAATTGTGCTATAAAAAGATCTCGCCCTTTCTCTATCAAGTTATGCAATTTCAGCTATCTAAAACTTTAAACTCTCTCTATTTTATACACTTTCGGTCAGTTGCTTTGACCATTAGAGAGGTTCACAAAACAACTTCGACGGTTCTCATCGTTTTTTGTATTGTAGCTAGGTCTGGCAGCCTACTACAACTGTCAATCAGGTGATCAACCACTGCAAGTGTGTATCTTTGGTTTTTTTCCTTCCATTCTAATATCCATATCCCCACAATTGGCATCATATGTGGAAAATTAACCATAGACATCTGCAAAACTCGATTCTTATGGCATCTCAAAGCACTAATGGTAGAGACAGTTTTGAAACCAGAAGGGAACACCCTCTCATGCCAAGAACACTGGGCGAGAGAAGGAATAAACTATTGACTGATGCTCAAAGGGCAGTTAAGGGCCTCTCTGGGCAAAGGTCTGGTCAGTTGCTCCTCAAAGGCAAAGAAGACATCCAGGACATCACCATAAGGCGCCTACAGGTCCAAATGATAGAGTTGCAACAGGTCTTAGTGGCCAACAATTTAATAAAGCTAGTCCCCAAAGATGGTGAAGGACCATCTAAGGTACAGGTCAACCAGACGCACATACGCAAGTCAAGGCGCCCCTAAGGGTAAATTGGAATCTTTCTACACTAAGGTCGAGAGCCAAAGTGACAGCAAAAATGTGGTATCAGGTAAATGAAGGGTACTACTAAGCTAAACCACCTCCGGTGTGGACCTTTGTGAGACCCTCATTGCCAAACGAGGTAGAGATGGGGATTTGCAAACAAAGCTAGCTGTCAGGGCAACAATGGCTGCAAAAACCATCATCCCTGAGAGATCTGTGACCAAGTTTGTCAAATCCGCACCAAGGGAGCAACTCTAGAGATACAAAACTCCTTTCGCACCTGAGATTGAAGGAATGGATCCCCCGAAGAAGTTCAACCCCCCAAAGTTCAACCTATACAATGGGAAGTCAGACCTAAGGTCGTACATCAACCATTTCAAATAGATTATGGCACTTTGGAATCACCTAGATACACTTAAGTGCAG
>BRYF01000004.1:11595000-11605000 GCA_030159135.1 Actinidia polygama | reverse complement strand
AAGGGCAACCCAAAGCCCTTGCTTTCGAGAGGCTCAATAACAGCCATGATAGATTCAAAAAAGTTGACTCACGCATTTGAAAGCAAGACTACGAGAACTAAAGACTAAGACGACAAATGGGCAACGCGACTAACTCAAGAGAAATCAAAATGGCAAAGAAATCGAAAGCTGTTGAGAAAAACTATAAATGGGAATTACAACGGTTGTTCAGTGGTCGATAAAGGGAAACATGGCTTTTGGCGATGGAGATGTCGCCAAAGATGGCGGTGGAACGACGGTGCGACATCAGTGGTTCGTTGATGTTCTAGTACGCTCTCCTCAGTTTTTCTCTCTAGAGTGATTAGAATGCAAGGTGAAAAATGGGTTAGTTCGGGTTCCCTATTTATAGAACTCGAATTACTACATTTCTCGCCCAAATAGTGCCTAAGGGCGGGTGTGTCGATTCGAGTTTCGTGCCTTAACCAATCTCCACAGCACACCAGATGTTGACACGTGGCACAAAAAGGACATTGAAAGGACAATGTGCATGCATTATCAAACTCCTGCGTTTGGGCTACCTTAAACCAAGGGTTTTGGTCAACTAACTCATAGAATCATGCGAGCTAATGGGCAATTGTGAGAGAATAAAATATTTTGCTTCACTCCCGTCCGTGCTTAGACGAGCAACACTGTCGGACTGTCGCTTCATAGGAAGTTTGGTCGGCATCTTCATGCGATAGCTCGGTCGATATCCTTATCCTGGCGGAGTTTCCTAAAGTTGATCTTCAAAGTCAGAGGGTAACGTACACAACAAGTTTCTCTGCCACAAGTACGCTTGCTCTCTTATAGGCTTAGCTGAACAGTGTCAAGCCATCGGGTACCGCTTGCTAGCTAACATCTTAGTGTACGATCGATTTCTTCTCATGCCCATAAACCCACACATGTTACAGCAGATAAATCTCTCAACTTCATCAAATTCAAACTTTATTTATCCCTCAGTGGAAAATGGGGCTAAAGATGAGGAAGATGAAGAAATTTATAGGAGAATGTAAGATATGATTAGTTTCTTCGTATTGTATCCCTAATTCCACTCAATGTTTTGTTTCTTCATAATGCTAAGTACAATTTTGTTAGTTTTTGACTCATTTGTATTAATGAAGTTCTAGTTTAGGGGAAAAAAATACATATCTTAGATATTGTTTGAAGAGCTGATAAGCAAGGATATTGAAGTTATTAAGGAATCTATTTGGTTGAAGATGTTGATTTTGATCATAAGGTTTGTTGAATCACTTAGTTTTGTTGACTTAATACTTCGATTGTGATGATAACAAAACATTGTGTTAGTTTCTAATATGGTTTCTAAGCTTACAGATTATTAACATCGCGAACAAAAGTCAATTCTAATAAAAAAGGATCTGCAAAATACTTTCTGACAAAAAGTGTCGACACCTCGTTGAATAGTGTCGACACCTTGAGACAGAGAAGCTACACTGAACATTGAATTAAAAGTCTCAAACAAAAGAAGGAAATCATGAAGTTATCTGAAACAAAGTCAGGAAAGATCATATACATCCATATTGTAAAGGTGGAGAAGTGAGTCAATGCTCAAAGCCAAGAAAATCAAAGAAACATGTTTTGGCGAGAAGTATCGACACATGGTTTCAAGGTGTCGACACCTGAAAATAGTATTGAAACTGGAGAAAGAAGTGTCGACACCAGTATCGACACCAAATGTCAGTAGCCAAATTCAGAAATCTGAAAGAAGAAGTGTCGACACTAGTATCGACACCAAATGTTAGTAGCCAAATTCAGAAATCTGAAAAGAAGAAGTGTCGACACCAGCATCGACACCAAATGTCAGTGGCTGAGGAAGAACCTCAGATGGAAGAAGTGTCGACACCAGTGTTGACGCCAAATGTCAGTAGCCAAACTCAGAAATTCTGGAAGACAAAGTGTCAACACCAGTGTCGACACCAAACGTCAGTAGCCAAACCCAGAATTTCAGAAAGTAAAGTGTCGACACCTGTATCAGCACTAAATGTCAGTAGACAAAATTAAAATTCTGGAACAAGATGTGTCAACACCAGTATCAGACCTTGAGACAACTTCAACTGAGAATTGAAGGCTTGGAGTGTCAACACTTGGAAATTGAAGTGTCGACACCTTTAAAGTGTCGACACCAAGAAGAAGTGTCGACACCTAATGGTAATATTTTTGAACGCAGAGTTGGTTGAAACAGCATTAAATGATTCATAACTACCACCAACATCAAGCCATTAAATACAAGTCTCCAAAGTTATTTAACTCTATTGATGACACATCCTAAAGCATTGATTGATCATCCACAAAGCTCAAAAGTCAAGTTTTCTTAAAAATTCTCTTTGTCTTGAATAGTTGTCATTGATTGTGTGATTCCACTTATATGTACTCTATTATGAGAGTTGGTCTTCATCTTGTAGCACCTTCAACTACCCACCCTTGTAAGTTTTGAGTGTAGCTTGGACAAAAACACTTGGTGAGAATTTTTGCGTGTTTCTCTTGTAAAAAATCAAACACTTGAGAGTTTGAGTGTTTTCTCTTGTAAGTAAAACACTAGAAAGTTTGAGTGGAGCTTGGATAAAACCACTTGTGTAACAGTGAGTTGAGCACTTGAAAATTAGCCCTCACATTGTAGTTGCGGATTACAAATAGTAGTAGAAGATCTTACGGATGTCTTGGGAGGACGTAGATCACAAGTTGTGATCGAAACTTGGTAAATCTTGGTGTGCACTTTCTCATTCTTGTTATTACTTTACCATTGCATCTATTACATTGAACACATACATAGATTTGTTTAGATTGTGATTCGATTAATATTTAATTAATTCTAAATTGCTAAAAGAAATTTGAAAAACCCAATTCACCCCTCTCTTGGGTCGCCTATTGGACCAACAAGTTTGTCCTGTGCTCAATTAACTACAAATCTCTCCCCCTCTTCTTGCCCACAACAAACAAATGCAAGCACAAAGCATAAATGATTGCTTTTCAGAAAAATTCAAAGAACTACAATTTTTTTTTTCTTAACATTACTTTACTTTTAGAGATGCAATTTTAAAAAAAAAAGAGAATGCAAAAATTATATCTTTTTTTATAAATTCTTTAATTTTATTATTTTTAGGGATGCAATTGGCAAAAATAAGTGAGTGTAAAATTAATACTCTTTTTATAATTTTTATAGTGTTTAGGGATGCAATTGGCAAAAAAAGAGTGTAATAATTATTACTCTTTTTATGACATTTTTATTTTTTATTTTTTCTTAAAAACTAAAAAAACTATAATTTTTTTCAGTAAAGGGGTGAAATTTAAATCTCTTTGGATTAGTAGTGTGATTGCTAACTTTTATTGGGTTGGTAGTGTGATTGTCGAGTTAGCGGTTAAACTTTTTTTATTAGTGCAATTTCTAAAGAAAAAGAAAACAAACTAGGGGTGCACAAAATATCCGTCGGACCCGAGAATCAAACCGAACCGAACCGACCTCATTGGGTCAAGTTGGTTCGGTTCTACCATGCCCTCAGTTCGGGTCTGGGTCTGAAAATTTCGGACCCCGATGAGTTTGATCGGTTCTCTGGTCTACAAATTATTTTACTCAGAACTGCCCAAATCGAGAATCACCCCGAGACCCGAGACCTGAACTGAGACCCCGATGAGTATGAGTTGTGTATTTTATCTCCTTACAATAATAAAGAACCACAAATAACTAATGAAGGTAACAAAAATATACCATCATAAACGCCAGTGACACTCTAGATATGGGGTCTGACTAATACAACTCTAAAACGCAAAAACTTGTGTACTTTTGGCAAATATTTTTGGAAGTTGTAGTGCTTATATTTTGTGCTTTATTTCTCACTAGAGCTGCTAGTTATGTAACTTTAGTTCCTTTAATTAAAATAAGACAAATTGCTACATATCTTGTTAAGAGTTATTATCTTGGTTGACTCACAATGTAGTATTTCACATATTGATCGACTTTCATACTAGCTTTTCTTGTGCCCATGCGTTCTTCCTTGTGTTCGATATTGTGTGTGAAAGAAGAGTACCCTATTAGAGTTCAATTTGTCCATCTTAGTCTTGGCAGAATGACTATGGTATGGTATGTATGGTAAACACATTTTATTTTAACCATTAGATCCAATCCATTTTAATCATAGCCATTGATTTTGTTATTAGAGAAATTGGGCAACCAGTGTAACCAGTTGGCCCTTAGAATCTGTCCCATCGTCTCTCTCTCTCTCTCTCTCTTTCTCTTTCTCATTCCCTTCTCTGGTTCCTCTCTCTCTCTTTCTCTCTACCACCTTCTGGCGACGAAGGGCCTTCGACCAAATGACAGGCTTTATATGTATGTGGTACTTTCATTTTCATTTGCATGTGTTAAAACTCTCTAAGTGTTCAAACTTTTAATGTGTTTGGTAGCACAACTATAACTTTTGAGGAGCTCACTTCAAAAATTTTCCATGGAGTAGTCAAATTACTTGATCTGAATCAGAAAAATATGTAACACAATAGAGGTCATAGCATGCATAGTCTTTCTTTTGTTATTCTCATGCCTTTGTCACTAGAAAAAAATTGCCATACACCGAACAATTGCTATGTGGGGTCGCCTAGTGTACCCTAGATATTTGTTAGGTATGTGGTTTCATTGAACTTTGCCCATAATGGACATGGGTTTCGTTGAATTACTGTTTGTTGTTGCTCTGGTTGGCCTTAGCGTGGCTTGGCCTTTTTGCCAACACTTAATTTATCTAGGTGAAAATTCTTCTTAGAGGAATACCGGTGTTTGGTAGATTTATGATATAGTGAACAAATGTTCAAGTATTTACCTATTCATCCCAAACTTCTATGTTGAAGCCTCTATTCTTTATAACATTGTTGCGGCCTCAGAATTTGAACAAGAAAAGTTCTCAGAATTCAAAATAAATGATTTAGATTCGCTTGGTTATGTGAGAATTGACATGCTCAAGTGAATTTGAACAATTTATTTTGAATTATGAAAATTTTCTTGATCTAAATCCTTGGTATGTAGGACTTTTCTCTGCTTTATCATTTTCCAGCAATTCATGTTAAAAATCGATTACCTTAACTGAGGTCATTTATGTGGTTCACTTTGTAGATGGATGGACCAATCCCACAGTTGTGAAGGCAATGACATCAACTTAGAGTTTGAATTTGAAATGGACGACAACAAATTCAATAGTGGAAGTTACAGTAAAACCAACTACAAAACTCCTTCGAATTTGGGTGGTAAATCTGAATATGGTGTCATAAGTGAGAAAGAAGAAAACGTTGGGCATGTAGATATAACCATAGATGATGTTGTTCAGAAGACATTTGTTACAGAGGAGGATGCACATAGTTTTTACAATGCAAATGCAAAGGAACAGTTTTGCATACCGAAGGATAGAAGAAAAGTCAGTAAAGAAAATGTGGTTGTCCATGGGAAATGGGTTTGTTCAAGGGAAGGTCAAAGAGCAAGGCAACTCTTAGAGCGCTTGGAACGAAAAAGGCTACCCAGGGATGAAACTAGGATTGGGTGTCAAGCTACTTTCATCATATGCTATGATTGAAAAGCAACCAAGTATGTCGCTGCCCCAATCAACTAACCCAACCATCCCCTAAAAGAACCATATAGTGCCCATTTTCTCCTGTCGCATAGGTTGATAAGTAATGCAGATAAGTCTCAAGTAAAAGCTATGCTCAAGGTGGGGTTGAAGACGAGCTAGATCATGGATTTCATGGTCCATCAAGCGAGAGGTTACGTGAGTGTGGATTTCACTCGCAAAGACCCGAAAACCACATTGATGTAGAGTGTAGAGTTGAAACCAAGGACGGTGATGAAGATGGTGCTTTGGGATACCTATCTTGTAAAGTCGAGTCTGACCTGCTATTTTTGTTCTAGTATAGTGTGCATGAGGACAATTGGCTAGAAAAATTATTTTGGGCAGATTCTAGATCCAAATGGACTGTGCGCGTTCGGTGATGTGTTGGTATTCAACATGACTTACCAAACAAATGCATATAACAAGTCGTTAAGTCGTTCGTCATTCTAGCCGGCATGAGCAACCATTATTTGATAAAGGAGCTCGGGGTGGTTTCTAATCCACTTGAGTAAGTTTAAGTTATTTAAACAAATCAAACCACACTACCTCAACCAAGCTCCCGGAGTCCACTAGGATCCTCTTAACATTGTAGTTGTGGATCCTGAGTTGGATGACCAAAGGATCATTATGCGGGTGTTGAACCTCTCCACGTCAATTCTGGTGAAAGTAATGTTGCCTGGCTTGGTTGACCCTTGTTTTGGCTTCTTCGCCACTAGATGGATTGAGAAAACCTCGTGCATTTGTTTCACAATCTATTCTCAAACTTGAGGTCATGGGGTCCCCTGATCATGGTTCCCTGATCATGTTAATAGTTTCAGTGGGAAAATTGTCTTCCACTGGTCTAAAAATCGGCCTAGGCGGGCCTAGGCACTAGGAGAGAGCATTCCACCTTGATTAATTGCTAATCGGTCCATTAGGCGGCTAGCTCAATTAATCGAAGCCTAGGCGGAATTAATCGATGCCTAGAGCCTAGGCGGAATTAATCGGATAAGGGGTCTATACGTAATGTTTTAAAGATTAGGGGACCAAGTGAAAGAGGGTAATAGATGAGTGGTTATCTTTGTAATTTAACTGAGATTTGAAGGTTTGTTTTTGTGAGAAACGGCGACGTATTTGGCTGTACGAGAAGAGGCATAAACAGCAACAGGTTAGGGTTTTCTAATGGGCCAAATCTCTCTCTCTCACTAAACTAAAGATGATCATCGAGCTCCATAGTCTCTCTCTCTCTCACTAAAGACAACCATCGAGCTTGGCGAATGGGAGATCGAGGTCACGAAAGCTTGGTATCGCAGACAGAAAGGTAATTTCGAAACCTACGGGTTGTCTTATCCTTCATTGTACTCAACAATAGCAACAACTAGCAATCACGAATATGCGGTGCTCTCTCTCTCTCTCTCTCTCTCTCTCTCTCTTTCTCTCGATTAGAGTTCTCATGGATGCTATGCTTGTCTATTGGGTTTTTTATTTTTCTTTAATATTTATACTTGTGCTTGATTTTCTATTTGAATCATAACCCATTGGCTTCTCTCTCGTGATTGCCACTCAGGTCAGTTGCGTATGCTTGATGTGTTCAATTTGAACTAATTTTTGTACTGGTGGACACTGGACAGTTCTAGATTCCTAATTTCATTTGAGCTTCAATGTGAAGTTATTGTTTTATTTTGAATATTTGATTGTAGATATATAGATTATAGAAAAGAACTCTTCTCCCTGGGCAGAATTCACAACAATGGATAAAGTTATAAACAAAAACAATAATGAATTCACAATAATGAATCTTTGGTTATTTATTATTTTTTTTGTAAATATTAATTATCTAAATAAATAAATAAAAAATCGCACGCATAGATGCTAGGCCCCCCGCCCACCCGATTACCGCCTAGCAATTTTTAGAACCTTGTCGTCTTCCATGGCATTGTCTTCCTCTTTCCTATCCCGATTGAACCTCAAGTTATGTCTGACCTCAATTTCTTCTACCTTAGTCTTTTCCTGATCAAGTTACTCTTCCAAGTGCCCATTTTGTACAATTTGATTTAGGAAAGACTTCAAGATCATGTGATTCTCGATTTTATGCCACTTCTCGTCGTGGTAGACACATTTCCATCATTGGTTTATCTTATTTGGATCGCCTCTCATAGGAATTGGCTTTTTAAGGTAAGGTTTGTCCCGGATGAAGGCTATATTCTTTTAGATTGGTTCTTTAAACGCTACATGGACTCCTTGCTTAACCCAACGTTCGTGTTCCTCTTCGATCTCCTTGTTCCTCCCTCTTGAGCTTTCACCCGAAGCTGGAGCTAACCCTTGACGCTTAACATACTTGGCATCATCCTCAAGTTGTGCATACCTTTCAATGTGTGCCACCAAGTCTGGGAGGTCGGCTGGAGGATTTAGAGATATATCATCCCATAACTTATTTCCAGGCATTAGTCCGAGCTTATAGCTAAGAATCGCTAGCTATTCCAAGCAAAGTTCCCAGTATCTTTGGTAGTATTTCCTGGGTGACTAGTTCCTTACCTTGTTAACCCCAAGAAGGGAGTTCTTTCCCTTGGGAGCCATAGTGTTGATAATGAACATGGCCACGAAGGACTCAGCTAGTTGGAGAAAATCTCCATAGAGCCATGAGGGATTTTCTCGAACCATTTGAGCCCTAGCTCGCCCATCCTTGAAGGGAATACCCGGCACATTAGCATGTTGTGGTAGCTCCACAACGCCATCACTTGCTTGTAATAGCTGATGTGTAACATCTGGTCTGATTTGCCATCATATACAGTGAATTTTTGGGGGATTAAACTTTATGGAGATTCCATTCCCTCTATCTTAGGTGAGAAAGGAGTTTGGTACCTGGGTATGAGTTGCTCCATATGCACCGACCTCAGACTTTTATTCCTCAACTTTGCTGCGCATGCCGACTCTGCCAGCTTGGCCCTCAAATCTTGGGCCTCCCGACCTCACTTTTCATTTAGGGCATGATGCAAGTCAACGCCGAAGATTGCTCAACTTGGTGAATCCTTGCGTTTGCTTGAATTGACAGTCTGGCTATCAACCTCCCTCTTTTCCTTATCATGGTGCGAGCGTGCATTCTTTCCTTCCAGATCTTCCCGAGCTACGACATTTGGTCGGACTGCGTGTATCTAGAACGACTCTTCACTTAACCTATCTCTGAGGAGGACAAGGTTGTTGGCGGCCAATAATTGTCATATCTCCGCCATCTATCGAGCCATGACTGATGGTCTCGTCACGTGAATCCTCGCCGTCATGGGGTGTTGGCTGCCTTTGCCTAGACCCGACGGGGTCGATGGCTACCCTGATAGTGTCCGTCAAGAGCTTGCCACCCTTATCATCTAGAGTTCTCGGTATGATAGAGTCCCCTACGGCCTAACGACTGCCTCTAACTCTGCTGTTACTCCTAAAAACAATCGCAACAAACACAACCATGTCTAGAGTCAATTTTCCACCAACAATGCCAATTGTGGGGTGGAAGAAAATCGAAACAAGATAAAGCGGTGGCGAGAGGGTGTTTTTCGGTGCCTTTGGTCTTCTTATGGCCGAGCCTACAAGACAGCAACAATGAGAAGGACCATACGAAGCTATTCTGGGAACGTCTCTCTGATGGTCAAGTCACTACTAGAGAGATGAGAGAAATTAGAGAAGGAGAGATCAAAAAGAAGCTTTTGCCCTGGTTCCAAAGAGAGAGAGCTAGTGTTGAATACCCCCATACAAGAGAGGTTGGTGCATTTTCTAGTGTAGCTCGTGAAGGGATCACATCTCGGCAGCGGAAGTTAGGTTTTTTTAAAAAAATCCAGACCTTAATACCATGTAATCATACAACGTTGATCTAGAGGAGGGTTCAGGTTACCTTGATGATCACGATAAAATCAAGATTTAGACCCGAGTTGTTGCAACCCTAATTTTTGTGCCACAAAAATGCCAAGCCACTGCGCCTGCTTGTTGCCCAGCATACTGTCAGTACATGCTGCTTGCTACCCAGCATACTTGGTTGCGGCTACAATTGCTGCGACTGGCTGTTGACTGCTGTTGCAGTTGCTTGCTCAGCCTGGTGGCCCTGTGTGGCCTGATGCTGCTGTTGTCCTACGCAATGCAAACTGGTGCTGTTGTCCCAGTCATGGTTGTTGCCCTTGCGTGCAGTTGTTGCACCTATTGCTAGTGTCGCTGCCTGCACCTGGACCCTACGGCTGCCTAGGTGCTACTGATGCTTGGGAGCTACTATTGCGTGTTCGTAAAATATCAATAGCTTGCTGTGATTATTTTTGGAAATTTCAGCAATCTTGTTTTTTATAAAAACCCTAGTCCTAAATATTTTAGGATTTTATTTTTTTAGTCTCCTAGACCCTTTGATCTTTTCTCATTTTTTTCTTAACTCTAAC
>BRYF01000004.1:11502500-11510000 GCA_030159135.1 Actinidia polygama | reverse complement strand
ACACTGACCTGGATTTTGACCTGTTAGCCGAGGAGGACGAGGTCGTCGAAGGAGAGAAGGAGGGCGAGGATGAGGGAAAGAAAAGCACTAGCTCTCCCCCGCCCTGAGTATTTGTAATTTTTTTTGTAATGACAATATATTATCCTTTCATGAATGACAACTCTTGCTTAGACTTCCACTTTGTTCTGGTATTGGCGATCTCAATCTCTGAATGTGATTTAAATGTCCTAATAAAATTGGAACCCTTTGGCGAACAACCATCTAATTTGCCTATGGTGATCAAATAGTTCGGCAATATCGATCAAATAATGATGATTAACATTGTTTGACAAGAATGTTGCATTTTGTAACACATATCTTGTGCTGGCGATCACGAACTTGAGAGATGGCAAGGCAACACTTTTTGTTTAGGCGAAAACACTAACTTAATAAATAAATAGGCTTGTTTAGGCGAATTTTCAATTTACCGTAGCCAGGTTAATTGGGGTGTTTCAAGGGCCTTGGCGACAAGAATTTCAACGGATTTATAATGATCTCTCAAAGCAAGTAAGACTTAATGTATTTTTGATAATGGGCTGACCCCGTGGAGGTATGATGGAGAAATCTCATGTAGGTAGTTCTGATGGAGATGATCTCTGATAAGGCAAAGTAACCCATCTTGCCCATTGGTGATATGGATATAAGATAGCATGACCCCAATGTACTGGTAAGATAAGTAACTAGTGACAATGAGCCATGGGCGACCAGGATTGTAGTGGTGATAGGGCGACATGATCCTTCAGGCGACTCTACTTTAGCAAATTTGGCGACATTCACTCTGGCGATCAAGATGCCTTATCATGTTATAATGAATGGGCGTTCTTGTTGTTGGCAACATCCGTAATGGCGATCAAGATGCCTTATCGTTTTGCAACGAATGGGCGCTTGATATTGGCAAACTCCTCGATGGCGATCAAGATGCCTTAGCCATTTTGTAACAAACTAGCGATCTTGATATTGGTGAAATAAAACCTGCACTTGGCGATATAACGGCGAATAATGACGATAAAAATAAATTGGAGAAATTTTATTAAAATTGGCGACTTATTACAAGAAATCCGAGGAAAAAACCATGGCGACCATAAGATTTATTAGTAATATTTTTTCAAATGCTCGACATTCCAAGGGTGAGGCAGTGTCTTCCCATTCATGTCCTCCAGTCAATAAGTCCCTAGTCGGGATACCTTGACAACTTTATAAGGGCCTTCCCATGTAGGTCCGAGCTTCCCTGCATTTAGTTCTTTTGTAGACAATGTGACCTTTCGTAGGACTAGATCGCCTGGTAGAAAAGATCTGTGCTTAACCCTCTAGTTGTAGTATTTAGCGACTTGGTGTTTATAGGCTGCTTGGCGTACTTTTGCCCTTTCCCTCCTTTCATTAAGGAGATCAAAATTGAGTCTCAGCTTGGTTTTATTGTTCTTCCTGTTAAAATTTGAGGTACTAAAGTTTGGTATTCCGATCACGACATGTATAACTGATTCTGTTCCATAGACCATAGAGTAAAGTGTCTAGCTCGTTGGGATCCTGCTCGTCGTGTGATAGGCCTAGATAATACTCGACATGTCTTCTACCCATTCCCCTTTGGATTTTCTAACCTTGTTTTTAAGTTCCTCAGGATGGTTTTGTTAGTAACCTCTACTTGGCCATTCGCTTGGGATACCCGGGCGAGGAAAAATGATGCGGGATGGCAAGATCCAAGCAGAACTGTTTGAACACGTCGTTGTCTAATTGCCTGGCGTTGTCCGAGATAAGAACTTTTGGAATTCCGAATCGGCATATAATACTCTTTCATATGAAATTCCTCGCGTTTTTCTCAGTGATCTTGGCGAGAGGTTCTGCCTCTATCCACTTGGTGAAATAGTCGATGGTGACGATCAAGAACTTTCTTTGCAATGGAGCTTGGGGCAATGGCCTGAGTATGTCGACTCCCCATTGGGCGAATGGCCACAGCTGGTCATTGGCACCATCTCGGTGTGAGGGAGGTGACTTACGGGGGCAAATCTCTGGCATTTGTCACACTTCTTTGTATATGTCGCCGCATCATGCTCCATTCGAGGCCAAAAGTAGTTTTGTCTAATTACTTTTTTTACAAGCGATCTTGCTCCCGAATGATTTTTACAAATACCTTCATGAATCTCCCTCATGACATAATCTGCCTCCTCAGGTCGGAGACATCTTAGGAGAGGACCAAAAAAAGACCTCTTGTATAGGATTCCATTGAGGATGTAAAATTTGGCTGACCTGTACTGGATCCGGCGAGTTTGTAGCTTGTCTTGTGGTAACATTCCTGTTTAGAGATATGTAATGACGTCATCCATCAATGTTGGTCCGAAGTCTGTTGGACAGATTGATTTGGCGACCTCAATACTTGGGCTGGCTAAGAATTTCATGGGTATGTTCCTTGTTGAGATAAAGTCAAAGGTTGAGGCGAGGTTAGCCAAAGCATCGACTTTCTTATTTTTTTCTCTTGGGATTTAGTGAATTTTGAAATCTTTTATTTTTCCCAACATAGCTTTTACCTCATCTAGTCAGGTCATCATTCTTGTATCCTTGGCGAGGTAGTCTCCTTGGACTTGATTTACCACCAATTGGGAATCACTAAAGATGTCTAGAGAACCCACTCCCAAATCAGTTGCAACTCTGAGTCCAGCGAAAAGAGATTCATACTCGGCTTCATTATTGGTGGCGCTGAACCCTATACGAATGGCATATTCCATGTGCTCGCCCGAGGGAGTTTTCAAAACAAGTCTCGCATCACATCCGTGCTGATTTGACGATCCGTCCACGAACAGTTTCCATCTGGCGACGTCTTCATCTGGGTTCGGTTGTTCTGTGGTTTTCACCTCGGGGTTATTCTCCTCGATTTCCTGGGCGATATCATATGTGAATTCAGTAACAAAATCAGCTAAGGCCTGGCCTTTGATCGCCATTCTTGGCCTGTAATTAATGTAGAATTCACTGAGCTCAATGGACCATTTAAGGAGTCTTCTTGAGGTTTCAGATCGTTGGAGAATTTGCTTTAGTGGTTGATCAGTTATCATAGCAATTGGATGTGCTTGAAAATAGTGGCGAAGTTTCCTAGCGGCGATAAGGAGGGCATAGGCGAGCTTCTCGATTTTCAAATATCTAGTCTCGGCTCTTATTAGGACTTTGCTGACATAATATATCGGTTTTTGAACCCCATCTTCTTCTCGGATCAACACGACACTTATTGATGTTAGCGAGATGGAGATATATACGAATAATTCCTCGCTTGCGACCGGAACGGTAAGTAATGGTGGCGAGCCAAGATACTCCTTAAGCAACTGAAATGTTGTCTCCGATCTTTCGTTCCACTGGAAGGTCTGATTATTTCTCAGGATTTGAAAGAATGAGAGACACTTGTTGGCTGATTTGGAGACGAATCTGTTAAGGGCGGCAACTCGCCCGGTCAATTGCTGCACCTAGTGGATATTCCTGAGCAAACTCATGTCGAGAAGGGCTAGATTTGATCTGGGTTTGTCTCGATTCCACGTTTGGTTACCAAAAATCTAAGGAATTTGCCAGATGATATTTCAAAAATACACTTTGAAGGATTCAACATCATCCGGTGTTTTCGTAGGATGCCAAACGTTTCCTCTAGATGGGCGATGTGGTCGGCTACCCGAAGACTTTTGACTAGCATGTCGTCAATATATACCTCCATCGTCTTCCCAATCAATTTCTTGAATATTTTATTGACCAATCTGGTATGTCAGCCCAACATTTTTTAATCTGAATGGTATGACCTTGTAGCAATACAATCCTCGTTCTGTAATAAAAGAAATCTTTTCCACGTCGGGGGGGAGGGGACATTCTGATCTGGTGATAACCGGAGAAGGCGTTCATAAAACTTAAGAGCTCATGTTTGGACGTAGCATCAACTATTAGGTCAATTTTTGACAAAAAAAATTGTCTTTTGGGCATGCCTTGTTGAGGTCAGTGAAGTCAACGCATACTCTCCACTTCTCCCATTTTTTAAGGGTGACGACAACATTGGCGAGCCATTCCGGATAATGGGTTTCTTTGATGACGTTGGCTTTAACGAGTTTGGCCACTTCCTCTTCGATGACTTTTAGGCATTCAGGGGTGAATTTCTTATGCTTTTGGTGAACTGGAGAATGGTCGGGATTGGTGAACAATTTATACTTGGTGACTTGAGGATCAATGCCAGGGACATTGCCTTGTGACCAAGCGAAGACGTCAAAGTTTTTCTTCAAGAATTCTACCAAGGCAGAACGCAATTCATTGGTCCGTTCAGTACCGATCATCACATGGCGATCTGAATAATCTGGGTGTATGGAGATTAGAGCGACTTCCTCGAGGGGTTTGGTGTTTTCGGTTTCTCGGGGATCCACCAAGACAACCAGTTCCATCTCGTCCTTTAAAGGCTCCATCTCGATATCGGCAATCTGTAATTGCTATTGGTCATTTGGGATTGGGGAAATTTTTGTCTTCATGGCTGATATGAAACACTCCCTCGCCACTTTCTAGTCGCCTCTCACCTCTCCTACCCTAGTGGAAGTGGGGAACTTCATCTTCAGATGGTAGGTCGAGGTGATCGCCCTGATCTCGCCTAGAGTGGGGTGACCCAAAATTGCATTATAAGGCGAATGGCAATCTACAACGATGAAGTTCTGCCAAACTGTGGTCTGATGTGGTTCTGTCCCCAGAGTCACTAGCAACTTAATCCATCCAAGCGGGTGCGTCATATTTCCTCCCAAACCTACTAGTGGAGTATGGAAAAGATGGAGTTTACCCAATCCGATCTTCATTTTTTCAAATGCCGAGATGAATAATATATCCGCTGAACTCCCATTGTCGATCAAGATCCGCTGAACATTGAAGTTGGCGATGACGACTGAGACGACCAACGCGTCAACATGAGGAATGTGTAGGCCTCTCAGATCATCATTATTGAAGGTGATAGGCGAGTGAGCATCAATAACAGGCGAGGAGAGGTTGTATACTTCCTCTTTAGCTCGCCTACTGGCACTTCTAGCGTGTCTTTTTCTAGATGTATTTGAACATCCACCAGATCCAAATCTACCATGGATTACCTGTATATCACCTGCAGTTGGTCTGTTGTGATATATCTTTTCTGGCGAGTGGGGAGGAAGACCATCAGTTACATATTTTCTCAGATATCCCCTCTTGATAAGGTCGGCAATCTGTTCTTTCATATGGAAGTAGTCCTCTGTGTTATGGTCGTGGTCTGATGGAATTGACAATACTTGTTCTTGTTCTTCTTTCGAGAATCGGTCCTGATTTTTCTGGGCTATTTGATGAACTCTTCATGTTTAATCTCGGTGAGTACTTGGGTGATGGGAGCGTTGAGAGGTGGTAAAATCATTTTCGAGCGGCGAGGTGGAGTACGAGGACGCCTATCATTGGCCTGTCTTGAATCTCGATCGCATTTTTTTGCTCCTCGTTTCCTCCTTATAGTTAGATCGCCTTGTGTTGGGGTCCTTCCTCTTATGATCGCCTTTTCCTCGTTACCTCCATTTTGCTTCGACCAATTCTTCCACGGCGATATATTTGTCAGTCTTGCTCTGGAGAACCGACAAGGTCGCGAGTACATTCTTGGAGAGGGAGTCAAATAGTGGACCAAAGCGAAGTCCTTCCATCATAGCCATAATTACCACCTTGTTACTGGGATCCTCCACTTCTAGGATGGCTTAGTTGAACCACTTAACGTAGTCTTTCAAACCTTCTGTTTCCTTCGGGTGAATGGTAAAGAGATCAGAGGCGTTCTTCTGCCGAACTCTGCAACTCATGAAGTTGGCGACAAAAAGAGTGCTCAGGTCGGCGAACGAGTCAATGGTTCCCGGATACAGCTTTTTAAACCATTACCTCATCGACCCTTTTAAAGGGGCAGAAAATGCTTTGCACATTACCTCATCTAAATAACCTTGGAGCAACATCAAGCTCTTGTACGAATCTAAATGATCCAAGGGATCTGTTTTGCCATCGTAGGTTCCGAGCTGACTAGGTAGCTTGAACTTGGAGGAAACCCTAGCTCTCAACACCCTTTTTGTGAATGGTGGCTCGGTCTGCTTGATCAAAGCATCCACGGTTACTAGGGCGCTTGCCCCAATATTGATGGCATCAAGACAGGCGTCTAGATCTCTAATTTTTTGGGAGGTGGAAGCGCTCCGACGTCTTGGTGCCTGGTCATTTTGGCCAGGAGATCTCCCTCACCTGACTTCCCCGCCTTCAATCTCATGAGCTTATCTAGATTGAGATTCTGATGAGGCACTCCTTTCACGCCTGGGACGAGGTGGGGTGGATCGATGTCGCCCGGCTTGACTAGTGCTGTGATGACTTTGGGATACTTCATCACCAAATTGACGAGGTGGGCGAGGAGGGTTATTTTCAGGAGCAGGGACTAGAGAAATCTGCGGCGGGTTAGCTGCGAGGAGTTGCAGCAAACGGGGATTGTTCTCTTTCATGACTCTTATTTGCTAGGCCATATCCTGTATCTCACGATGAAGGCCTTCTAGATTTGGAGTCTGACTGGTATTGGCCATCAGATGGGTTCTGTTGTCCAAAGGACTGCTAGCACTTGGTCTAGGCAATAAACGGCTACGCAGGTGCATAGAAAGTTGAGAATTGTTGTTTCCACAGACGGCGCCAAACTATTGTGGTAAAAATCTGGGCGAGCAATACAACAGTCAATATTGCTCTAGATGGCGAGGTGATAACCTCGAAAAAGGGTCGGGTGACCTGCGCAGGAATGAACAAACGTTACCGGCGGGGGTGAGCCCGCTCAAAACCCCTCTGGCGTGCGAATCAGACCAAGGCGAATATAAGCTAAGCAATGAACAAACAGAGTTGTCAGTCTATATGTCAGAGTTAAATCATGTACCTCATAATGGTGGGGGAGCAACCTTTATATATTTGGAGATTGGAGATCCGTGTTAGGAAACTATGACGTGATTCTCGAACGGTTAAGTATGGAAATATATCCCGGAGATATCGAAAAATTAACAGGGAGATCTGACATCTGGAGGGCATCCCGCAATTTGTGGGCGTTGTGATGGAAAGAACCTCTTCCGGGGGTAGTTTCCCAGTGGAGATAGAATCCTTGTGGAGATGGAGTCCGTATGGAGATGGTCAGTCGTCTGGCGATGTCAATGATCTCTCTTGGTGGCAACCTAGAGATGAGCTCACTTTTACATTCTGGAGACATAATTGCATGCCGGTCATACAATGGGCGATCGGGATTATCTGGAGTCACGGCGAGATGATTGCTGAGACAGTGTAGTCAACTTTGGCAAATATTTCCTCCCACATCAAAACCCTTGGTTTGTATCTCATAGAATATTGTTGCAACATATATCCATTGGCTAGGATAGGGCAAGGCTTTTGATTGAAGAGACTCTGGGTAGAGTTAAGCAAAATGGGGATTTCTCAAGATGAAGATGGCTGTTGAATGGGAAA
>BRYF01000004.1:11495000-11497500 GCA_030159135.1 Actinidia polygama | reverse complement strand
CTTTATTAACCTACGATTAATTAACTAAGTGAGAAATTAAGGCCTTCCTCCATGAGACCTACTCCTACCCAACTTATAAGCGCCGACATAAAAATCCGTTGTCCCCCGGGATCAATCTAGAGTTGGATGAAACTTTTAGGATGATATACCCAAGTTGAGTCATCCTTATTCTACCGGAGTCAATTGACTCAACATGAGATTTTAGACGCCGCATCGTAAAAAAATCAATAGAAGATCTGATTTCAAACTCATGCCGCCTTAAGATTCATATTGTGAGCAAGATTTGTTGAAATACCATAAGCCTTGGTTTCGAGACCCTCTCGGTCAATTGGGTATTCAACACCAAGCTTTTGCCCCGAACGACAGTCAAGTTCATTACTCAAGACTTTGATGTAAACTAAAATCATTACCAACTAAATGAGTAAAGTCGGTTCACACTTTATCATTATCACAAAAACTCTAAAATAAACGTAGTGTCTCTAACGAAACTAATCCAAGTAAAAATAATGTTATTCTAAAAATAATAAGTGTCATTATCCAGAGATTTTTAGACTGTATTAATATGATAAAGAAAACAAATAAAACCCTACTTACATTTATCAAAAAATTATGAAACTTTGTTGATAAATGTCTTGGAATCAAAACCACTGACCTTGCATGTTAATTAAATATTTTTGTGAATAACTTTATTTATTGGGGATTAGTTTGATAAAATTTAATTCACTAAAAAAGAGAAATATTAATATTTTCATACGCTTGGCAATTTTAGATAAGCTGAATAGTTTTTATGTTATTTATTAGTATGACACAAATCGAACACGAATTCAAACTGACACTACACCTAGGTCATATAAAGTGCAAGCGGGTAAGCGATAGCGTCTTCTGTCAAAATACCTTGAGAGCGAGAGCGTCCTGAAAGCATCTATGTTATACTATTTTTTAATTAAAATATAGTCATGTATTGCGGGAGCAGGAGCAGCGAACGAGAGCAAGAACGGAGCCGCGATATAAAGATTATGTAACCTAGCACTATACGTTAACACAATAAAAAATAATAAACTGGTACAGTTATTAAGGTAACCCTGACAAGAATCTAAGACCACACCACCCAAATATAACTACCATCCCCCCTCAACATTGGCTTATGTAACGAATGGCCCCCACTTCTACTAATAGTAGGCATGTAAATTTAGCCCGAGGCCACTGGGTTGGTCTCACGATCATATATTTTGGGCCACCCTGCCCCAACTTGAGCTTGCTCGGGCCCGGCCAATCCAAGCCCAGACGACCTTGACAAGGCTTATGGCCGAGGTTACCCCAAACGCCCTTGGTAAAATTATATCCAAAAAAGTAAGTGTAAAATTAATCTTATTTCTCTCATTTCTTTTTCTTTTTCTTTTATTTCTCTTGACAAATCTAAGTACCGACCAACCAACCAAGTCTAAGAGAGAAGGCTGTGTTTGGATAAAGAATTTGGTGAGAAAAAAAAAAATAGATGATTCAATGATCCAAATAGTTACATCGTCTAATTTTTTTATTTATTGAAATTTTTAAATTCCTAAATGATATTAAAAGATTGCCTAAATTAAATGAATCAATTTAGTTCAATTAACTGAATTACATTCTTTCAATGTGCCCTTTAGATAGTCGTGTCATGAAATGGTAACATCACAACTATCAAATAGTAATAGTTGATTTTTTAAGGTTTAAATTCATTCTTTTAAAAAATTTAAAAAATTATAAAAATAATCATAAGACTTGACCTTGGTAACATATAAATCTTGATATTTTAAAATTACGAACTTTTGAACTCTTCACAATTCGAATACTTCATCAGCTGTCATTTATGTTACTTGACGGTAACAATTGAAAACGATTGGGGAAATAATTACTGGACAAAAAAGCAAAGCATTAAAAAAACTTATCGATGTTTCAAAACCATTAGGTTCTTTATTTATGCTTGAAATTCACCCATTTTGTCTTCCTCTCTCTAGATTTTGGTTAGATTAGTATTGTAATTGCCCGAATTAAGAATTTTAAAAGGGTATCAATTCGTGTGACGCTAATTTTTTAATTGTTTTGTGGGATCTAGTTATTGTCATGAAGTTCAGAAGTGATATGTATGAAAATTGACAAATAATTTAAATTGTGATAGGTCAAAAAAATATCAAATTTAATTTGTTACTAGTATCAAATTCTGAATGTTTTTTCTTTTGTATTTTTTCCTAAAATCTTTGAGTTTTGAGGGTAAAAATATTCTATAAGAAAAAGAGAAAATAAATTTGCTTAGGATTCCCATCCAATTCATCTGCCAACCACTCCACCGCGTGAGCATCGACATTTAAAGCGTCTTGAGTATTGACTTTTGTTGCTAGGAATAGAATATTCGCTGCTATATATGCAGCACCACGTTAATCTTTTGTCTCACCTGCTTATTGTTTTGTCTTCTCATACAAAAGAGAATGGTGAAGTGAAATCACTCAGCCCGCTGCCCACTCAA
>BRYF01000004.1:11485000-11490000 GCA_030159135.1 Actinidia polygama | reverse complement strand
ATATTTATTACTTAATCTAAAGTGCAAATCATTAGCACATTTTAGATGGTATAAAGATGTGTTCTTAGCAAAGGTCATGAATAGACAAAATGCTAATTCAGCATTCTGGAAAGCTAAGTTCCTTGATGGCTTACCCAAAAGCTTTGCTGAAAGAGTAAGAATAGAATTACAGAATGATAAAGGTCCTATTAATTTTGATCTTTACACTTATGACCAATTAATAGCTATAATTGTAAAAGAATGATTAAAACTTCGTAATGATTTTAGATTACAGAAAGATATGAAAAAACAAAATAAAAATAATAGGAAAGAATTAGGTCAATTCTGTGATCAGTTTGCAGTGGATATTCCACACGCAAGCCATCATAAATCTTATAAAAGAGATAAAGATAAGAAATATATTTCTAAAAAATATAAGAAACCTAGTAAAAGGTATAAAAGTAATAAGAGTTCTAATGAAACTAAGCCTTATAAAGAAAAGAAACTTTATAAGGAGAAAAATAGAAAATCTTCTTCCAAGACCCATAGACCCAAGAAGAAATATATAATTTGTTATAAATGTGGAAAATCGGGTCATTATTCCACTAAATGTAAAATGAAACAAAAATTAAATAATTTAGAAATAGATTCAGATTTAAAATCTAAACTAGAAAAACTACTAATTAATAGTAGTTCTTCAGAAGATGAATCCGAAGAAGAGCCAGAAATATATTCTGGTAATGAATTAAATGATATGGAAGATTTTAATGAAACCTCTACAGAAGAACAGGACGAAGAGGAGAACAAAGCAAATTGTTATTATTTTACTTCAGATAATTATATAAGAGCAATGGAAAAGATTAATAATTTTTCTATTAATATTCTTCCTGATGATCAGAAAAATGTTCTAGAATTCATAGAACAAATATCTGATAATTAATTAAAAAATAATTATAAATCCATGTATTCAGAATGAATCTAATAAGTCTAAGATTAATGATCAAGGTATTATTAGAGAAGAAGGATATTCCTTCAGCGAAATTCTTAGAATATTAGAAGCTAATAAAACTTCTAAATCAATTCAAATGAATGATTTAAAAAGAGAAATAAATACTCTTAAATCAGAAATCCAGTATCTAAAGGGAAAGGATGCTGCTCAAGATAGAAAACTTACAAATTTGGGTTTTCAATTAACAAGTCTATCTCAAATAATAAGAGGAGAAAATTTGACACGAAAAGACTCTTTAGGTAAAAAAAGAAGAATCTTCTTCTACCTTTAAAAAAGAAGAATTTCCTTCTAACTTATTAATTTTAAATCAGGTTTTATACCAAAAATGGTATGTTAGAATTGATTTAGTAGTTCACAATGAATTTAATATTGAAAATGCAATTGCATTAATTAATAGTGGTGCAGATATGAATTGCATCCAAGAAGGTTTAGTGCGTACTCAATATTTTGAGAAGACTACTCAAGGACTGTTAAATGCTAGTGGTAGATCCATGAGAATTAAATATAAATTAAATAATGCTCAAATATGTAATCAGGGAATATGTATCCCTACTATATTTTTAATGGTAAAAGATTTAAATTATCAGAAAATCATTTTAGGAAATCCTTTCCTATCAATGATAATGTCAATTGAGAAAATTGATTCTACTGGTATATATTCTACTATACAGGATCAACAAATTGCTTTTAAATTTATTTTACAACCAAATAAAAAGCTAATAAATAAGCTTAAGAAACAAATTTATAAGAAAGAAAAACAAATAAACTTTCTAAAAGAAGAAATTTATCTGAAAACAATAGAAGAAAAGTTACAGGAAATTCCTGTAAGAAATAAAATACAACAGATTTTAGAATAATTTCATAAAACTGTTTGTAGTGATATTCCAAATGCTTTCTGGGATCGGAAGAAGCATATTGTTTCTCTTCCCTATGAAAATGATTTTGATGACAGGTTGATTCCCACTAAAGCAAGACCTGCACAAATGAAACAAGATTATTTAGATATATGTAAAAAAGAAAATCCAAATATTGTTGGAAAAACAATTAATAAGAAAAAGTACTTCTGCATGGAGTTGTACAACCTTTTATGTTAAGAAGGTTGTTAAGCAGGAACGAGGTGTTGCCAGGCTTGTTATTAATTATAAGCCTTTTAATATTGTTTTAAAATGGATAAGATATCCAATTCCTAATAAAAAGGGTTTATTGGATAGATTAAATTCTGCAACAATATTTTTTAAATTTGATTTAAAATCTGAATATTGGCAGATTCAAATTAATGAGTCTGACAGATATAAGACAGTTTTTGTTGTTCCATTTGGGCACTTTGAATGGAATGTCATGCCCTTTGAAATAAAAAATGCTCCTTCAGAATTTTAAAATATTATGAATAAAATTTTTAATCCATATTCGGATTTTTCCATCGTCTATATTGATGATGTTTTAATATTTTCAAAAATAATATTGATCAACATTTTATACATTTGAATATTTTTAAAGATGTTGTTAAAGAAATGGTTTAGTTTTATTAGCCCAAAAAATAAAATTATTTCAAATAAAAGTTAGATTTGGGGGACATAATATTCATCAAGGAAAAATAATTTCTATTGATAGAAGTATTGAATTTGCTTCTAAATTTCCTAATGAAATAAGAGAAAAAATCCAACTTCAAAGGTTTTTGGGAAGTTTGAATTATATTTCAGACTATTATCCTAACCTTGTTCAGGATGCTTCAATCTTATATTCCAGATTGAAGAAAGATCATTCTCCATGGACAGAAGAGCATAGCAAGGCTGTTTAAAAAATAAAATTGAAGGTCAAATAACTTTCTTGCTTATCTCTTGCCAAAAATAATTAGAAGAAGGTTGTTGAAACCGATGCTTCTAATATTAGTTATGAAGGAATTTTAAAATAAGTTAATCCTGAAAATAAGAAAGAAGAGTTGATTAGATTTACATCAGGAATGTGAAAATCAACAAAAATAAATTATTCGACAATTAAGAAAGAAATGTTTTCTGTTGTTAAATGTATTTCAAAATTTCAATATGAACTTTTAAATCAAACCTTCATCTTGAGAGTTGACTACTCAGCAGTTAAACAAATTTCAAAAAAAGATACTAAAAATCTTACCTCAAAATAAATTTTTGCTAGATGGCAAGCTGAATTATCTTCTTTTGATTTTGAAATTGATTATAATAAAGTAGAATATAATTCTCTCCCTGACTTTCTTACCAGGGAATTTCTTCAAGGGTCACCATGATCAGGGACAAACAATTGAGAAAAATTAATTCTCTCCTTAAAAATTTAGAAATTCTGGAGAAGAGACAGAAATATTTGCTCAATCCAAAAATTGATCATGAGAGCTATTTCTACTTTAGTTGGCAAACTGAAATTTATCTCAATAATATTGAGATTGATAATTTAAAATATCAAATTGAAAAGTTGTATATTACAACTCCTATTAAGATTACTAATGATAAGTAATCACAATATTAAAAAATTTAATAGAATAGTTCGAGAAATTGAATGCCTCGAAAGAAGATCATTACATATTCAACAAGTTGTCAAAAATTCTGAGATTAATTACCAAGGTAATTGTACAGGGTTTTATGATGAAATTCTTCAAATTTATGAAGAAGTTATAAAATTGAGAAATGAAGTCCAAAAGTTGTATATTACAGCATCTTAAATTAATTTTGATGATTAATTCTGAAAATATAAGAAAGATAACAAAATGATTAAGAAGGTTGAAGTTGTTGATAAAGCTGTTCAGTTTTATGATAAACAAGTCAGAGAAAAGGAAAATGTTCCTTTATCTGATAATATGTGGAGAATATTTCACTTGTTAGATAGAGATCGTTTAAAAAAAAAGCTTTGAAGTTACATATAACTCAAAAGTAAATAAATTGCTTTTATAATGTTTTCTTATGATTAATGAAAAACAGAGAAAACAAATAAATAAATTATTAAGAGAAATTGATTCTCTTGAAAAAGAATTTTTAAAATGGTGTACAAAAGATATTACTTTTGACAGCTTTGATGATCCTATTTACATTCAGGGTTTTGATAAAATGTGCCTTGATAGATGTAAAATTGAAGATCTTAAAGATCAGTTAACTAAATTATATGTTTTGCATGGTTAATTATATTTTTTCTGTGCGGATAGCTAACAGAGGAAAGAGACATATCCCTCCCAATAAAGGCTTTGCAAGAGAAAAATTATATTCCTCTCAGTTAATTGATAATGAGGGGTTTACAATGGTTACCCCAAGCAACCTGCGAAAAAGGGAGGACATATGGGTGCATCATCCTCTTCAAGTAAACAAAAGCAGAAGACTCCCTAATAATAAGGAGATTCAAAGTAATGAAACTCAGAATCCCAATCAAAGGGAAACTTTAGTTAATATTATGGCTAAAAATGAGAATGATGAATATTTCTCAAAAAATTATCCAGTTCATATCTGCTATATTGAACATGAAGATTATCACCTAATTGATAATCCTTGGGCAATAAGGGCCAAGTATTTGTCTCCTTTTCAAAGCAAGATTCAATCAGGAAAACCTCGCATTTATTTTGAGAATATTCTGAATCAGACAGATAGTATGGATATTCACCATACTAGAGAGGATATCAAAGATAATACTAGTACTATATATTATAGTAAGTGTATTATCAAGAAGGTAATTAAATCAGGACATTGGAGATTGGATTTTTCTACCTCAAAATTTATGATAATTGATAAGGTCCCTCAGAATTTTAATTATTGGGATTACTACAAGGGATTCTCAGAGGTTTTTATGTATCAAAACTAAAAAATTAAGCATTCTTGGTTTTTCAAGCTTTGCACCAGGATAATGACATCCGGAGATTTACCAATATGGTTCTATGACTGATGGCTTACTTATGGCCTACTGTGGATATTCTATCTTCCAATGTTTTGGAAGCATTTCAAAGATAGAAAAATGGCATCCTAAAATTAAAGGAAAAATGGATTTACCATATAATTACAATATG
>BRYF01000004.1:11470000-11475000 GCA_030159135.1 Actinidia polygama | reverse complement strand
TAGGTCCCTTTTTGATTCCATCGCTAGGATATTGATAAGGGATCGTTTGGTTACTCCAACTTCGAGTGGACTAACTTCGTTTTAACTTTGATTAATTCAATGTTATGAATTGATAGATCAGCCAATTCAGATCGACTATACTATTCTCTATAGATAAAACAAAAATAGTAGCTCTCTTTATTTTTTATATTACACTCTTTATTTTCATATTAAACTCTCTTTATTTTATGATAAAGTTATCATAACAAAAATATTTTATAAACCATATACTTCAATTTTGTGAAATGGTTCAAAATTATGTAAAAATTTAATATTATTTTAAAACGTATGAATTAATTACTTGTAATAGATATTATACAAGATCTATAGGAAATTAAAAAAAAGTCATGAATAGAAAACGGAATTTGAAAACAAAAACGAAAGAAAAGTTTTCACATTATATTCTTAAACATAGGGTAGAAAATTATTCTATAATAATCTAAAAAACGTCCAACTAAAAAGGAAAGCATTTCATAACGTAAATAGGCTAATATATATATATATATATATATCCTAATTAAGTGTTTACTTAATTTTGTAGTGTTGCAATGATGTGTGTAATCTATTTTAAATTAAGTCATGATTACTTAGCGTTTAGGTCTTCAAAATCATGGGTGGGAATAAGGAATTATTGAGCTTTCAGGTGCTGGTGGGAATCATCAATTATGTTATGTTAGGTTGGGATAACTTTCTTCCATGGGCTCAAATGAACTGACCATGCAGTCTTGGTATTATTGATTTTCGTGGGGCCACTGTATGTCTACTTTTTTTTATAGAAACTCTGTCATGGTTGTGTTTTATTATGTTTTTGTTTCAAATTTTGGTAACTGTTTTAACCTTTTTTTTAAAGAGAAAAAGGAAACGAAATTTTAGTATAAAAAATTATATTTTTCATGTTATATTTGAATCTTGAAGTTACGCAAGAAAAGAAAAAGAAATGATAATTGTCAAGAATATTCATTTCCTAGGTGATTTTTTTTTTACCAATCGATAAGATATATTGTATACAAGTATAAAGAAGGGTTTTAATTTCTACACTCCTTATTTTACAATCTACACTCTAAATTTTATCTCTATTAAGTAAATTACAAAAATGTCATTCTCTTTTATATTGACTTTTGAGGGTACTTTTGTAATTTTACCTAATAAAAATAAAATTTAGAGTGTAAATTATAAAACAAGGAGTGTAGAAATCAAAACCCATAAAGAATTACAATAATGATCAAATTAGATAAATTTATCACATTAGGAAGCCCACAACACAAATCCATAATCAACTAGTGTTAGAAGTTGAGTTTTGACAATGTGTTGTGAACACACTTTAAAACTAAAATTTAATTAAGTTTCATATATTAAATAAAATAAACAATGATTGATTCTTATTCTTCTAAATGAGTAGATGAATTTAGTGTATTTATTTTTTCAAAAATAAGTTGATTTGAATGAGAATTATTTCTCTAAGAAGCATCATTGCAAAAAAAAAATGGGGATCGACAGTTTTGTCCCACATTAAAAAAATAAAAAATAGTGAGTTTATATAACTCAATTTTGCTTTTAAAATTGGACTCTTTGGCACCTTAAGTTTTTTGAGGAGAAGGTATATACAAAGTGAGTTTGATCTATTTACACATGATTCTAACCCACTTGCGGTTGCACCACAGCTGTCCGACAGGTTCGTGTTCACGGTGGCGGCTTGGGCTAATTGAATACTAATTTTTTGAAAATAAATTATTCAATTATTTTAAACTCTAAACGATTAGAAATTACATTTTCTTCCCCGAAAAATTCTTTCTTTCGCGAATGGTCACGACATTTCGAATGTATGCAAAAGAAAAATTATAATTTATTTCTTGAATTTTTTTCTAGTTTTTTTCTTAAAATAAACAGAAAGTTTCAAACACCTAAACCAAGCACACATTAGGAAGTCGAAAAACAAAACTCACAACAGCCTAAACCAAGCCTAATAAGAGAGCTTATCCTCACACACACCCTGACACACACCTGACGCCCCATCTCCCTTGTCTCTCGTCGAATTTACCCAAATACCCCTCATTGCTCTCTCTCTCTCTCTCTCTCTCTCTCACATCTAGGGATGGCAATGGGGCGGAGTGTGGTCGGAGGGTGGTGTCCCCATCCCCCCCAAAATATTTTTCAGTCCCCGATCCATGGCGGGAATTTTGTTTTTACCTTCATCCCCGCCCCTAACGGGGACTGGGGATCCCTGCCCCGAATTCGAACCCCGAAAAAAACTCACGGTTGCGCGTTTGTGTGTGTGTGTGTGTGTGTGTGAGAGAGAGAGAGAGAGAGAGTAAACCAGATCTCTATCCTTGAGCCTCCTCCCGATGCCTTCGAGCATCGAGAAGGTCGTCTTCGGCAAGATCGCCGACCCTCTCGCCACGATCTCGTGTGGCGGAAACATCTCATCGTCGTCCTCGTTGCCGTCGTCCAAGGCGGAGAGCTCGCTTCCTCGGCACCACCGGAACGGTCATCGGCGCCGATGATGAGAACTCGACGAACTCGGGACTCTCCGACCCCCTCTCTCTCTCTACAATTTCCTCTCTCTCTATAAGATATGTGGTGTGGTGCAGTGTGGTCTGCTCCCTAGGGCTTCCCGACCTTTAGTATTAATAGGATAAATTACACTGACCTCCCCTGAAGCTTCTGATAATGACGGGAACTCCCCTCAAGTTTTAAAAATGACATTGACCTCCCTTCTACTTTAAAATAATATAATTCGGGGAACAAGGTGGGGATCGGGGAGGGGATGTACAAAACTGTCCCCGCCCCGATCCCCGAATATATTTTGTTTAATCCCAGATTCCCGCCCCAAAACTCAAAAAATTCCCGAAAATTCACCCCGATCGGGACGGGGCAAATTGTCATCCCTACTCACATCCCCCAATTGCCCTCTCTTTTTTTTTTAATCTTTTGTATTTCTTTTTATTATTATTATTTTTAGTTTTTTTCTTTTTTTCTCTTTTTTAAACAATTTTTAATTGTTTTAATCAAATTTATTTCTTTTTTTATTAATTTTAATTTTTTTGGATAAATAATGTTTTTAATATATGTTTTTAATCTTTTGTTTGTTTATTTTTTAATTGTAGATTTTGGGAGTCATTATTTATAAAAAAATTAAAAAGTATAAAAATATGGGTTGTGGAGTAATTTAAAAATAAAAAAATAAATCAAAGGGTATTAAAAGAGGGAAAAAATCAAATGAAATTGAAAAAAGAAAAAAAAATCAAAGGGTATTAAAGAAAAATAATAATAATAATAATAAAAATAATAATAATAAAAAGTAAAAAAATATAATGATATTAAAAGAAAAAGTAAAAAAAAAGTAAAAAAAATAAAAAATAAAAGGGTATTAAAAGGAAAAAAGGAATAATAAAAAGTAGAAAAGTGTGTTAAAAGGAAAAAAAAGAATAAAAATTAAAAAGAATAAAAGAGTATTAAAAAAAAGAATAAAGTAGTTGAATGGCAAAATGATAATTTAGAGGAAGAATTGGGGGCAAAAGTGAAAAAAAAATATTAGTCAAATCATGGGGGGGTGGGGGTGGTCAGCGGGGTGAGGATAAATTTCCGCCTAATAAATACTCCATATTACATCAACCATCAAATCGAACAATCCATCACATACGAAGTTCAACAATACAAACCCATAACCACACCTAGAACAAAACCTTTAGAGAGCGTTTGGCGGAAGGATTTGATTTGGGTGGATTTGAAATGAAGGGTGATTTATAATAAGGAGACCTCCACCTTTTAAGAAATGTGGATTTGTTGTTTAGTGTTTGGATGTGTTTTGGAGAAGGGGAATTTGAAAGTTGGACATGATAGGATAAGATATCGAAAGACAAAATTACCCTCACTTCATTAATTAGTTGTTAATACGAAATATAATTTTGATTAATTAGATAAAATATATATTAATTAATATTTAGATGATTAAAATAAAACTTTTTATTTTAAATATTAACATATAATTTAAAAATATTAAAATATTAAAATATAATTTAAAACTTCATAGGAACTTGTCCCGGTTTGGGTGTTTTTTTTGTTTTTTTTGGTATATTTGCATTGAGGTTATTTTAAAGTGAGTTTGTGAAAGCTTATTTAGTTTTGATAAATTTTTTTTCTCACTTTACCTTCTTAATTTTGAAATGAAAAAATTTAATTTTCTTGAGCTATCCAAACAGAATCTTAATTTCTCCCTAATATACCCTTAAGTTTTATAAAAATAAATTCGCTTAAGTTTTATAAATTATACTTTCATAAATTACAGTTTAGTGACTAAATATTAATTAATATATATATATATATATATATTTATAAAACTTAAGGGTATGAAAGTATAATTTACGGACAAAAGCTGCATTGGCGCGTGCGGCGCGTGGGCGAGTGAGGCCCACTCGTCGTTTTCATTGGAGGCGTGAGTGAGAGTGGATCTCACATGCCTACAGATAAGAGGCGTGTGAGGAAGCGTGATGAGGGTTTTGGTATCTGTTTTTTCTTCGTAGAACTCTTCTTGTCGATACAAACATGTTGGTACTATTTTGAGTCCTGGTATACTAAAAGTCCTAAATATTTGGAGGCCTATTTTTGGGCTGAATTTGAGCTCACATCTTCTTCAGAGAACCCAAAACTCAGATCCATAAACGAGGGCACAACGGTCATTCACTACGACGCGGAGTACGGCGTGACCACATACGGGGGTACCCCCTGTCCGTCCCAACTCCGGCTGTGGAAGAATTTCGAAGACGATCAGAGAAGAAATCAGGGAGACAAAAAACTCACCAAACCCGGGAGAAAAAGCATTGCAGGAGACCAAATCCGGGAGATGACCAAATCCGGCGCCATCTCCGGATGCCAAACAGGCTGTTACATTCTTATCTATTCTAGGATGGGTCTCCAGAAATAGCCACCTAACGAGAAAAAAAAAAAGTGTAGAAAGAACCTTC
>BRYF01000004.1:11430000-11432500 GCA_030159135.1 Actinidia polygama | reverse complement strand
AGACAAATGTAGTTCTCGGAATACTGCGACACACGCAGTTCTCGGCATACTACCAGAATCTCCCCCTTGTGCACATAACCGGAGAGATCACTGTTAGAGCGAAAGAGATTCGATTGGGCGTCGTCACACCAGTAGCTGTATAGCTCCTCTAAATCGACTTTGTCTCCTTCCTCTGAGCTTTTGTATGGACATCCTGCATTGGTTGCATTGCTCTTGTCTAACCAAACTTCTGCACGTATCTTAAAGCATCTCCCTGCGCTTCTCTACCATTCTGGATCTTCCAGGTACTCTTATACTACTCTGGATCTTCCAAATACCTTGCGCTTGCTTTGTGTGCCTCTGTACAACATTTTCTTCCCTTGTCCATGCTAATACCACTGGGCCTGTGTCGGACAGCAGCTCCTCCTGTCTGGACACTCCCTTCTAGTCGGTATAGCCTTTCAGTCTTCCTTCTCGGCAACATCTCCTGTTTCCTTTGAAACTCTGTGTTCTTCCACTAGCTTCAAAGCTCATTCCTTCGAATCTTGCATCCCTATGGAAATTAAATTTTTCGTAAACTAGGAACATGCCTTACCTCGGTCACCATCATGGATCTTCCGTCTGCCATGCGGCATTTGACTGTACCCTGTACAAGTCCCTCGCATGCTACACATGTAGAGCACCTCATTGTCTCTGCATAAGTGGTAAGCATTTCCTGAATCCGAAATCCAAACTGACTTTCCATCTGGCGATGCTGCTAGGAGAACATTACATTCACAACCATCATTGCTATTGTTGCTGCTGCTGAAGACTGATCATGTGCTTCGTTCCTCGGACAATTCATATTGTCCCTCCTAGTCGCAATAAAAGCACTTAAAGTGCGACTTCCGGATTTTGTCCTTAGCCATCTTCTTTGACCTTCTTTCCAGAGACATCTTCTCTGGCTTCTGTGACCTCCTCCTTTGACCTTCTTCATATGTGGCCTCTTCCTTTGACCTTCTTCATATGTGGCCTCTTCTGGAACTCGCTCGCAAGTTTCGCCACTGTAGTCCCTCTATGAAGCTTTAACACAAGGCTCCTTCAATAAGGCTTTGTTCTGAGATATCTTCACTGTACATCTCCTCCAACTTGGTCCGAAACTCATAAGCACTCGTCTCATCGTGCTCCATGGTGGGACACCTCGTGTCCAATGCACTGTCTGATCTATAACACTCGTCTCATTGTGCTATCACTTGTGTTCAGTGCATTGTCTGATCTGCCCAATTATCTTCCTCCGGCATTCTTGATTTTCCTAGGGCGTAATCCGCATCTGAAAGCATGATCAGGGCTCTCAAACTACTCTGCCGTCTTACTTCTCCTATATGGAAGTAAAATCTCTGAAAACCAACACCGCGGATGAATCCGAAATGCCGAGAAAACTTAAAAAGGGCTTTTCTGTCAAAATCAGACACTTCTGGGACCCAAATTGCTCAAATCAAAACTTCCAGGGACTTAAATTGTAATTTCCAAAACTAGAGGAATATTCCTGGAATATTCCTTCTGCTGACTTGACTGCCACGCGGGCCCTGACTGGACTGCCACGTGGCATACTTGCTGACGTGGCAGCACGAGTTGCTGACCTGGCACTGATGACCTGGCACTCTGATGACTTGGCATGCTGACGTGGCATGCTAACGTGGTGACACGTGGCGTCTGACGTGGCACGCTACTGACGTGGCCCCTTACTGACGTGGCACCCGTGGTGCTGACGTGGCACTGATGGGACCCACATAATTCCCGTCGGCTGGTCAACGGCTCAAGCTGGTGGTTAAATGGTCAACGGCTTGGTAGAGCTGGTCAATGAATTCGAATCAAGTCAACGGCTTGGTCAACGCCGTTCGCGGCTCGGATTCGGCGCTCAGCTCGGCTCAGCGCGTGGGGCGCGTGTGCACCTCGGCTGCGAGTTGCCGTCACTCGCTTGGCGCGTGAGGGAGCGTGGGATGCTGGGCTGCGAGTTGCCGCCACTCGCTGGCGCGTGGCTCGCGCATGAAGGCGCGTGAGGGCGCGTGACAAACCTTTTTGGCACGTGGGGGGCGCGTGCGGTTGCGCGGGACCTGTCTCTTGGCGCGTGTGGGCGCGTGGGTCAGCTTCCTGGCGCGTGGCGCGTGTACGACAGTCGTCTTCTTCGTTTGGCGCGCGTGGGGAGAGTGGATCTGACGCGCCGAACTTCAGGCGGCGCGTGATGACTCATTTTAAGTCCGATTTCGATTCCGTCAAGTGCTGGAGCTTCGTCTTGATGAGACGGATCTAGTGGTATGCTCAAACATCATTTTTGAGCATTTTGAATATCATCAGATTTTTGATTCGGGTCCGGTTTGACGCCGAAATCATCTGGTGATCCTCCGGTGACTTGAACTCCGCTCTGATATCAATTGTTGTGCCCAAGGACCTGTCACCAGTCACATCTAACTAAATCAACAACACATACGAGACACAGATTTACGTGATTCGGCCAATCTGCCTATATCCACAGAGAGGAACA
>BRYF01000004.1:11405000-11412500 GCA_030159135.1 Actinidia polygama | reverse complement strand
ATAATGAATGAAGGTAATCCTTATTAATAAGCTTTTAAATATATCGTTAACTTATTTTTTGTGAAAAATAAGTATATTTTAGATATAAGGGCATTTAATTTAAATACATGGATAACACGTAATCGATTTCTATCACTATTTCAATCATATTAATATTGAAAAAGATGAAAATACTTATTTTACACGCTCTTGTATATTGGCAATCGAATGAGTCTTTGAATATGGAAACAGTCATTTTCTATATTATTCAGCATTCTAAATCTGATTTTGAGGTCAAAGTGGACTAATTCTGATAATAGGGTGATGATTTGTGAAGTGGTGTTGAAAGAGAGTTTAAGGCCACATAATTGTAAACTTGATCCCATATTTATGAAATTTTAGTATATTATCATTTCAAGTACGATGTACATATCTATCGGAGTCGACCTCGTATTCTAATCCTAAAAGCATAAAGAAATTTTATTTTGGACACTGTGGCAAGTACATCTATTCATCCGAAAGATTAACTTGATCATGGTAATTGGTATCGGGTATTGTGGCGAGTGTTCTTATTCATATTGGATATAAGTTGTGTTATTATTTGACAGTTGATGTTGAAGAGGAATAAATTATTTGATTGGGAGCCGATTCAGTGTATTGTGTAAAAATATTGGATCACACTGTCTAAAGATGTTAGATTGTCTTGGAGATGTTATAAATTATTGAATTCGGGATGTTATCTATAATGCTATTATAGTTTATTATCTTGGGAACGTTGCCTGCAGAGCTATTGTGAATATATGAATTATATAAGTTAGAAGTAATTAAATTGTGGATCTTTATGCATATTCTTTTATCAATTCTTGCTTATGGGTTGATTATCTGATTAACGGAATGAGTATTTACTTCTAGAGCTGATTTGACTCAAATTAGAAGGTCACGTTTAAACCCTACTCTTAGTCTTTCGTGTAGAAATGTTAGACTTGCTTCCAGACATAGGCGGAAGTGTTAGCATTGTGATTGTGGAAGTGTTAGCCTTACTTTCAGACTGTGATTGTGGAAGTGTTAGCCTTACTTTCAGGCCTATATGAGAGTGTTAGCCTTGCTTCTGGGCATATGTGGAAGTGATGGACTCATGGACTTACTTTCGGGCATATATGGAAGTGTTGGACTTACTTCCAAGCATATGTGGGAGTGTTATCCAAGCTTCGATTAAGGATAGTGTTAGTAGAATTAATTATATGGGAAAATATATTTGTTATACTTGATCCGTAATTTGCTTTATTTCCCTGGCTGAGCGGGATTTGTTTGCCTCGCTTCCCTGGCTAAGCGGGATTCGTAAACACTCAACCTCAGTGGTTGAGCTAATAATGAGAGTAATGGTTTTGAGCTTGGATTAATGAGATTGCTTTATATGAGATAAATGTTATTGTTGAGTAGATAAGACACTGAGTATTATTTTTCAGATGCTATTGAGCCATATGTTATTGTTCAGTCTTACCATAGTACCTATTATGGTTATTTATTTATTTATTAAGATTAAGTATATTCACTGAGCATGATGATAGTTCACACCCTTATAGTGTTCATTTTCAAATGTATGTCTACACGCGGGTCCACTGTTAAGTTTAGACAAGTCGTGAAGAGTCTGGTTTAGATTTACCGATTGTCTATATATATCGTGTAGTCCTGTCAAGTTATTCTTTTTGTGATATAAATATATGTACACAAATTTTGTTAGTTAGTGTTTACACATTTTATATTTATCTTGGCGTGGGATGTGACAATTTGCTTTATTGCAAAGACTTGTGCGACTCCTTGGAGAACGGAGGGAAGAAGCCAAAAGCAACGAAGGAGGAGGATTGAAAGATGATGAACTGGAAAACCGTGGGTCAGATCACACAATGAATCGACCACAATGTATTTCACCATATTGCCCAAGAGACGGTCTCGAAAAGAAGCTAGACACCGTGTACCAATCGAAAACTGCTAGGAAGAAATTATCAAAAATTACTTGGAAGTTTTCAACATATTGCAAGAAATTGAGAACTTTTAATATTGACAAAATTCACTGCATACATTAAAAGTGAAAAGTATCACCATAATCAACAAATCAATAAAAACTTTAGTGGTTCACAATAATCAACAAATTATAATGTTATACTAAATAAATTAGTTTGCAAGTATTTTCATGATGAAATAGCCTAAATTGAGAAGTTATCAATTGATCGATTCTATTAATTAATTTAGTTTATTTAATCAAGGGGTATTTTCGACATGTTATATGCTTTAAGGACTTTTTGAGATAAACTAATTTGGTGTCCTTTTTTTCATATATAAGTTAGTATAAAAGGACGGAGATCAAAGCAACACAAAAAGAAGGGGCACTTATATGTAGGACTCATTAATTGAACTAATATAAGTTCAACACCCACGTGCAAATCAACTAATTATCTGGGCCTACCTAACCTTTTATTCACAATGTATCCTTCACGCTCACCGCATGCTCTAGAAGCCAACTAAAATTTAAAAATAAAATAAATAGGGTGTTTCTAATGCCACAAAGAAATTTTATAGAGCTACGCAAGTTGAGTATATTTGATGAGCATTTAGTAGTTTTTCTGTCTTATTATTCTCCCTCTGTTTGAGTTTCTCTACAAACCCATCACGTCCTTTCTCTGTTTCTGCAAGTATAAATCATACGCCCACAATTTACATCATGGAAGCAACGCCTTATTCTTAGATTTAACTCCATTATTGACTATTAATCGAGCTTTTACTTATGGTCTCAAGCCAAGAGTTGAAAATTTTATTGGGGTTTTATATTGGTGTTCAAAGTTAGAATTGGGATTCTAATTTCTTAGTTTGCAAGTTCTTTTGGTTTACAGAAATAAATTTATTGTCTTAATTCTGATTTCATAATTCCTAAATTAGATTTGAAATACATATTATTCTGATAATTTTTTTCTCATTTGAATTTTTGTACGTCAAATATTATTGTAAGCCATTCTAATAATTACATGACTATAAACTTTTTTGTTGTTAATTCTTAAATGCTATTAAAGTATACGATCATTGAAAAAAAAAATACAAAAATACTATAAGTACATGACTGATAAATTGATCACTATTAAAATCTTAAAATCTATTTAAACATATAATCATTGCAAAAAAAATATAAAAAAACTAATATTTATATGATTGATAGCTTTATCGCTATTAAATTTATATGCCATTAATATTCTAATAACCTACTAAGAGGAAAATTCATAAAAAAATAAAAATATTTATATAACTGATAAATTTATCACTATTAAATTTCATGGCAAAAAAACTTTTTTATACATTCAAAACCTCATATTCGATATTTTTTTTTGTTTGATAGATCTCCTTGAGAATGTTATAAAAATATAAATTTTATTAAAAATAATTATGTATAACAAAATTTATGATATTTTAAAGTTTATAATATAAAAATATAAAAAAGAGTGCCACATCAAAACTACTTTTCAAAAGAACATTATTGGATAACTTTTCAATATGCAAGTATAAATAAGTTTTGTGAATAAGATCCTAATATGGATTCCTTTTTGGCGAAAGAGGCATCTTCCCCTTGGACGGAGAAGTTTTCGAGGTCGCATCTCGGGACGTCTTGGCCCTTTTCGGCGGCCTCTTGTCGATGTGGATTCCTTTGTCCCCAGTCGGGGGCAGAGTCTTTTCCGCCTTAGTGCCTTTTGTCTTAGCAAGCCTGGCGAGTTTCTTCAGATTGAACTTTGCCGACATCGTTACAAGAAAAACAAATGAGTTAAACAAGAAAAGGAAATGGGAGATAAAGAGAGAAGGCAATACCATCCGATCGTGAATCCGACCAGAACTCAGAGCCAGAGCTAGAGCTAGAGCTACTCGGGTCCCACTTAATAAAGAATGGGGGCCAAATTTTGTCCCCAGTTATCCTTAGCAACATTTCATTAGGAAGGGATGGTAGGATCCCCCTCCTTAGTCACTTCCTAATAGTTCCTACATACTCCACCGAGTCATCTCGGGAATGGCGAGCCTCACCCTCATTAGCTACAACGTGGGGCATTTCACCAACATTTTTCTCCTCGGCATTGTCTCCTCCACTAGACACCATTTGTTGAAGAGCAAGGGAGAAGCACTTGAGGAACTCTTTTGAATGAAGAATATATTTGACCGAGTAGAACTCCCCCAGTTTCAATGTTTTGGCGATGAGGTCCAGCCTTTCCTTTTCAGCCTTGATCGAGGAAGGCATCGCGTTGCATTGGCGAGCTAAAAATAAATTCGATGTCAGAATAAATGAGGAAAACAAATAATGGGCGAGAAGGAAATAATGTGAATGAACAATCAGCTAACCTAGGGTGCTCCAGGACCTCAGAACCTTGAAACTCCAAGCTCCCGAGATTGTCCATGGGCGAACTCCCAGCTGTCTCCTAAAACAAAGAATAATTTCTTCTTCCATCCTTTTCACATTACTAGGGTACCCCCTATTAAAGAATGGATAGGCCTCGCCTTGAAGTATAACCAGCCTGAGTCTGGCCTTAGGTTTTTAAACAGGCTGAACAAGTTTCTGAACTCATTTAGAGAAAAATGTGTACTTCTTATGTCGCCACACCACCAACGCATAGATCATACTCCGCCATGCATTGGGAGCTAGCTGGGCAAGACATATGTTGTAAAAGGCTAGGATTCTCCTAAAGGTAGGGTGAATTGGGAAATGCAGACCCGCTTGGAAGGCAGCCTCGCTGAAGACTACCTTGCCCGGGCGAGCCGACATGATGGTCTGCCAGCCTTAAGAAGCCTCATTTGGACTCCAGCTGGGAAAGAACACAACTCTCTAAGATAGTCTAGCTCATCTTGGGTCATTATGTGGGTCTCTTTCTGAGCAGGGTCTGACATCCTCAACTATGGTAAGGTCCCCAAAAAGTTTAGCAATATCTTCCCTAGGCAATGCAGGATAGTCCCTAACCTCGGTTTCCATGAAAGAACAGTCCCTAAGGTGGTCAGAAATCCAAGAAGGGAGCGAATTCTCTAAATCTTCTACAATGACCTCGCCGTACATAAACTAAACACCTCAAAGTAGTACGAAATGGGTTGTGGATACTTACTAGGCAACCAGGGTTGTGGATACTTATTAGGCGACTAGAGTGGACGCAGAGCAGGGAAGGACGAGGTGACTGAAGTTTACGTCGGAGCAAGATTAGCAAATTTCAAACTCTAAGCAGAAGATGGCATAATGCGGAAGAGCCGTCTATTAATAGGAGGGGTGAAGGGTCAAGATCTAATCACTTCAATGGACAAGATCAAGCGACGCTTCGCTTACCGAGGACATTTCACAGCCCTATGCAGGTGAGGGGACATACCTCTCATTAATTGTCGACACGTGCCACTCATGCAGAACAAGTCATTATTACATGCTTACCTCGCCTATCGTTAATCCATATGTTTTTACTTGATGATACCAAGTTGTTCTCCTCGGCATCACGAGTAGGGGCAACTGATGAGGGATGAATTTTTACTTACTCAAAATTAACACTAGAGGAAGAGATGACCCAATCCGAGGTAACCATGTCGCCACATTGTTTATGATATAGCCATATCGCTAAAGTCTGATAAGGTCATGTGGCCAATGTCCCTTATGATCGCCACTCTGCATGCCAAGCTGTCTTACGTCGCCCGTAATCTCTTCCCAGCCTCTCAAGTCGTCAATTCATACTGCTCGGTAGTCTATGTCGCCAATATCTCCATATCGAGGTGAACTTGATTGACTCCATCTCCACCACAGTCTCCTATAGTTGCGGCACTACCTCCACATGGCAATCTCCTCCCATTACGTAGCTATCCCCAGCCACGGCTTCCTCACGTGGTTGCCCGATGATTGTGCCGCGATCTCTTCACATGTCTGTGAAATCTCCATCTATAAAAGCCGCTCATAATTCTCCAAGATAAGGTAATTGCAATCGCAATTCTTAAACTGTTGCTCTCTAATTTCTCAGTTGTGCTTTGTCTAGTAGATTTATCTCCTACGATCTCATCGTCACGCCAGAGGGATTTTGAGCGGCCTCATCCCGGCCGTTAACGTTTGTCTCTCTGTGCAGGTGACCGAGGTCGCTACCTTGAACAATTTTGATTGTTGGTTGCTTGCCCAAGATTTGTACGACAACAAATTGCAAGTACTCCTTGCTAACTACTCAAACGCAACAAAGAAAACAATAATATGTTGTAAGAGCATGTTTTAGATCATAAACTATAATAAAAACTAATTATCAAATAGTTGGTGGTACCGTTAAGAAGAGAGTTGTGACTTATATGGACTATTCTATTTATTCCACAGTCCTATGTCCAATAGATATGACAAGGGTAAGGGTGTGGGATACGTCCGACATCGTACCCAATTTAGGCCGTCGAATTCTCTGATTCTTTATGTGGTATCCCTTGCTTTATATAATCATCTTTCTTTTCTTCTCTCTGGTTTTTCTTTCTAGTCCAGTTGTCTTTCTTCTGTGATTTAATGTGTTTTTCGACATGCGATCAATCTTCCCTTGAGTTGTTTTTTAAATTCAAAATATTTTTTCTGTATTCTCGAATTCCTGAAAAGTAGTTAATTTCATTTTGTAATATGAGGAACCTCGGGAAAGTTCCACCAGCTTGTGGAAATACTCAAGTGGTACTGGGAACTGCAGTATCAATTAGTCTGATTTTACATTGACCTGCTCTGGACTGAACTAGGTTGGTCTCTGCACTGTCATGGCTAGTTGATTGGAATTTGAACATCTACTTAGACTGTTTATCTATGAGTTTTTGCTGGTCAATTAATATATTTTTCAATTTTTTGAAGGCCCAACAGATCAAATGCCTATAATTGTTACTCGTGTGATCTTTGATATGGAAGATAACGGTTTCACCTACACCAGAAATTAAAAGCCGTTAAGAGTTTTGTTCTGTGTTTGGAATGATTTTGATCTCTAGTTCATTGCGTTATGGAATCTGAAATCTTAAAATGTACCTGAAGATCGATTGCATACTGTCCGTACAGATGATGATGTCTTTTTTGGTAGAATACCTTTCTTATTTTTCTATTTTTAATTTTATAACTTTTAAAATGAGTGGATATATATTTTGTTGTTCATTAAAAGATTAGGGGAAGCCCATGGTCATGGATTAATTTATGAGAAACATGCTTTCGTCAAGAATAGACCCAAATGGCAATTGACATCTGTTACAGACCCTCTATATTTATGATCATGTTTTGTTTAGCTAGGTGCCACTGATTTTTTAAGGACCTTTTTTTGCCATTAAAAGTGAATGATCATGTTCTGTAGACATGTTTTATGTCCATCTTTCTCCAACGTTCCCTTTCTTGAATGAATGAGATACGGGAGATTAAGACTGGGTCACAATGAACTGCACTCGAATGTAGCGTTTTAATCCATTTTTTATGATTGGATATGGCATGGATGTGGATTTGATACTCTAATAACTTAAAATTTATATTGGTGGAAAACT
>BRYF01000004.1:11385000-11387500 GCA_030159135.1 Actinidia polygama | reverse complement strand
TCTTCTTCTTCTTCTCCTTTTCCTATTTCTCTCTCTACGTATGTGTGTGTGTTGTGTAGCGTATGTGTGCATATAAGATGAGGCAACACATGGAAATAATCCCATTTGCCCTCCACCATGAGTTTTAGTTACAACCAAATTCTCAATTGGTTACTTTGGCCCTAAAATAATAATAATTAACATTAAAACATAAATAAAGACAATTAATGGGTTCAGGGTATTACATTTAATTGTGGTATTAAAATAGCGATGAGGGTATTTTAGTCCTTTTGCTTTGAAGTGCAATCCAGATTATTTAGTAAAATTAATTTTGGATTAATTAAATTAATAAATTAACTAGGACTTTTATTAATTTTATTGGAGCCAAACTAGGAGACCTAGCCTATATATATATGATATGTGGGCTGCCAATCCTAAGAATTAATTCTCTGTATAATTTTAAGAGAAAATATGAGAACCCACACTCTAAAAGATTGGTTAAGGTTGAGAGAAAAATGAGAGAATATCAAAGTGTCTAGGAAACAAAAAAAAACAAAGTCCTAAAGTGTTTAGGATTAGGTTTTTGTTAAAACGAGGCTGCTAAAATTTGCAAGGAAAAACCAGTAAGAAGGTACAGCAGCGGCTCAGCCAAACCGGTGTAGAATAGTAGATGTGGCAAGCCGACATAGGCCGCAACCCGCAGCTACAGCTACAACATCTCGTAGACGTGGCTATAGCAGCCTACAGGCGCGGTATCCAAAAACCACAGCAACAGCCACGAGGGGGCAGCAAGCTATAGTGGAAAGCAACAACCAAGCGCAGAGAACCAACGACTATAGGGGCCAACAAGCACTGCTGCAAGCATGGAAATCAAAGAAATTTTATGGTGCAAATAATTGCGCTGCAATGACTCTGGTTCCAACCTTGATGTTCTCATGATAATCAAAGTATATCTGTAATACCCCGAACCCGTGAATACTCATTATTTCTTAAATTAAGACTTGCGATTTAATTAACATAAATAGTTTTATTTTAATTTAGAGTCAAAGCGGTCCAAGTAACCAATAAGGGTCAAAATTGACCAATTGAGAGCAAGGTTACACCAAGAAGCCATAGAGCACATGGGATTAAATCCCATGTGTATCTTCCAAACACACCCACACTTGCACAATTCGTAGAAAGAGAGAGAGAGAGGAGAAGGAGAAAAAGGAAGGAAGAAAAGAAGGAAGGAAGAAAGAAATTGGAGAGAAAGCCCAATATCCAAGCCTAAGGAAGCCATTAAAAGCTTTAACAAGCTCAAAGAGGCGAGAATTTAACTTTGTGTATGTATATATGTTATACGTATCCATAGTTGAGAGAAATTTGGGGCTTTTGGTTTGGATGCATTTAAGAAGGTTGGGTGTTGAACTGGAGGACTCCTTGAGTCCCATTTTCTTTGATTTTAGGCGCTTGAAGCTCAATGTTAAGGATTTGAGTGTGGGGTTTGAAAACCCCCAAATTTTCATAAGTTAGGGTTTTGAAAGTTTAAAACTTAGATCTACAATGTTAAGAGTTGTTTTTGAGACTTGACCTTGAGTTATTGTGACCCATTTGGGTTAGTCTTTGAATCCTAGAAACCTTAAAAGGAATGAGATTGGTTTGGAGTTGGAAAAATGAGATAAGGAAGACCAAAATTCAAAACCAAGAAATCGTCCGACGTTCCAACGCTAAGGCCTGTTGTGAAAAGTCAGTCGCTGGACGTTCCACCGCCACATTCCAATGCAAAGGATTTTAGTGTGACGTTCCAACGCCAAGGATTTTAGTGCGACGTTCGAACACCATGCCCTTTCAACTCAGATACTGTTTCGTAGAAAGTGCATAACTTTCTCTAAAAAATTCAAATTCAAAACCAAGAAATCGTCCGACGTTCCAACACTAAGGCCTGTTGTGAAAAGTCAGTCGCTGGACATTCCACCGCCACATTCCAATGCAAAGGATTTTAGTGTGACGTTCCAACGCCAAGGATTTTAGTGCGACGTTCGAACGCCATGCCCTTTCAACTCAGATACTGTTTCGTAGAAAGTGCATAACTTTCTCTAAAAAATTCGGATTGATGCACCGTTTGAAGCGTTGGAAAGTAGACTTGTAGAACTTTATAACACCATAAAATTTGTAATATAATTCCTTATATATTGTGAGATATTGGAGTTTAAAGTTGACCCAAAATCCTATCAGCAACACTATTTTTCAGAATTTTAGTCTTTCTTCCATTAAGCGTAACTTTTTTATTCGGAATGAGTTTTGAACCCACGACCTATCAAATTAAAGATAATTAAGTCTATTTTTAAATGAGATTGACCTAGAATATAGTCTTATTGTTTTGAAATAAATCGAAATGAGTTTTGAACCCATAACCTATCAAATTAAAGATAATTAAGTCTATTTTTAAATGAGATTGACCTAGAATATAGTCTCATTATTTTGAGATAAATAGAATAAAATGAATGAACAAGTGTAACAAGAGTAATGTCTTAAGTCTTAA
>BRYF01000004.1:11357500-11360000 GCA_030159135.1 Actinidia polygama | reverse complement strand
TCGAATGCCAGGCACAGGGACCATTCGAACGCTGTTCTTGGGCGTTCGAACGTTGACTGCGTTCAGCAGTAGAAACAGTAGTTGGACTTGTTAATTTTTACCCAAACACTTCTCAAATCTCTCCAAGGCTTTGATGGTATAAAAGACTACGAATAAGGAACACAATAGCTTAAATTGAAGCCCTAATTTAACTCATATCATGTAGATAAAAAAAAAAACTAAAAACCTAACTATACATACACATACATACATGGGTTTTTGAGTTTATACCTCTCTTTCCAAACTCCTTTTAGCTTTGTTGAGCTTCCTTAAGCTCTCCTTTTTCTTCCTTTCTTCTCTTTCCTTCTTCCTTTTTCTTCCTTCCCTTCTCTCTCTCTTTCTTTATGTATGCGTGTGTGTGTGGTTGTTGTGAAGTGTGTGTGGGTGTGTATATTTTGGCTGAGACACATGGGATTTCACACATGGGATGAAATCCCATGTGACTCCCCCACTCTAATTCCGTGTTCTCCTTTTTATTTTTTATTTTTACTGTTGGCGTTCAAACGTTACTTTTAGCGTTCGAACGCTAAGAAGGATTTTGGTCAGTCAGGATTCGAACGCTCTACTTACAATCCGATAATCCCGAGAGCATGACATTTGAAGTTTTGCCTTGCCGTTCGAACGCACCTTTTTGGTGTTCGAATGCTAAGAAGAAAACTGAGCAGAAACTTAAAGTCTTAAGGTTTTGAAAATTTACTAACTTATATTGGCTGTTTTGGACCTTAAACTTATAATTAGTCCACCTTAATTATCGTACACAACGTAATTAATATGATTAATGAAATTTACGAATTCGGGGTGTTACATTCCCCCCTCTTTTATAAAAGTTTGTCCTTAAACTTGGCTAACTTGGCTAACGTCATCATGCTTCCGCTGCGCATTCTGATAAAATTCTTCACGTCGTCGTATTTATTTTGTGATCGTCAATACGGTTGATCGTAGGATTAACCCGTTGTTACGACTGCCTCCACTGCCTTCTCAGTTTGGGTAGCCTACAACATGGTGTCCCGGTTGATACTATCCAAGACCAATCAGCCTTCTCCGATCTTCTTGGACAAGTAAAATTACCAAAATGATAATGAAGGTTAATTAGAAATACTGATAATATGAATAGAACCAAACATACCTCAACTTATTACAACGTTCATCCGAATAGAAACGGATAATGCTCTCTAAATTCGTCTTCTCATTCCCACATTAATTCCTCCCACATATGATTTTGCCATAAAACTCGTACTAACGGTATGACCTTGTTCCTAAAAACTTGATTGCAATGATCCACAATCTCAATCGGGTTTTCAACATAGCTCAAATCTTCACTGACGTCCAAAGGATAATGATTTATCACATGAGTGGGGTCGTGAACATACTTCCATAGCATGGAGACATGGAAGACATCATAAATGTGCGAAAGCTCTGGTGGAAGAGCAATACGATAGGCAGCGACTCCAATTCATTGAAGACTTTGGAACGATCCAATGTATCTCAGCTTTAGCTTCCCCATTTTGCCAAAACAACTTATCCCCTTGGAAGGATATACCTTTAAAAATACATGGTCCCTATCCTCAAACTCTAACTCTCACCTCTGAACATTTGCATAACTCTTTTGACGACTCTAGACAGTTTGAATTCTTTGTTGAATTACTTTGATCTTGTCGGTTGTGAGTTGCACAATCTCCGGACCTAATATCTGTCGTTCTTCTACTTCGGTCCAATAAACGAAAGACCTACATTTTCTTCCGTAGAGTGCTTCATACGGTGTCATTCTGATGCTTGCTTTGTATTTCTCTTGTATCAAGATCCATACATCTAAGAGTTACGGTACGAAGTCATGTATTAAAATTTTTTCTCTCTTTCTATCATCTTCTTCGATATTGCTTTGTATTTTTGTGCAAGTTTTTTTTAATTTTTTTACACTTGTTTAATTTTGCAAGAACCAACACGATTGACTAACAGACTAGATTGGATAGACCACCTCGTTAGGATGCCAAACTCTCCAATGTAAATATCCCCATTTCTAAATATTTAGGTATGGAACAATATATTAAATATTGTTCATGATTAATTTTAATTAGAGTACTTTGTATTGGGGAACAAGAAACATTGCCTTTATTTATTATTTTGTCTTGCTTTAATAATACCTAATTAACCTGAGCTTTAAGTTGAACTTGGTCAATAGCATTAGTCCTCGCGAAACAAAACAAATGCAAAAGTCACTACTTCTTACTCAAAATTTCAAATTATCATAATTTGAAATAGACAAAGTACAATATAAAGCATTGTCTAATATTACATAATTAACTTGAGTTTGAAATTGAATCTGGAGAACTTCAAACTCAAGTTAATTACGACCGAAGATAAATATACAAAATTTAAAGCAATTGTTATGTATCTCAGTATTTAAAGGTGTGGAGATATGCCTTTGACATTACTTAAGCCTAGGCATTGCTATTAGCATGGT
>BRYF01000004.1:11340000-11342500 GCA_030159135.1 Actinidia polygama | reverse complement strand
CGATAGTCAATAATATTACTCCTTGTAAAATAAAACAAAAGCAAAACAGTCAATATTTGTTACCTAACAATAAGTTTTTTTGTCTGTAGTACACATTTATTTAAATTAGATGAAATACTTTATATTTTCAGATTTTTCTAGTCAAATGGAATCGAAATAATATAAAATTTGATCAAATGATTAAAAAAGTCTATCAAAGATAAAAGGAAAAAAAATCAAAAAACAAAGCAAAAAAAAATTCCTTTGAAAGTTAAACCAAACAAAATTCTAAGTGTTGTATTGTAGTTGGGTTACCACATTAGAAGAAAACATAGTAATTGAGTTCCCCTTTTATTCTCTTTCATTTAACAAATTCAAGATTGAAATATAATGTTCTTGGTGAAAAGTTTTGAACATTTAGTCTTCCAACTATACAATAAGTCTACGGTTTTCTTAATCAATGACAGTTGCTTCTTCCTAACCATTCCATGGAATCTTCCAACTATACAAATTAGATCACAATTCCAAATCAATAACAAGAATCATTTTTCTATAGCACGATATATGGCCAAAAGGTCGATTAATCGGGAAGAAATTCCACCGTCCACAAGCAGAGGTCCAAATTAAAGGCGGAGCAAAATCTAGTATGGATTGATCCAAAAACTACTGACAATGAGATTTGAACTTGCGACCTTAAACGAAATAGCCATATTTCAAGCTAATTTGAAATAGACAAAGTACAACATTAGACATTGACTAATAATACATAATTAGTTTTAGCTTAAAGTTGAACCCGAGTTGAATCCGATAGTCAATAGCATTACTTCTCGTAAAATCAAACAAAAGCAAAACAGTCACTACTTGTTACCTAAAATTTCAAATCAACAATTCGAAGCAAACAAAGTACAACATAAGGCGTTGTCTAATATTACCTAATTAACTTGAGTTTCAAATTGAACCAAGGGAACTTCAAGCTCAAGTTAATTACGGCCCAAGATAAATATACAAAGTTTAAAGCAATTGTTATGTATCTAAATATTTGAAGGTGTAGAAAAATATATTTGAGAGTACTTGGACCTATGCATTACTATTAGCATCGTACATCCAATCGAGTCTGATAGTCAACAGACTTAGTCCTCGCAAAAAAAAAATAATGCAAAACAGCCACTTAATCAAATACGATGGTCAATCTAGTCGTTCCTCAGCAAGACAAAAAAAAAGTGAATAAAGACAATGTTTCTTGTACCCATATACAAAGTAAACTAATTAAAATTAATCAAGAACATTTAATACATTGTTCCATACCTTAATATTTGAGGATGTGAAATTTTACATTAGAGAGTTTGGCATCCTATTATGGTATTATATCCAATCAAGTCCACTAGTTAATTGTGTTAATCCTCGCAAAATCAAACAAGTGCAAAAAAATTAAAAAACATTACACAAAAATACAAATCGACGTTGTAGGAGAAGATATAGAGAGAAAAAAAATAATACATGATTTTATACCGTAATTCTTAAATGTTTGGATCTTGATAAAAGAAGAATTTACTTGCAACCATGAAATCCCATTTGCGCTGTCCATACAATCAAATCTGATGGTCAATCGTTCCTAAACAAGATAAAAAAATAAAGAGTTTGGAGATGGGGATACAAAGCAACATCGAAAAAGATGATGGAGATAGGAAAAAAAAATTAATACATGATTTCATACCTTAACCCTTAGATGTGTGAATTTTGATACAAGAGAAATTTACTTACGACCAAAGCATCCCCCGTTCGCGCTATCCATTTAATTAAATTTGATAGTCAATCTAATCATTCCTAAGCAAGACAAGAAAGTGAATGAAGGCAATGTTTCTCGTACCCAAATACAAAATAACCTAATTAAAATTAATCAAGAACAACATTTAATACATTGTTCCATACATTAACATTTGAAGATGTGGGTTTTTACATGAGAGTGTTTGATGCTATTCAGGTATTATATCCAATCAAGTCCACTCTAGTCAATTGTGTTAGTCCTCGCAAAATCAACCAGGTAAAAAAATTTAAAAAACATACATAAAAATACAAAGTAACATGGAATTATAACATAAGGTACTCGTAGTATTCATAGGTCAAGTAATTCATACCCGCTTACATGATTATAGAACCTGAACGAATAAACTACTAGATCTGTACTCAATTCACCTATTCCAGATACCTCTTAATGGATACTAAGTTGAATATACATTTTTTACAAGTCTTCACCCAAATTTAGTTTAAGAACACTACATTATGTACTTAATAAATATTATATTAGATAGGTATAATGTTAAAATAAAGAACCATAGTCAACATATATAGGCACCAAAATGCCCAAATGGACAGGAAAAAAATCAAATACTTGGACGGCTAAACAAGTTTCTAAGCTTAATACTCCATCCATCTGACAATGTTAGGTTTTTTGGGGAGTTCTAACTTTTTGCATAATATGTAATAAATGCATTCAAATTTAAAATAAAAAGATATTGGTTTT
>BRYF01000004.1:11302500-11307500 GCA_030159135.1 Actinidia polygama | reverse complement strand
AGAGCATTTGAATTGACTGACATGACTGAGTGGACCCCACACTCAGCCAATACGAATGCTCCACCTCACCCAAGTGTGCATTTGAGATGCAACATTGGGTTACCCATAGCACTACTCAAATAAATACGTGTGTATGAAAAGATCAAATCAAATCAAATCAAATCTTTCGTACACTTGGTTGTCGTTGTTGTTTTGCTTTTTATGCCCGGCAACACCTGCCAAGTAAAAAGGAAATTCTATTCCTATGCTAGCTCCTTGCGGCAAAACCTGCAGAATACAATAGTAGGTCACCCACTCGCAATCCAAAAAGTATCCCCAAAACGTTAGAAAAATTATCTAGTTTGGTTGATAACTAACCCTTTTAAGTTTTATAAATTTATAAAGGGTCTTGCTAAGCATCGCCTTAGGCGGTGGTTAAAGAGCAAAGTAATAAAAAATAATTTTTGATGCATATTTCACACTTTTTAATATACTTTATATATTTTTATATATATTTTTATATACTATCAACCACCCTAAGGGCGGTTTATAGTTTTTTCCATTTACAAATAAACCCAAACTCTATTATTAGAAAACCTATTTGGACTGGCCCCGAACGAGTTCCTGCATGAATCTATTACACTCAACCGTTTATATGTACTGTATTAACTGAGATATAACATCAAATGTTAATTGCAATAGAAAGTATAGTGGATATTGTTAAATTTCATTTGTTATGATAGTGTAATAGTTTTATAATTATCTGAGGTTAATTGGTACATTTATAAATATATAAAGAGTTATTTATATATAATAAAGAGCTGAAGTACTAAACCGTAAATAATATAAGGTAGTTCAACTTTATTTTGTCTAGTATCACATACAGCTGCGTCACACCGAATAAAATTCCCAAATCCATATAATTGGTCCACGCGGGTCTGGAAAGGTTTCTGGATTTTAATTCTGGCGTCCTAGCAAATAAAAAGTTTCTAAGGATAATTTCAATCAAATCATTTTTTTTTTTTTTTACCTATCTATAGGAAAGTCTCACGTATGGATCAATTTTCAAGAAAGTCCATTCGAAGTGGGAGTTTACAATAGTGCTCCATTGTTGCCCGGACATAAAGGCCACGTGGTTTTGGAAGGAACTTTCCATGATCATATCTATTCCGAAGGAAGTGAAAGGGAGTTTATAAGGGCACCAGCCCAAAAAACTTCCACCAAAATTAAGCTGATAATTCATAAAGCGCGATGACGTGTCAATTCTTTTTTAAAATTTTAAAATTCATAATTTTTGTTAAATATATTATTTTATGATAAAACTTATTTTTTTGAAATTTATTCATCGAGATCTATCAAATAAGATCCATATTAAATATGAAATTGTGTAAAAATAATAAATAGTTTTTTAACAAAGATTTTATATTTTTTTAAAGAATTAAAATATCTTAACTTTTGTTGCGTGCATCTATTTTTTATTAAATTTATATTATCGAAATATGCTCACATATATTAGAAAAGAAAAATGCTAACAACTAACCAATAAACAAAAAGTGTACTTAAAAATGTACAAAGCTAATAAAACTGCAGTAATACATGTAAAAAAATATATAAATATTCATAAAAAATGTGCATTAACCACTGTTCTTAGTAGGATCAATCAAACAATATCAATATGAAAAGAAAAAAATATTTTTTTTGTGTCTATTCTAGAAAGAAAGTTTCAATAATAGTATAGCCTAAAAGCTTTTAGAGTACATAATGTATGAACGGTGTCTGATCAACTTAATTTTTTATAATATTAAATTTTTTATCGAATCTATAATATGAACAGTTTAGATATTTAAAATAAACTCAAAACGAGACATAAAATACTTGTTTGCCTTCCATTTGTTGACTTCAAAGAAGCGATGTCCTTGAAATGGACTTTTAAGGAATTTAAAAGTGTATTCAACTTTGAAGATTCCGCTTCTATAATTTTAAATTTTCAAAAAAACGAAAACAATGACACTCCTATTTTATCAGATACAAATATTTTGTGTTATGCAAAAAGAGCATGAAGTGGACAAATAAACTAGCATCCAGGGAGTTTAACTAAGATGAGCTCAAATTTGAGCAATTTTAATTACTTTTAAATTTATTTTTTTTCATATTAATTTTCTAAATGATTACTCAAAATTTTATAATTTTTTTCAGTTACTCTTAATAAGAGAAATATAAAAAATGTAAGAATATTGATTTAATATGAAAAAAGGCAACGAAAGACAAATAAGGCAAGTCAATCAATTTTTGTGTTCAAAACCATATATAGAGGTGGCTTTTAAAATGTAACTAATTCCTAATTTAATACCAATTTTTTCTCTCCTACATCACAATTCATAGGAAGAGGCCAACAAGGAATGTTAGCACTCTTAGAAGATACTAAAGAAAAATGGCTTTTGTATAAAATCTCCTCTAGTGCTCGCAACCCTTGCTTTGCAAACTATGAGTTTACAAATTAAATAAAAATAATTTTGATTTTCTAGTTTTATGAACACATAAATTATTTTTGGAGAGTTGATGTGAAATATAATGAATTGAAATATTTTTGGTGTCCAATTCTTGGTGATTTCGGGAGAGATTTTAGGAATTAAAGAGATTACAACATAATTTTAGTGATTGAATAGTCATTTCTATTAATAAAGGTTACAGAATTTGAATATTTTGAAAAGTAAGAGGGAAGGAGGAGTAAGGTTGAAAAAAGTATAACTTAGATTTTAGAATGCTAAATAAAATAATTTAATTTGGTACATGTGATTTAAATATTTTATGCATTTTCTGTCCACATAAGTGCGGCCCGTGATGTGAATGAATGATTTTGCTATAATATCAAACAATCAATGACGTGTATTTTTTTAAATTTTATAATTCAAAAAACTAGGTTAAGACTTAGTTCAAAAACGTTGAGATTTTGATATGAATGAAGTTGGGCATTGTTAGTTGTAGAGGTAAATTAGGAAAATTTCTTTTAAAATGAATTCTTTTCATCACAATCTAGAAAAATGATTATTCATTTTCATAGTTTACTAGAAGAAAATAACTATAACATTTTTTTATCCTATAAAAGAGAGCTAAGATTTTTGATTAAAGATATAGAGTTTACACAATTTTCATAGTTTTGGTTTTTTGATTTTGAGAGAGACATATGTAGATTTAGTTCGCAAAGGCTTGGTGTTATGTGCGCGGTCTAATCTTTTTATCATGAGAGAAAGACGCTGGTGAAATCTATAACACCATCGGTAGGTAGCAAATCTTTCTTAAAGAGAATGTTTGTGCAGAACTTGTCTCTTAATTATGTTTGTATCTCATTCCTATTTTCTATTTTGTAATTATAAATTTAGTTTTATTTTTATACAATTGCTATCAATGAAAATTATTCATTGTAATTTTATGTTTATCGTGATTTTTTCACAACAAATTTAAGAAAGATTTTGATCTCGTAAATAACAATTGAATTCTCAAAAATAATTTATGTTTAGATACTAATATTTGAATTGCAGAAATGATACCGTGAATTGATTTTAAAATTGTTTTGTAATATATTATAAATTTAATAGTTTACATATTCAAATTTTTTTAGAATATATATCTGAAATAAAAAAAAAATAATACGTTACATGAAGGCAATACTCTTGCGTGGAGGCTCTGATATTATTGCTCTCAACAAATGTCAGAGAGAGAGAGAGAGAGAGAGAGAGAGAACAGGGTAGTGATTATGTGCTTGGGTGAAGGTAAATTATCTAATAGAAACAAGGAAATAATACGAAGGAGTGCATAGAGAGAGAAAGCAACAACGGATACAACCCACTCTGCATCAAATCGATATCAAACAAATCCTACATATGGAAAGCACATTCCACGCGTGGGCTGGTAGTGCCCCTCTCGTCCCGACCTAGGGTAGGAATAGTGGGCTTGGCCCATGGAAGGATCCGAATGGGCTAGCTTGTCAGAGCAGCTTTCTTCAAGCTCAGTAAGGTGGAATCAGGGTTAAGCCTGTAGATGTAGTTGCCTTGACAACATCTTTTGAGATTGTAGTTCTGTTTGAAAAGCTGTAGTAAATTTGTTTTATTTTTATGTAATTATGGATTGATTTCAGATTTTGAAAAATTATAGTGTTAACCGAGAACTATTCTATAATTACAGTTTTAACCAAGAAATATTCTATAACTATAGTTTCACTCCAGTTTTCAAAAAAAATTATATATTTTTACTATAGATTTTGAGAATTACAGTTTTGTCCAAAATTTTAAAAAAATTATAGTTTTATCCCAGTTTTTTAGAAAATATAATTTTATCCCTCATTCTTAAAATTTATGATTTGAGCATGTGGTTGATCGCGTGCGGCTTGACATTGATTGGTTGATGTTAAGTTGAGAGGCTACGGCCTTAGGTAGTCGAGCGCGATTGACCTTTGTTGAATAAGATGTTGAAGCCTCTATTTAAGTTGAACTGGTCGAACTTACAAGTTCAATCGATTGAACAAAGATGTTGAGGCATTTGTTCCAATTGAAACGGTCAAACTTACGAGTTCAACCGGTTGAACGAGGTTGTTTGATGCCTTTGTTCATGTTAGATCGATTGGAGATTTTTCTCAATTGGTTGAGGATGACATAATATGTTTTCTACTTGATTTGGAGTGGTTGGAGGATTTCCTCAACCAATTGGGAGTTGCTTTTTGAGTCTCCTGCTTGCCATGAACTGGTTGGAAGTTCCCTCGACCGATTAGGAAAATATAAACAGATATCGTGCATATCGTTTACGTCGATCCTCATTGGACACGACTCCCTAGATCCCCATCAGGGGGCTCCCTTTGACCCCCATGTACGCTGATTATAGTGAGTATTAGACTGTTTGTGGTGATTATTTTAGATTGTTTATCTATTCATGTGAAGACAGATGAAGTAAACATGGTGGGTTCTAAAGGATTCCATTTCTAAAATAATATAAAATTTTAATTATATTTTTTTCCAACTTAAAGATGT
>BRYF01000004.1:11225000-11227500 GCA_030159135.1 Actinidia polygama | reverse complement strand
GTGCACTTGTACAAAAATAGAGTTTGAAAAGCATTCATCAACAAAATTTATAAACTAAATTCATTCATGGTGTAACACATATCATATCAACTTTAAATCAACATCATTATATCATTTTAGAACAAATATTTAGTGCAACAGTGTCGCTGGTTAATAAAGGTTGCACAAGGCATTATGTAAACAATCTTTGTCTCCCACTACCCCAACTAAGTGGTCTTCACTACCACAATGTGAGTTTTTCCTAATGATATCACGGTTATCACCCGTATTTATTTCTCATTTTGTTGGTATTTTTCTAATAAAAATCGTAGGTAACTAGTGTTGGAATACGAGGACGGATATGTTTATAAACCAAAAATGTAAACCTTTATACTTATCTTTTTCTTTAAATATACTTTATTTCTTATCTTTTATCTATGTAAAATTACAAGAAAAATAATCTTTTATTATATAGCAATGTCAGGAATAATTAAAAAAATATATAATTTTATAATTTTAAACGATAAAGACAAAAAGTAAGTATGCTTTTAAAAAAATTGGGAGTGTAAAAAAGTCATTTCTCAATTTATTATAGGTCTGTATATGTGATGTATAATATGGGTGTTATAAAAAAGGTTATGTAAGCAACATAAAAAAATAGGAAAAAAAATTATTAAAGAAAATAAGAATTTGATCATAAGAACAAATTAAAATCTACAGTTTTAATTGTAACAAATCTAATTTTATAATTTTAATCACTGATAATTGAAATCATCTATTAGTCTCCGTCTACTTAGCTCTAACGAAACCGACTAATTCTCATTCAAAATGCACGAAAACAATTGTTTTCATATCGGTTATCTCTGTTTGTTTGTTACTTTTTGAGATAAAAGAAAAAAGATTTATTTTTTCCTATTAGGCCTCTCTTCATGGAAAGAGGTAATTTTTTTGTAGGGTTATCAACCCAATGATGCCAAATAATTTCACACCTAGTGCATGAGAGGCTCAACCTTTTCTTTTTCTCAAGGCATGTGTGAGGAGGATCTGGCCAAAATTAATTAGTCTCCATATCTGAAAGGCTGTACAAAAATGATGACTCGGTGCATCCCTATGGCATGCCTGTGGAGGAGTGAGTCATTGTACAAATAATTCATACAACAATCATAGATACACAATTATTTTTAGGTATGTACAAGATACGTTATTTCACAAACACAGTAGCATTCATCTTAATTAGGTTTTTTTAAAATCCTAATTAGAGCGGGTCCCACTATATTTGTGAGAGGGTGTGTCTGAGTGTGTATATTTTTTGATGTATATCTATCATTTTTGTAATTCATATTGCTTCTCCATCGTATTTTGTCTCTTTTTATAACACCATTTATTGTTTCATAACATGATATGCCATGATTGAATGGAAGCACCTTCACAACCAGGAAGGAGGTTTTTTTCTTGAGAAATATTCATAACTTCTCCACTTTAAAAAATATAAAAATATAAAAATTTTAATTAAATTAAAAAAAAAGATTTTCAATTTAATATTTATCTCATTAGGAGGAATTGAATTTTTTTTTAAAATTTTTTTTTTATAAAAAATTTAAAAATTAAAACAACTAAATTAGTTTAAATTAAACTAATTTAACTAATCGTCACTGAACCTTGGACACAACCATCCTAATGTGATTTATTGAAACTCAATCCCTCCACTGCCGTGGTCTTTGCAAGGATGCCACGTGTATGAAATTCATTCGAAAATCTATTTTTAAAATAAAATTAATTGTCCACTCGTTTGAGGGAAACCTTATCTATTGGCAATTCCTTTTTAGGTGCGCACATGACAATGACTTGTCTACTAAAAGCATGTACTAGGGTATAGCCACATGTAAAATTAAGAAGAACGAATAGGTTGCGTGGGGTCTAGTGTTTGAGGGATGGAAGAAAATAGGTCCAGGATATACACTTGTGATTGATTAGTGATAGTTAAACGCGGTTGCAGACAGTCGCTAGTTGCGACGGTTAACTTGTGACACATAAACAGTGAGTTCGATCGCTGAAGTTATTTTTGAAGAGCAACTCTATGACGGTCAAGTTAGATGATCGAAGAATCAATATATATATATATATATATAGTATGCGAATTCATCTCCAAGAAGCCTACACTCTCTATATCTATCTATCTATCTATCTATCTATAGAGAGAGTAGGCTTCTTAGAGATGAATTCACATACTTTTGAGAGAATAAGAGCTGACCTTTTATAGCTCAGTTAAGTGCGTTCCTAGACGTGCCAACTATCACATCACTGGACAGTCTACAGCTCGGCGTGTGCCTGGATGAGCTGACTGCTGTGTCAGTTAGTAGCGGTTAACCTAGCCATACTCCTAAGGCCTGATTGATAGTTTGTCATCATGCTGTTGATGTCTCCATCCACGCATGGGCCCGTCAGAGGAAACTCCACTATGCAAGTTACCTTCTATCTCCTGATGTGCCTTGGGATCTCCGCTGACCGTTATTCCTCAACC
>BRYF01000004.1:11135000-11137500 GCA_030159135.1 Actinidia polygama | reverse complement strand
CTGTCTCAAGTTTCTTATCTTAAAATTATGTTCATTTCTTAATCTGTTGCCACGTATAATCTTATTGAATCACATCCATTGATTTCAATCTCCATGGAAGGGTGTGAAGTAACAAAGATTAAAATCAATGGATGTGATTCAACAAGATTACACGTGGTAACAGATTAAGAAAGGGACAGGATTTTGGGACAGAAAACTCGGGATAGCAAATCCGGTCCCGTTAAGTTTGCATGAATGTACAGGCAAAGTTTCATATCAGTGTTATGACAAGGGTTAATACTAATTCAATGGTTTGACATAAAATAATATTACTGGAGGTGGTGAGTTGTAAATACGATCAAATACACAGTGAGTTAGACGAATTATGTTGGCCCTTGTGACTTGGTCTTGAGCATATTCAACTTGCATACGTTGTTGATCCAGTTCCAACAAGTTGAATACTTTTGTTCAACTAGTTGAGTTTAATCAGTAGGTCCATGAAGACAGTTCAACTGGTTTAACAATTTTGCTCAATTGGTAGAGTTTACGCAGTGTGCCAAGAGTAACAACATGTCACTTTCAACTGGTAGAGTTTATGAGTAGTGCTAATTGGTCTTAGGCATATGCAACTTACACCAAAAAATATTCGATTTGTACCTAGGGCACACATAATTTGCACCATAGGCATGCCTTTCATTAAATTGTGTTTTGTTGAACTAATTATGTTATGCCCCAAGTTTTAGTATTATTGGACATGTAAGCCCTTATATAAGGTTGTAGGACTTTGAAGTAACAAATACACTAGGAGTTGAAAATGAATACATCAATTGATTATGTTAAAGAGCCCCCTGTTATCGAGAACCTAAGTTCGTCTACTGTTAGATATGTGAACCCTTAGGACTTAGGATTTTGGCCCATGTGAGTTGAGTTGGTCTTAGGCATATTCAACTTGCCCCTTAGGTAGATTTGACTTGCCCCCAAGACATGTATAACTTGCACCCTACCCATACAATAGTGATAGGTACACACCCACTTTTGGGTGTGTACAAGACACACTCATTTTTTGCCCTCTCACAAAATAAGTGCAACCCGTCCTAACTAGGGCTTCATATTTTTCTAAAAATCCTAATTAGGATGGGTCCCACTTATTTGTGAGATAACAAAATGAGTGTATCTTGTACACACTCACTTTTGGGTGTGTACCAATCATTATTCTTGCCCATATTACACTCTCGTAACCATTAAATTGTGTTTATTGGACTAATTATGTTATGTTCCAAAGTTTTAATACTATTGGGCATATGAACCTTTATATAGGTGAAGAGGAGGGAGGGGAGGAGAGAGGAGAAGTCGAAGACGGGGATGGTAGAAGTGTTCCCTGCCAGATTGACGGTGGCGGTAGAGTCAATCATGCGTGAGCTTGAGAGAGAGGTGTTGCGAGAGTTGGGCTAATGCATGAATAAACGAAGATGTAGGGTGTAAGTCCATGTATACTCAATTTTTATACAAAATTTCAAAACGTCATTTATATTTATGGATTAAGGTATGAAATCATGTATTAAAATTTGTTTCTCTCTCTCTCTCTCTCTATCTATCTATATATATTGTCTCGTAGGCAAAACCTAACCTGGATTTGGAGTGTCACCGACTCGTCACGGGCCTTGGGGCGCTAGAGACTTTCCTATAGATAGGTAAAATAAAAAGACTTTGACTGAAATTACCCTTATAAACTTTTTATTTGCTAGGATGAGAATTAAAATCCAGAAACCTTTCCAGAACCGCTTGGACCAATGATATGGATTCGGAAATTTTATTCGGTGTGACGCAGGTGTATGTGATACAAGACAAAATAAAGTTGAACCACCTTCTATTATTTACGGTTTAGTACTTCAGCTCTTTATTATTTATAAATAACTCTTTATATTTTATAAATGTACTAATTAACCTCAGATAATTATAAAACTATTACACTATCATAACAAATAAAATTTAACAATATCCACTATACTTTCTATTGCAATTAACCTTTAATGTTATATCTCAGTTAATACAGTACATATAAATCAAGAAAACCGACTATTAAGTGCAACGAATTCATGTAGGAACTCTTTCAAGGTCAAACACTAATTTGTTGCCTTACAAATAGATTTATATCATTGAGCTCTTAAATGATTATCTTTCATTTTTTACAGGTTTTCTAGCAATAGACTTTTGGGTTTATTTGTAAATTTATAAAACTTGAAAGGGTTAGTTGTCAACACACTAGATAATTTGTATGTTGTTTCAAATAGTTAGAATGCAAGAGATCTAAGTATTATTTGTACTAATTAGTTGTTTCAAATAGTTGGAATGCAAGAGATCTAAGTATTATTTGTATCATTTAGTTTTGTTGACAAATAATCTAAAATGTATATAATTTTAAATTTTGATCTTGAAAATACATTTAAATCAATCCTAAACAAACACTAAAACCATTAAAAAAGAGATAGGACACTAATTCGTTCCAAGGGATGAAGGAAAA
>BRYF01000004.1:11120000-11127500 GCA_030159135.1 Actinidia polygama | reverse complement strand
TAAGGATGTCGTGGGATGAACGGGAAGGCCTACCGCATTACCTTGACCTCCTCCACAGCTTTGAGTTCCAGTCGACTCCTACCGCATTACCTTGACCTCCTCCACGGCTTTGAGTTCCAGTCGACTCCTTCCCATTCATCCCACGACATCCTTACGCAACTCCTTTGTGATCATCTTCTACATCCACATAAACCCCTCCAATCTCAAACATAGCAAGATGCTCTTCAATCCATGTAACATTCTCACGAATCTCGAAAAGGTTTTTCTCATCTCTTTCTCATACGTCGCCTTATTGAAAATGTCGTCCCAAAATGCAATTGGGTTGTTGATGAGGTCTTTCAAACCCTTGGCAATCTTATAACTAAATCCAGACATTGTGAAAATGACAACCATACTTAACATCCCTTCAATCTCATCCTTCTTGAAAAACCCCAATGCCGTTTGAGACCTTTTTGCCTTCATTAACAATTCAACATCGCTTTTGTTGAGATGAATCTTTAATATTTGCAAATCCTTGAATGACACTTTAGAGCGATCTTGGGTTGCCTTGATTTCTACAAAACTCTCATAAAATTCGATTCAATAATTATCTTATCGTCCTTGAGAAGTTGATTGAGAATCATTTTTTTTGGAAGTTCTAACAATTAGTAAAAAGTTAATTAGACCAGTTTAAATAAAAATATATTCCAACATGCGTATGCGCTAATTTATCAAAAGCTGAATGTGCAAAGTAGCGCAATACTACAAGAATATCACATAAATGTTTTTGAAACAAAACAATCTTTTCAAATTTTAGGGAAAAAACATATAATGCAAAGTAGCGCAAATATTACAAGAATATCACATAAATGTTCTTGAAACAAAACAATCTTTTCAAATTTTAGGGAAAAAACATATAATTTTAAAAGTTAAAAAGCAATAGAGTAATATAATGAAAAAGAGTTAGAGATTAACATACAAGGAACACAAAATGAAAAGAAAATTAACATAATAAAGCCACATTTTGCTCGTAAAAAATGAAAAATAAGAAAAAAATAACAAAATTGAGTAATTTCAAACCCTACAAGAACACAAGTCATGCCATATACCTAAAATCAACCCATTGTAATTTAGGGACTACATAGCAATATTCTAAGTAACATTCAAACTTGTGCAATTATCGAATTAAATTATAAAAGATACTTCTATTTTTATAGGATCTATTCAAAAAAAAAAAGTTATTAGTAGCATAATTCCATCAATAAATTATAAAACCCAAATCTATAAAGGTAGAATTTTCGTATCAATTATTTAAACAATCAATCTTACTATTGTACTTAATAAAAGTATAAAAAACATAAACAATAAACAAAGAAATACAGAAAAATACTAATAGAACACAACACCTTTGAATAAGCTCCAAATTGCCTCCAAATAACATCTCTTAATACAGTTGAATAAGCTCCAAATTGCTACAACTCTCGTATCCTTATATTGGAAAAGTTTACAATATATATACAGCTGGTGATATGAAATTCATTTATATTGATTTTGTGCACTTCATCAGTAATACGAACCACGATCAAGATAGTGAGAACGAAAAAGGAATTAAATGGATTTGAAGTTTAACTGTCTTTAGAAAAAATAGACGAACGTGGGAGTAAGACAAAAATTACTAGACGTGATCGAGCAACAACATTATGTCCATCCCAGAGAAAGCACATTTGCAGGCCGTTATATTTTCTATCGCCGGCCATGAAGAGTGTTGAGAGAAATGAGAGTTCGGGACGGATCTGGTAGTCAGTGATGGGGACAGTGATGGGGACGGTGTTGGTAGATGTAGGTTGGTGGTGGTGGAGATCTTCATTCCAGGGGATTTGAATCTAATAATGGCTCTCATGGAGTTGCAGAATCAGAGTTGCAGAAATGACAATGTCAGATTTGGGATTAAGGAAGAGAGAGAATACAAAGGTTTTTTCTTGAGATGAGAAATAATTACAAGTTGCTTTTTAAGAGGGGAAATAAATACAAAGTTAACATTGGCTTTTTGTTGAACTTAATACATGACATAATCAAACTCAAGTATAATTTGTCAGATTAGATATGGACACATTTATTTTTAGACTCCTCAAATATTGTTTTTTGGACTCCTCAGAGAAAAAATTAAAATTCAATCTAAAATTTCACTCAAATGTCTCGTACACACTTGTTAAAAACATTAATTAAAACGCTAACATTTTAAAATATTCATCAATTCAGCCCCTAGTATTAACTCCCGTCACATTTTTTGGCCTAGTCCGTCCACGTAAATGTTTTGAAAGAAAAATTGATCCCATTTTGCACTTGCGAGCTGTATATATACAAAGTCAAATCAAAATAAAGAGAGGAAAGGGATTATAGCTTTCAATTATAATTTTGCTCTTTAATCACCAACAAATTAATAAAATTAGGATTCAGGTTGAACAAGCTTTTTTTAGGCCCAGTTCTGGTAATGAATTTTTTTGAGCGTTTTTTTAATAAACTTTTTCGTCGTTTCATCAAAATTATATATACTTTATCGATTCATCTTAACAAGAGAAGACCGAAAATATAAAAAGTTCATCAAAGTCGAAACAAAATTCACTAAAGATAAAAAAAACATTTTTATACCAAAAAAACAACTAAGATGATTTTTTTTCCTCATATTTAGTGATTTTTTTTAAAATTAAATAAAAAAATACATTTTTGAAGTTTGATGAATGAAAAAAATACAAAATTTTGATCAAACGGCAAAAACAAATCACTAAAAAAAAACTTAAAACCAAGGAACCAAAAAAGACTCGTAACCGAAACTGGGCCTAATTAATTTAACTATTTGAGTTTTTTTATTTTAGTGAACTATTTTAATTGTTTAATTTTTTTTTACAATTCCTCTAAACAAAAGAAATTGATGTTCTAAAATTTTCATATATTTGAAAATAAGTTCACTAAAGACAAACAAATTATTTTTACTCGACAAATGAGCTAATTTTTTTGTCTGTGAATTTTTTATTTTTTTATATTTTCAAATTCCTTTCGTTACGAGGAATGGGGGGAAATGACCAAATTGAGAAAAATTTAACTGAAAATGAAAGAAATTAAAAATCAAACGAGCTAAATTTACTAGTAAAAAAGGTAAACCAACCTAGACCCAAATAAATAATATGGTAAAACATTGAAAGAAATGGAAAGGCTATATGCGTTCAATTTTGAAAAAGTGGTGGATTAATGTCAACGATTACAATTGTTAGGGCTTAACGACAATTTGTTTCAACTGACAACTTTACCCTTCCCTCTCAGCATTTCGACCGACTGGCCCACTTATTCTCGCTCTAGTACAATACTGCTTTGAATTTTTAAACTAGAATATTACTTTGTATTGTTAATTTTTTAACTAAAACAAATTCAACGGATTCAAATGATCAATAAATCTAGTAGTAGTACTCGTATTACCGTTTCTCTATCTGTCCATTCACTAAGATGATCATGGAAAGAGAAATACTCATCCAAGAACACATTATATTGTCCATTGATCCTTCATTGCATTTAATTGATTTTTTTATATTGAATTCGATACAAATGAATGTGTATATAAAAGACCCAGATTTGGTGAGTCTTCAACCTACCCAACGCATTGGCCTCCAAAAAGCCCCAAACAACCATTTCAATAAATTCCAATCTCGATTTATGTGGCTACAGTGGCGTTAATAGGGATGAATCTGACGGGGAGAGTTTTGGGGGTAAGGTTTAGAAGAGATCCGAATGGTGGGGGCTTCATCTCTCCATGTGTAGTCAACGCCGGCGAGTGATAGAACAACTTTCTCCGGAGTCGGGCGATCTGAAAATTTTAGGCCACCAATCATTGGTAAGTTGAAGCCTATAAAACACCCTCATAAGGCTTTGAGATGAAGAAGAAGAAATCAACGAGACGGTGTGGCAAGCCGGAGATTTGGGGAGGATGGAGAGTAGAGATGCACTTTCTTCCCCTTTATGTTTTTTTTTTTGTTATGGAGAGGCAAAGGCTATCATTAATGAATAAAAAAGAAAGACACTCAAATAAGAGATGGGAGGGCAAAATCGTCAGAAGACACTTATGGTCGTCGCACTAACAAAGTATGTCGTGTCATTATGGAACACCCAAAAGTAATAAGCAGAACTACAATCATTTTAGAATGTGTTTAGGACTAATGAGGCATGGGAAGAATAAAAATACACTTTCAATACTTGTTTTGACACGTGTCTATCTCAAAGAAACTCAAAAGACTAAACTCACACTAGATCTTTTCTCTACAGATGAAACCCTAACTATTTCCGACCTATTCTGTTCAAGGCAACCGTCCCTTCGCAGCGTGCTCCTCCCTCCCCATGTCCTCTTCTCTCACCTCCTTCCCACCCTCCACCACATCGTCAATCGTCTACCATAATCGTTGTTCAATTTCACCTAAAGTATCTCTGTTTAGTTCTTTAGAATTGCATCAACTAAGAAAGTTGTTGAATGAAATTGAATCTGGAAAGAAATTACAAATCAAAATTCACTAAAATAATCAAATTGTGAACAAGAGAATCGAAATTGACTAAAATTGTTGCATTGTTTTTGTATGTATACATACATATATGTATATATAAAAATTGTGTTGGTACATGTAGGATGCATATGTACTTGTGTGCTTTCATATAAAGTGTGTGTGTGGATTGATTCAGTAAAGAGGAGGTGGTGGTGATGTGGTGGTGCAGAGGAAGACGGAGAGAGAGGAATGATGATGAAGAGGAAAATTTGTTCACAAGAACCTAGGAGACGGAAGGGGATTCAACTCTAGAGAAAAGATCTGGTGGGGGCTAATCTCCAAGTCTTCTTTTAATGACGTACATGTGGCAACAAATGAGCATTGGTACAGAGACTGGGCACAAGAAAAACAATACAGAAGATCTGAACTCTTAACAAAAATCACCATCATTTCACATAAATAGGGATAAATTTCATTGACCTCCTAAAGTTTCTGACAAATGTAGTCCACCTAACCTGTAATTTTAGAAATAAAATTGACCTGTCTTATTTTTAAAACTAATGTTAAGATTTTCTCCTAAAACTATTTTTTGTGCAAAAATGACAATTATCCTCTAATTTATGGATTCCAAAAAAATTTTAACACACCAATTAAAATAAATACTCTCCTTTTTTTAAAAAAAAATCAATACCAAAGTTTATTTTTTTAAGAATGTTTAGATTAGGACTACTTAAAAAGCAAATTATTAAGATCATTTTTAAAAAATTATTTATAATAAAATTTTATTTTTTAAGCATATTTTCATTAAAAGTACTTAAAAAGTAAACTAATTAGATAAATTCTTTTTAAAAATATTACTTATTGATAAAAATAAAAATGGAGTAATTTACAAGTAAATGGTGTTTTGAATATATATTAAGATCTTAATATTGCTTTTGTTACATAGTGCCATTTGTCAAGGTTGCAATAAATGAAGTCAATGGAAGTCATTTAAAAACCCATCTTAAAAGCTGCATTTGCATTTTTCTTTTTGCTAAAAAGGCAAAAACCAACTTTTATGCTCGAGACAAGAATACAGCTTGTTGGGTTATATGTATTAGTTTGAGACTATACATTCAAATTTACTCCTTATTTATTCGTTTGAATAGTTATCACAAAGTAGTAGTCAAGTGTTTTGAAAACCGGACCGTTAAGCGAACTGAAAAAGTGACCGGGTCACAGATCACGGGTTCAATCGTCGGGGTAAACGCTATTGACCCGTGATGTCATATTATGTCATTAACTTATTTATTAATAGTAATAAAATATCTCTTATTTTTTTACACTAATTTTTATACTTAAAACCTAAATTTTTTAAATTAAAACATAAAATTTTTCCTAAAACAGTGAATCGGCTAGTCTAATGATCGGTTCAATCAACGGGTTATCGGTTCAACCGCGATTCTGACGGTCACTGGGTTTGACCGGAATTTGACCAAAACAGGTTTTGAGGGTGACCGAACCGTTTCTCTGACCGATCGAACTGGCCGGTCCGATCCGGTTTTTAAAACCATGTAGTCAAGTACAACTCAACAACCTAATTGTTCTATTTTTTTCCCCTCTCCCATTCAATTCCCACCACTAAATTCCTAATTAAAATTTTAACACTTTGCACTCCATCAAGGGTATTTTGGTAGTTCAAGTCTTGCTTAAGGGTATGTAAAAAGGAAATAATTAATAACATCCACATAAAGTTGGGGATAGAATTATTTAAAAACAGACATTGATATGAAAATAATGCAGTTACTTACCAACATCCCTATTACCCCCGGAACTAGACAAGCATGCCCCATTTCCTGCAATTTGTTTTTACGAATAGAAACAAGAAAGGAAAATATTACTAAAGATAAGAAGGAAAAAGGAATATAACAAAAATGGACAACAAGATGTCCAACAAAAGCAAAAAAAATAGCAATTACATGTCACACACTGCTCTAACAGCATCTACTCTACAGTACTAGTTTCTTAGCCAAATCCAATTTAAGTTGGGAGTAGGGACTTGAAGTTTAATTAAGTTGGGTTGAGCTATCCTAGGAAGGAAAGAAAGAAACACACTTGGTATTGGTATGTACAATGAGAACACGGCACTCGACCTAATCAGAAATAAATAACAATACATTTATGGAGAAAGAAAACAGTTACACTTATTTGAGGATCCCACAAAACAAGGTTATCTACAAGTAACGAAGTACTCTAGTTAGAATCTTCATCTATGGAATCCCTTTTCCCCATGGCTTCATGAACAAGTTTTTTGCTAGTTCAAATCCAGGATCACAGAAATAGAAGTCATTGTCATGAAAAAAAAACGACCCTATAAATTTTGGATTAACAATTTGATAGAAATAATACAAAAGAATAAAACTAAAAATATAAAACATCAAGATATATCTTTCATGTATAAAATCAACTATGTCAGTAACATTTCCAAATTAAAAAATAAACCAGTTCAATGAGGTGAATGCTTGAGCTAACAATGTTATGTTTTGAACAAAAACATGCAAGAACACCTTTTATAATAATTATTTCCTTTTCTGTTGGCAATCAAAAGTTGTCTATGATTGAGTTTGAACTTGCACTAAATGAGTCACATAAAAAGCACACCTTGTCTAACCCCCTTTTTATATGTCGTTTCTTTGATCTTCTTTATTTCCTTTTTTGCTCCATCCAGTTTCAAGTCCAGTCACAAAAAGAAAATTGACCTGGGGTCTCAAATATGATGCATATGGTCATGAACTGGTGATACTTAGAATGAATAATACACTAAAATTATACACGGTTCAAGTAATTTTGTGCTTCCTTTCTCGGCATTTTTTGGTTAAAAGAGCCCCACCGGGAAGTTTAGCTATCTCATTTCTTCTTACTTCTTTTCTCTTCCTATCTCACTTCATTACCCGAGAATGACACTTCCTATTTAGTTTGTCACAAAGCCCACGGATATAGGAGAAAACGAGAGAGATCT
>BRYF01000004.1:11110000-11112500 GCA_030159135.1 Actinidia polygama | reverse complement strand
GGGTGCTTGAGTAATCTCACTTAATAAAAAAATTGTTGTAGTTAAAGAAAAAAAGAGTGCGAAAATTATTATATTCTTCGGTCCATTTTTAGGCCCAATAGTTGGTCCGCTACCTCCATCCACAATCTTGTCTTTTTCCTCCGCGAAACCCATCATTCTGTCCATTTTTGGACAAATCAGAATAAGTTTAGTTTTCGGATTGAATCTAAGATCTTGAGACCAATTAGATCCATCATCGTAAAAATTTCAAAATTTATGAGGAAGTAACATGTCTCAATATCATCTCATGTGTAAAATTTCCACTAACAATGCTCTAGATTTATGATCAGATTTTAACATTTTCATTTACCTGAAAATGTGGCACATCTCAAAATGATTAGTACAACGTGTTTCACAAATCATTAAATTATATATAACGGTTACAGTAATTATGTTGCACTAGATGATAAATCAAAATGAAAACAAATAATATGCATAACGCTTTTTTGCATTATAATACTAACTCATTTAATTAGTCCCATATTAAATACATGTCGTAAGCCGCATCAAATAGTACTCAAATATAATATCCAAATGTAATTACCTGGTGCCTGGTGGTATCGTGTTTTGGGGTAAACAAATACTATCTTTTATTCAATTATTATTATTATTATTATTATTATTATTATTATTGATCTTATAACTCTTTTAATGCCCACTCCATTCTCAATTTGGACTTACTGTTGTAATTATAAATATGTATTTACTACATAATTCGATCGATATGGGAGAAAATTAGTAATATAATTGAATTTTGAATAAGATGAGTACACTTTGAGAAAAAAAATATAAAAATGATTGAGTCCACGTTTTGATTAGTTTTTTTGGTGATTTGTTTTTAAAAAAATCTCGATTTTCTCACATGGACGTAAGTGTATAGGAGTTTGTTCGGATTGTTTTTTTTATTTTATTTTATCTATTAAATCTAAAAGAGTCATTTTTTTAGTTCGCCCAAATAAGACCTGAATTTAAACAAAAAAAAAACAATTAATTCTCTAAGAAATAATTAAAATAAAGACACTTCAAATGGCGTGTTGGGTAAAACAAACTAGCCAACACATTTTTTTTCTTTCCAAGCTCCTACATGCTAGATATCTTACTAAGCATTCTACAATTGACAATTTTTGCTAGTTACACATAGCCAGATCATTGAGTCTTGTTGTAATATATCGACCCTAAATTATCTTTACTTTATTATAGAAATAAAAATTATTGAAATTAAATTTAAGCCATTCCAATATGATTTGGGGTTAAATTAAAAGATTTATAACTTTTTGAATAAAATCAAATATTACATTTAGATAATTTAATTACTTAAAAGTTGGAGGGTATAAAATATAATTTTGACAAAACTTTGGTTAGTCATGGGGCACGTGTTCTTGCCCAAATTTCAAGCCTTCGTTTTTGCCTTATATATGTAAGGAAACATAAGACTTTAGAAAAGAAAGAAACAGAAAGAAAGAAAACAGAGGAAGAGGGAAAAAGAAAGAAGCAGACAAAGTGTTAGAGGAAAGAGAAACAAAAAGTTAAAATTTAGAATCAACGGTGAGACGATGTCTAATCAAGATGATTTTTTAGTATGTTGTTCGTGGTTGATAGATCAACATATCTAATGTTCTAGATTTTAAATTAAGGTAAGCATGAGATATACAATATGCTTTCTTAAACTCCAGAGTTATTTCTTAAATTATCTAATTTTGTACTCTTTTGAGCATGTGTGCTATCTATTGAAATTCATGACATTATTGAAATCATGATGTGTATGGCTAAAATGTCATGGTATTGAATGGTACGGATTGGGTAACCCTGTAAATAATATTGATACCGGATAAAACCAGAAAGGCTGGGTGAGATAGGCGAGGCTGGGCACTAGTCGCATACCAGTGCGAAAGACCTGGTATGAGGTCTTTGATGAAATATTGATTCGTTGTGCTACTCTTAATATTTATTGTTGAGTCATTTTTGATTCGTTGAGCATATTCCGTCGTATTGTATACTTTCCTGTTTAATTTATTTTTCAGGCATACGTAGGAGTTCGGGTAGTGCGGATGAGTCGGGAAAGAAAGACTTGAAGTCTTAGATTTTAGATAATTTTTTATTAATAATTTTTGGAGACATTGTATAAATAAATATTGGATATTTAAGGCTTTTAGTGCAGCTGATTTGTAGATAAAGGAATACGATTGAGATATAATTAACGGCCCAGGCCGGGTCGTCACACTTGTAATAAATAAAAAACTAGTATATACTATCCCAATTCCTTTCTCTCTCCTCCTCATTGTTTTTTATTGGACAATGCAAAAAAAACAAATATTATATATATATATATATATATATATATATATATATATATATATATATGTTAAAATGACTAACAAAAACAAAGAATCATGTTGGAGCTCATAAATACATTTTTGTGTTGGATAGAGAGTAAGTAAAATTCTTTAAACATGTTTGAATA
>BRYF01000004.1:11100000-11105000 GCA_030159135.1 Actinidia polygama | reverse complement strand
ACAGTAATCATGGATCTAATAGTTTATTCGTTTAGGTTCTATAATCACGTAAACGGGTATGATTTACCAGACGTATGAATACTACAATTACCTTATGTCACACTTTGATGTTGCTTTGTATTTTAGTGTAAGGTGCTTTAATGTTTTTGCAGTTGTTTGGTTTTGCGAGGACTAACCCGATTGACTTGCAGACTTGATTGGATAAACCACCTTAATAGGATGCCAAACTCTCCTATATAAATCTCTACGTATTCGAATATTAAAGTATGGAACAATGCATTAAAGTTTCTATATTTATCTCATCTTCTCTATCGAACTTCGATCACGATTTATGCTGGTGCTGTCTGCTCTCACTGTATATATGATCACTACGTATGTTCGTAGTATTTCTAATTACGTGTATTTGTATTTGTGAAACATAAATTATTGTATCCACTTGCTTTGTTTTGTGCAAATAGGCTATATTGACCATCAGACTTTATTGGCTAGACCATTCGATTGGATCTTTTTGCCCCACTAATTTTAACTAGGTTACTTCGTATTTGGGTACGAGGAACATTGTCTTTATTCACTTTTTTGGTCTTGCTTAGGAACTACTAGATTGACCATTAGATTTGATTGGATAGACCGCGCGAATGGGATGCCTTGGTCGTAAGTAAATTTCTCTTGTAACAAGATCCACACCTCTAGGGGTTAAGGTATGAAATCATCATGCATTAAAATTTCTTTCTGCTATGTATATCGTCTCGTAGGCCATACCTAACTTGATTTCGGAGTACCACCGACTAGTCATGGGCCTGGGGTGCTAACTTGGTCCTCTTTCGTAGGTGTCACATTGATCATGGCGGATCTATTAGTTTATTTTTTCATGTTCTATCATCATGTAAGTGAGTATAATGTATTAGACCTACGAATACTATGATTATCTTATGCTATACTTCGATGTTGTTTTGTATTTTTGTGCAAGGTATTTTAATTTTTTTGCACTGTTTGGTTTTGTGAAGACGAACACGATTGAATAACGGACTTGATAAGGATAGACCATCTGAATAGGATGCCAAACTCTCCAATGTAAATCTCAACATCTTCGAATAATAAGGTACGTATTAATGCATTAAAATTTCTATATGTATCTCGTATTCTCAGTCGAGGTTCGATTATGATTTGAGCTGGTGCGATTTGCTCGCGCTATATATATGATCACTACCTATGTTCATAGTATTTCTAGTTCCTTGTATTTGTCTATGTGAACTATAAATTTTATTTTATCCATTTGCTTTGTTTTGTGAAAGGTTGACTATATTGACCACCAAACTTTATTGGATGGATCATCCGATTGGAACCTTTTGCCCCATATAAAATTCTCCTACTAAAAATTCACCCACTAATTTTTGAGGTATGAAATTATTGTATTAAATTTTTTATATTTTTCTTCTTCAGTGCCATAACTAAGTTGAGTATCGGAGATCGGACGGTAACCTCGTTCATTTCTGTATGTCTCGAACTCATAGTGGATCCAACCAACTTCTCCTTTCTCACGAGGTAATTAGATATGTTGTAATGTTGCACTTGATTAATTTTAACTAGGTTATTTCGTTTCGTATTTGGGTACAAGAAAAATTGCCTATATTCACTTTTATGGTCTTGCTTAGGAACGACTAGATTGACCATCTGATTTGATTGGAAAGACCGAGAGAATGGAATGCCTTGAAATTCCTCTTATATCAAGATCAAAATCATGCATTAAAATTTCTCTCACTATGTATATCGTCTTGTAGGCCATACTTAACTTGATTTTGGAGTATTACTAACTAGTCACAGTCCCACAGGCCTGGGGTGCTAACTTGGTCTTCTTTCATAAGTGTCACAGTGATCATAGTGGATCTATTAGTTTATTCATTCAGGTTCTATCATCACGTAAGCGGATATGATTTATTAGACCTACAAATATTACGATTACCTTATGTTATACTTCGATATTGCTTTTGTATTTTTTGTAAGGTGTTTTAATTTTTTTGCACTTGTTTTGTTTTGCGAGAACCAACACGATTGACTATTGGACTTGATTGGATATACCACCTTAATATGATGACAAGCTCTCCAATGTAAATCTCCACATCAACGAATATTAAGGTACGGAACAATGCATTAAATTTTTTATATTTATCTTATCTTCTCCGTCGGAGTTCGATTATGATTTAAGCGGGTGCAATTTGTTCACACTATATATATGATCACTACCAATGTTTGTAGTATTTCTAATTACTTGTATTTGTATTTGTGCACCATAAATCTTTTTTTATCCACTTGCATTATTTTGTGCAAAGTTGACTATATTGAATATTAAAATTTAGTGGATGGACCATATGATTGGATCCTTTTTACCCATCTTAAACCCTCATACTAAAAATTCACCCCCCTGAAGTTTTAAGCTATGAAACTATTGAATTAATTTTTTTATATTTTTTTTCATTACTTCCATAACTATGTTTAATATCGGAGGCTGGGTTGTAACCTCGTTCATTTCTGTAGGGTCTCTAACTCATACTGAATCCATCCAACTTCTCATTTCTCACAAGGTGATTAGATATGTTGTAATGTTGTACTTGATTATTTTTAACTAGGTTACTTCGTATTAGGTTGCGAGGAACATTGACTATATTTATTTTTTTGGTCTTGCTTATGAATGACTAGATTGACCATTGGATTTGATTGGATAGACCGCACGAACGGGATGCCTTGGCTGTAAGTAAATTTTTCTTTTATCAAGATCCACACCTCTAGGGGTTATGCATTAAAATTTCTCTCTCTATGTATATCATCTCGTAGGCCATACATTTTTGATTTCGGAGTACCCCCAACTAGTCATGGGCCCATGGGTGCTAACATGGTCCTTTTTCGTAGGTGTCACAGTGATCATGGTGAACCTATTAGGTTATTTGTTCAAGTTCTATCATCACGTAAGCGGATATGATTTATTAGACCCACGAATACTACGATTACCTTATTTTATAATTCGATGTTACTTTGCATTTTTGTGTAAGATGTTTTAATATTTTTGCACTTGTTTGATTTTGCGAGAACCAACACGATTGACTAGCGGACTTGATTAGATAGACTACATTAATAGGATGCCAAACTCTCCAATGTAAATCTTCACATCTCCGAATATTAAGGTATGGAACAATGTATTAAATTTTATATATATATTTATTCTCCGTCGAGTTTTGATCATGATTTCAACGGGTGCGATTTGCTCACACTATATATATATGATCACTACCAATGTTGGTAGTATTTTTAATTACGTGTAGTTGTATTTGTGCACCACAAATCTTTTTTTATCCACTTGCTTTATTTTGTGCAAGGTTGGCTATATTGACCATCCAATTGGATCTTTTTGCCCCATCTAAAACCCTCATACCAAAAATCTACACCCTAAACTTTTAAGATATGAAACTATTGCATTAATTTTTATATATTATTTTTCTTTAGTGCCATAACTATGTTTAGTATCGGAGGTTGGGCAGTTAACTCGAACTCATAGTGGATCCAACCAACTTCTCCTTTCTCACGAGGTAATTATATATGTTGTAATGTTATACTTGTTTAATTTTAACTAGGCTACTTCGTATTTAGGTGCGATGAACATTACTTATATTTACTTTTTTTGGTCTTGTTTAGAAATGACTAGATTGACTATCAGTTTTGATTAGATAGACTGCGAGAATGGGATGCCTTGGTTGTAAATAAATTCCACTTGTATCGAGATCCACAAATCTAGGGGTTAATGTATGAAATCATGCATTAAAATTTCTCTCTCTATATATAAATATGTATATCGTCTCGTATGCCATACCTTACTTGATTTCAGAGTGCCCCTAATAGGTCACGGGACTAGGGGTGCTAACCTGATCTGCTTTTGTAGGTGTTATAGTGATCTTGGTGGATCTATTAGTTTATTTGTTCAAATTGTATCATCATGTAAGTGGGTATTATTTATTAGACCTACGAATACTATGCTTACCTTACATTATACTTCGATGTTGCTTTGTATTTTTGTGAAAGGTGTTCTAATTTTTTTTCACTTTGATTGTTTGATTTTGCGAGGACCAACACGATTGACTAGCGGACTTGATTAGATAGACCACCTTAATACGATGCCAGACTCTCCAATGTAAATCTCCATGTATCCAAATATTAAAGCACTAAATAATGTATTAAATTTTCTATATTTATCACCACTTCTCCATCGGGCTTCATTCATGATTTAAGCGGGTGCGATTTGCTCACACTATATATATGATCATTAACAATGTTCATAGTATTTGTAATTACGTGTAATTGTATTTGTACCCCATACATTTTTTTCTATCCACTTGCTTTATTTTGTGCAAGGTTGGCTATATTGACCATCAGATTTTATTGGATGGACCATCCGATTGGATAGTTTTGCCCCATCTAAAATCGTCCTACTAAAAATTCACACCCCGAAGTTTTAAGGTATGAAATTATTGCATTAAATTTTCTATATTTTTTTATGTACCGTAACTAAGTTGAGCACTGGAGGCCGAGCGATAATCTTGTTCTGTTTTGTAGGCCTCGAACTCCTACTGGATCCAATTAACTTCTCCTTTCTCATAACATAATTAGATATGTTGTAATATTATACTTGATTGATTTTAACTAAGTTACTTCATATTTGGGTACGAGGAATATTGTATTTATTCACTTTTTTTATGTCTTGTTTAGGAACAACTAGATTGACCATATGATTTGATTGGATGGACCGCGCGAACGAGATTCGTTGGCCGTAAGTATATTCCTCTTGTATCAATATCCATTCTTTTAAGGGTTAAGGTATGAAATCATGCATTAAAATTTCTCTCTCTCTCTCTCTCTCTATATATATATATATATATATATATATATATATATATATATATCGTCTAGTAGGCCATACCTTGATTTCGGAGTGCCCCCGACTAGTCACGGGCTAG
>BRYF01000004.1:11080000-11092500 GCA_030159135.1 Actinidia polygama | reverse complement strand
CATGCATATGCTCTAATTCATTAAAAGCTAATATGTAAAGTAGCGCATATATCACAAGAACATTGCATAAATGTTCTTGAAACAAAATAATCTTTTCAAATTCTAGAAAAAGAAAACATACAATTTTAAAAGTTAAAAGACATTAGTTATATAATGGAAAAGTGTGAGAGATTAACATACAAGGAACACAAAATGAAAGAAAAATGAACATAATAAAGTCACATTTTGCTTGTAAAAAATGCAATAAGAAAATGAAAGAAAAGAATAAAATTGAGCAGTTTCAAGCCCTATAAGAGGACAAAGTCACTACATAGCAAAATATTCGAAGTAATATTATAGCTTGTGGAATTGTTGAATTAAATTGTAAAGGATACTTCTATTTTCATAGGGTGCATTCAAAAAAAAAATTATTGGCATCATAATTTTATCAATAAATTATAAAATCCATTGGTCCACGGACCATGTGGTTCTGGGAAGGTTTTTGAATTTTATTTTTTTTGAAAATTCTTACACTATAGTGAAGATTATAATGCTTTAAATTTTTTCATACTTTGCATTATGTGAAAACTTTCACACTTCTTAGAGAGGTATCATGGTGTAAGAAAATTATCATAGTTTGTGAAGGTAATCAATCATAACATTTTACAAATGAATATGTGGGAATTCCAATATTTAGTGAAACAGAAATTCTCACACATTGTAAATGCAATCACTTTACAAAATCAATTGTGAATACGACCACGTTTGACCTAATATTTTTTTAAACTAAAATATAAAAAGTGGGATAAAGAAATTAACTTTTCTTATTTAGGATGTTCATGAACTAGTAAAAAATTACTAATAATTATTGAGTTTACTAAAAAATCTAGGTAACAACCTCCAGAAAAATCAAGCCAAAAAATCATCCGCCCAATAATAAAACTCTTAAGTCAAATGGGCCACATGACCAAAATATAACTAAAAAATCTAAGACAAACGGGGCCTAGATTCTCATACTTGGAAAGTTGTCTCAGGTCAGAAATTTCTTTAAATTGTAGTAAAATCACTTAGTGTTCATCTCATTTTTGTGATGTTTGTTGGGTAATAGCTTAGAATTCAAACAAAACAGGTACTGTAATTAGCGTGGAACTAAAGTGTATATATAAACGGATATATACAAGAATTATTAAAATAATACTTCAAATGCCAAAATTGAAGATGAAATTGAAATAAAAAAGGTTACTAAGAAACACGAGGTAACACAATTAAAATAAGAAAATATGGCAACATTAAACTTTCATGTGGCTGATAACTATTCTTCTATAATATTGTCCTAAAGCTCAACAATGACACATAGATTTGGATGACAAATAGATCTCTCGGCAATCTGATCATCAGCAACGGAAAAGCAGCGCTGGATATGGTGCCAGTGGCGAGGGGCATCGTGATGATAAGGGTGAGAAAAGGTGATTAGCATAATTGACGAGGTTTATTACTAGACGTAACGTTTAGAGAGAGCAACCAAATACAAATAAGGACATTCTGGGAATAAAAGTTGTGACATGGTTTACTTGGTTATGGACTTATTGAATAAGACCTAATTGATAATGAGCTCCTATAAAAGGCGCGGCCTGTAACCACACCAATTTTCTAAGTTTGGTTAGAAAAAATGTACAAATCGTATTTCCTTGGTTTTCATTTTTTTTTGTTTTTAGTGAACTCTTTTTGCCGTTTGATTAAAATTTTATATTTTTTTGATTCTTCAGAGTTTGAAAATATAAAAGTTTTATTTAATTTTAATAAAGAATCTCTAAATAAGAGAAAAAAATCATCTTAATTGGTTTTTTGGGATATTTTTTTTAGTGTTTTTTTTGGAATTACATGATTTTTAAAAATTTTTCGTACTTCTCTTATTAAGAAGAATCGAAAAAGTATATAATTTTGATAAAACTACAAAAAAAATCATTACAAACACTTGATTTTTTTTAAAAAGATTAAAAATTTCATAACCCAAACTGGGCCTAAAAGAGGCTAGCCCAACCTGAGTGAGGATTGAAATCTAAATAATTAAAAAAGGTCAGCTTACTTTAGAGCTAATTTAATTATTTTGATTTTTAGTCAATTTATTTATTGTTTGATGAAAATTTTATACTTTCTTAGAGAAATCTAAAATTGCAAGATTTTGATCTAATAAAAAGAATCCCAAAGATAAAAAAATTAAGTTCATAGATATTTTTCTAATTAAATTAAAATTTTGATATTTTTTAACTTTTTCTCATCAAGAAAAAGTATAAATTTTGATAAATTTACATTTATTTTTTGATGGCTGGTAAAAAGCACTATGTACTAAATATGAAAAGCTATCAAAAAAATAGCAGAATTAGGTACTTTTTGATTTTGAGTTGACGAAATGGTAAAAATCTATTTACTAATTTAATTTTTTTACCCCCCTTTTTCCCCTCGATAGTTACCGTCGGTGGCGGCCCCAGTACTTGTGTTCCCTAGAACACGCGAATTTGAGAGTTCAAATGAAATGGATTTACTTTTGTGATTTGATTTCATAGCTTAAACAAACTAATATTCACCATCCCTTTTGAGGGGATGCTTTTTTTGCATTGGAAAAGCACAAAAACACAATCCACTGTTCTCTCCGATTGGTAAAGAACAACAACTAATATTCACCCTGGGGTTGTTTGTTTGAAGGATGAGAGGAAGGAAATTGAGGATAGACATTCGTGGCAGTTCTACGGCTGTGTAGATAGCTTTTACTAGTCGTCCATCTAACCAGCGTTGCCCTATTTGCAATCACCGAAATAGTGAGACCGGCCGTCGGAGCTATTTTTGGAAAATGGCCCTCCGATGGTCAAGTTAAACGTCCAGAAATCTAGAGAGAGAAAGTGTATGTATGGTTCAATAGCAAAGTTGCGCGTACCTTTGTGAGAACAACAGTTCCCCTTTTATTGTCTAGCTCAGGCACGTGGCTTGACGCGCCAACTGTCTTGTCGACAGACTGCAGCTAGGCGAGTGCTCGTACGCGTCAACTGTTGTGTCAATGAGTAGGCGGCTGACTCAGTCATGCCCCTAAGGCTTGGCTAGTAGCTCATCGTCAACTGTCGACATCTCCATTCAGGCGTGGGGGTTGTCAGAAGGAACTCTGACGTGCAAGTCATCTTCTATCCCTTGACATCCCTCGGGATCGCCGCCATCCGTTGCCCCTCGTCCAAGTTTCTAGCGCGGTTATTGTTCTGAGTTTGCTGAACAATGACAGCTAAGGAGTAACGATGGCCTTAACTCAGACGACATTTGTCTTTGGCAGTAACTGCACTGAGCTCCGGCGTAAAGGGCCTCCGAGCTTGCTTTATAGCGATAACTTGAGGGAGACCTTTGCCTTAGCAAGGCCAGTGTTCAATAGTGCCTGCACTGAGCTCCGATGCATGGGGACTGGCGAACTTACTTCGTAGTGATAGCTTGGCGGAAGTCCGTGCCTTAGCAAATCCAGATTACATCATTGTATGATTTGTTCCCTTACAATTGCCCCTCCGTTCGCATGAGCTGGGTATATGCTCGCTGAGGTCATGTAAGTTGGACGTGCTCGTTCTTTGAGTTCGGTGCTTGGTGGGCAATGTGATGCCTACTAGCTGTCTTTCTTCCATCTGGATCTGTTTTTTTGCCATAAATACTGGAGCCACGTGTCCAAATTTGGTTAGAATGCGGGTATATTCGAGTATAGACGCCAAGGTCCCGCACCTGCCCCTAGGGCTCGTTTGCGGCTGAGCGGTCGCCACGTGCTCGTGGGTCTTGGGAGGAGATTACTAGTGCGTGACTTCACGCGCCCAATAAGACACATTCTTGCTTTTTCCCGCCTCTTCACCTTCCTTCTTTGGCATTTGTTTGGCTTCCTCGATCCACTACTATAACTCGAGGTTTTAAGAGCATTCTGGAGAGGGAAAGAGATACCTGTTTGCTGTTTCCGTCTGATAGTCCTTCCGACCGCCGTTCTAATTTTTGATTCTGTTCTTCGACGCTGATCTCCTTCTGAGCTTAACTTTGGTGAGCTTCTGATCCTTTATCTCTTTCCTACAATTTGTATATCATATCGTGATTCCAATTTGATATTTTTCCCGCACTTCTGTATTTGGAGTCTTAGATTTGCTTTGAATTTTTGATTGCTCGTTGTCTGCATTTGGTTTTCGAACTTTGGCTTGTTCGCCATTGTTGGAACTCTGTGTCTCTGTGAACTAGGTCATCATTGACTCGTTTTTCTTGATGAAGCGGGCTCGGGTTGCCCTATAGGATAGATGGACCTAGGGTTTTGTCCCCCAGGCCCTTCTATTGTTGAGATTGATTTGAGGCAGTAGGAAGGTCTGATAGTTGTCCCTAAGCTATAAGTAGCCTTGTTAGGGCAGAGTCCGGTGCTCTCATTGAGCTCATCTGAATCTGCTCCCAAAAGCTCATCATAACTGGCTGGCTGAGTTCGTTCTAACTGACTTGCTTATGTTTTCAGAACATGGAGTTGAACCGAGCTCAGCTGCTGGTCCATGATGATGAGGTTTTGGAAAGGTTTAGAGCCAAATACGACATCATTGGAAGCCTGGACAAAGATTTGTTTCTTGACGATTTTGTCTGGGTCTCAGGTGGTTGGGAGTTCCGGGATGGGGATGACAGCCTTTGGTCATTCTCAAGGTACAACATCCATTTTCCTAATAGTAAGTTTCTTTCATTGAGTCCGTGTTCTTTGTGCCTTGTAAAATTTTCCATATACTGTTGCTGATATTTGTATGTGTTGTTTGTGCAGATTTCAACGACAAGTTCAGAAAGATCATAATACATCACCTCAACAGAACTTCCCGTATCCATCAAGATCCTCCTCATGTCGTAGCCATTCATCTGAGTTTGATAACCAGGGGTCAGTATGGGGGTGTTGCACCCTCTTCAACTCAGCCTTGGTGAACGTGATGCTCCCTAGTTTGGATGTCGTTTGTCTTGTCTTCTTAGCCACTGGTTGGACAGAGAGAACCTCGTTCATTTGCCTGATCATTCGGATCTCTTCCCGGATTCTATTCTCAAGATCTGGGTGATTTGGGACCCTATCATGTGAATAGTACTCAGGAGGAGATCCTCTTCCTCGTTCGTAGTTCGGTCGGTGTCGTCATCTCCTTGGTCAAACCTTGGATTCAGTCTGACCTCGGCCTTCTCTGCTTAAGTCTTTTCCTCATTAACAAAATCCTTCAGGTGCCTGTCTCGAACCAGTTGGTCCAGGAAAACCTTAAGTGCCCAGCAGTTCTCTTTTCTATGTCCTTTTTCTTCATGAAAGGAGCATCTCTACCGTTGGTTTCGTCTTTTGGGGTCTCCTCCCATGGAAGAAGTATGACTTGTCTCGAATTCGGGCAAGGAGTTTATAGATTGGTTATTTGAAAACCACGTTGATCTCTTACCTCACCTGGTTCTCTGCATCGACCAGACTTTCTTTTTCCTTTTGAACGGGCCCTCTACCCTGGTGGTTGTCCCTGTAGCCTTCTATACCTGCTTGACATCGTTCTCCAGCCGGGCAAACATCTCGACCCAAGACATGAGGTGTTGAGCGTCAAATTTTCCCAGAGTCTTTCCCCAAGAGTCAGCCCAAGCTTATAGCTCGCCACTGCCAATTACTCGGAGTACTCCTCAATCTCAATGTACATCTCCCAGTACTGCTTGCTGTAGTTGCGGATCGATTCATTCTTGCCCTTCCTTAGTGTCAAAAGAGAACCTATGCCTTTTGACGCTTTGGTATTAATTACGAACCGAGTCACGAACGATTCAATCAGCTAGTGAAAGTTCTCAATCGACCTTGCAGGCAGTTTGTTAAACCACTTCAACCCGAGGTCACCCAAACTTGACGGGAACACCCGACACATCAGGGTATTCATATGATTCCAAAGAGCCATCATTTGCCTGACGTGGCTCATGTGGGACCTCGGATCTGACTTCCCATCGTACAAAGTGAACCTCGATGGTGTAAACTTCTCCGGTGGGTCTGGTACCTAGGGACGGTCTCCCTCTGCTCACTGCGAGTTGTGCGGACCACCCAGCCCCCATGAATAACCTTGTTGTTTGCTGCCGCTTTCCGGCCATTGAGTTTGGCTCGCAAATCCTTCTTTTGGTTACGCTTGGCGTTGAGCATTGTGCGGAAATCCACCCGGATTTTGTTCGATTGGGTGATCTTCTTTGCTTGCTTGTCGCCTTAGATTTGCTGTCCATTCGATTGTCTAGACGCACATGAGATTTATGCTGCCTCTTGTCTCAACCTTCCCGAGGAGGTAGGGTCGGTTCTCTAATCCGGCCTTTATTTTGCCCAGGTGCTGTAGCCTCGGCTGGCTTCATTAGCCTACTGTCAACCATAATTTGTGTTAGTTTGGCCAACTGCCTCTGCAGACGCTCGATGGTTATGTCCCGATTGTCTGCTCTTCCAAGGAGCAACCGACCGGGGTTTTGCCCAGAGGTGTCCCTAGCCGCCCTCTGTGCGTCCTCCAATAGTTTACCCCCTTTACGCCAAGGCGTTTTGGGCGCGTGAGGGATCTCCCTATGAGTTTCATGACTACCGGAACAGTTGCTGCTTTGCGATGCCATTAGAACTGCTTTGCGAATGTCTATAATCGATTTTCCATAGACGGTGCCAATTGTGGGGTTATTTATTTGAAGGATGAGAGGAAGGAAATCAAGGATAGACACCCGCAGCGGTTCTACGACTGCGTAGGTAGTTTCAACCAGTCGTTCATCGACCAGCGGCTAGAGCTATTTCCAGAAAATAGCCCTCTAACGGTCAAGTTAGACGTCTAGAAATCTAGAGAGAGAAAGTGTATGTATGCTTCAATAGCAAGGTTGCGTGTACCTTTGTGAGAACAACAATTCTCCTTTTATTGCCTAGCTCAGGCGCATGGCTTGACGCGCCAACTGTCTTGTTACTTGATAGACTGCAGCTCGGCGCGTGCTCGTACGCGTCGACTGCTGTGTCAATGAGTAGGCGACTGACCGAGCCATGCCTCTATGGCTTGACTAGTAGCTCATCATCAACTGCCGACGTCTCCATTCGGGTGTGGGGATGTCAGAAGGAAATCTGACGTGCAAACCACATTCTGTCCCTTGACATCCCTCGGGATCGCCACCGGCCGTTGCCTCTTGTCTAAGCTTCTAGCGCGGTTATTATTCCGATCTTGCTGAACAGCGACAACTAAGGTGTGACGATGGCCCTAGCTCAGACGACATTTGTCTTTCGCAGTAATTGCATCGAGCTCCGGTGCAGAGAGCCCCCGAGCTTGCTTTGTAGCGATAGCCTGAGGGAAACCTCCACCCTAGCAAGGCCAGTGTTCAATAGTGCATGCACCAAGCTCCAGCGCATGGAGACCGCCGAACTTACTTTGCAGCGATAACTTGGTGGAGGCTCTTGCTCTAGCTAGACCATATTACGTCATTGTATGATTTATCTTCTTACATACCCTCCGATTGGTTGTATTTGCAAAACATGCGTGGCAAAGAGCGGTATATATATATGAGCCAAAACTTTTCTATCTTTTTGACAAATCCAACAATAATAAAAGTTGATTAGAGTACTCAAGTCTTCTCCGTCACGAAGAGTATCCACGTCAGCTTAGTTAAATATATTTTTTAAAAAAATATTTTTGAAAAATTGTAATATCAAATTAGCTAAAACAACTTATCGATTTTTTTCCAATTTTTATTAAGAAATAACTAAACACTATTTATTTGTATATACATTTTATTTTTTTTTACAAATAAAGAAGTTGATGGAATTAATATAAAATAAGTTACTGGTTAAAAAATAGTAATTATTAAATATTAATTTAGCTCAAATATAATGATATGGGACTCATGTTGATACTCTTAAGTATATCTATTTTTTATAGCTAGTTATTTATACACCCATTTTTTCTTTAATTTGTTTTATATTTATTAAGAAAATTTTACCAAATTATTTTTACAGAACGAAAAATATTTGAGTAAAGTAAGCATTACATAAATTTACCATAATACATCAAAATATGTGTGCCATTGAAAAAAGAAAAAAAAATTAAAATTTCTCCTAAACTTTCACTCAAATGTCCCATACACATATTTTTAAAAAACATCAATTAAATCTCTAATCTTCTGAAATATTCAGCAATTTGGCCCCACCGTTACCTCCCATCAGATTTTCTGGCCCAACCTATCCACATCAACGTTTGGGAGAAAAAATAGTCATTTCCTCTCAATCGTCAAGGCATTGTAGATTTACTAACTATTTTTTGTGCAAAATTCTAGTAATTTATATTATTTGAACCCTAATTTTACTAATTTACTAGTGATTAGATAGAGAACCCCTATTTAAAAGCCTTAATCTATTTTTACCTTTTATTTTCATCGATTTTGTATATATCCAGTCCACATATGCAAAATGCCACTAAAATTTTCCTCCAAAACGTTTACATGGATGGTTTTGGCCAAAAAATATAGCAGGAGTTAATATCGGGGGGTGAATTGATGAATATTTTAAAAAATCAGTGGTTTAATTAACATTTTTAACAAACAAGCGTGTACGAGATAATTGGATGAAGTTTTTAGAGAGATTTTAGTTTTTTTCTTAGAAAACTGAGGAGTCCAAAAAATAATATTTGAGGGGTCTAAAATGAACGTGACCATATCTAAAACAAAAACGACAAATTACACTTGAGTTCGATTATGTCATGCATTAAATTCGAAAAAAAACCCAATCTTAACCTTTTATTTATTTTCCGTATTAAAAAAACTTGTAATTATCTCTCATCTTAACAAAAAAAAACTTGTAAATAACAAGACATGAAAATCAATTCTACTTTGGTCATTTTCTGGGATCTAATGTCTACGCCTACCAAAATTAAGTTTAGGCCCAAGATATTGCATGACTTGACCCAAATTGGTCAACTCGGCCCAAGTTAAGTTTAGGCTGAAGTTAGACCCGTCCAAATTGGTCCGCTCGTCCCAGTAACATTCGTACCTTTATGGTCTACTTCTTGGCAAAGTCCATTTCTGGGCCAAATAATTAATCTGGCCCAATGAATCTAGTTCCTCGCTGAACCCATACTTCGTTCCATTTCTAGGCCAAAATTGTCGAACTCGGTCTAATATCTGAGGCCATTGATGGAATAAATGTGGATACGAGTATAAAAGGACAACGACATAGCTTGACTTACACAGATTCTTAAAGCTGGTTTATACTTTTTTTTTAATACTAAAACTACCATTTCATGCTGGTAACTAACTGCTTTATAATTACAATAACGGCTAGATAAATAGAAAAAACAAAAACAAAATCAAACCATTTTCTGAATCAATTTTGATAAAATACCTTATCTTGCACAGTTAATTGATATGATTTTCGAGTTTTTTTTTATCTTTAGTTAACTTTTTTAAGTTTTTAATTATTTTTTTTTTACTTTTTCAGTTTCTTTAGACAAAATAAATTGACGTTATAAAATTTTCATCTATTTAAAAAGAAGTGCACTAAAGACAAATAAATTATTTTTACTAGACAAATAATCTTTTTTTTTTGTTTAAGTGATTTTTTTAATTCAATTTAATTTTTTTCAAATTTCTTTCGTTAAGAGGAAAGAGAAAAATAAAAAATTTTGGATCAAATTGAGAAAAAATTAACTAAAAAATAAAAAAATAAAAATCAAATGAGCTAAATTTACTAACAAAAAAGCTAACCCCCCATTCCCTGCAAAAGAGATGGGACCCCCGACCGCGCTTATGACTCGTCCGTATCGTCTCTCGTGCCGTATCCATTCTCGTTTAGGTCGACCGCTCTACGATGGCTAAGCTTTTTTCGAGAGAGCTTGAGTGGGGTGGGCTTGGACTTGAATGACAAAGGTTTCCGAATTCTAATTATTAATGTCGTTGTTATACTCCCGCCGCATTGATATTCTTTGAACAGCGGTTGCGCTTTGAAATCAAGGTAGTTGTTTACTTGCTCAACCATAATACCAGGCCCCTATCAATGACAGGTAAATTGTGCTATAAAGTACTATAATATCATCCCGTATGGGTTTATCCTCTCTCTTATCTTCGATCAAGCTACTTCGTTCCTTCTGTGATGAGAAATTCCCTAACGAAAGCTAGCCTTCTTCCATCGGATGCATTATCTAAAGGGCAGAGGTTGGGTAAACATGCTACAGATTCCGTAGTTCCATTATTGGATTAGCTTACATTACCAAAGGTTAGAGGAAATGTCGTAGATCTCAGTTGAGAGACTGAATGCGGATACTTTTTTTTAAGAATGAAAAAGGAAAAGAAAGACTTCGTCCCACTCTCGGATAATGAAATCACCAAATGCTGCTCGACGAGCCTCTCCCTGAAGAAAAAGACACTCCGTCCTAACAACACTTTCCTTACCCGTTGTGCTCTGTCTGAGATAAGGAGCAAGAGGCTAGACGGAAGACCTCTAATCTACCAATCAATCTAGCTAGCATCCTATGACTTTTGTTCCATAGGCCAATAACCCGAAAGCGAAAGGAAGTATTTACATCTCCTGCCAATACCAATAGGTGTAAGATAGAGGTTTAAAGCTCTCTTGGCAGCCTCTACGCTACGCCCGGTTCACTCTTTTCAAGCATAAGGGCTTTACCCGCTCAACCATCAGAAGAGGGCTTTTCCCATCATGCAACCCAAATCAACAATATGGTAAAACATTGAAACAGATCGAAAGGCTATAAACGTTCACTTTTGAAAAAGTGGTGGGGTTAATGCCACGGTTATAATTGTTTGGGCCACGACAATTTGTTTCAACTGACTGTTGGAAATTGTATGCTCATCATGTCTAAATATTTAATTATAATTTGGAATGAGAATTTATTTTATCATACAATTGAATGTTGTTCTATTATATCATGAGATGATATAACCCTAATTTATCTAGAGTTACGATAAATGTGTTAAAATGAGATTTGCTCATAGGAGATATCAATCATTGATCCTAGTAACTTTAATTGAGTTCATAGTCGGTGATGAGTTTGGACGTCTCATCTGTGAATACATTCACTGTTTGCAATTGAATCTTATTCTTGAGAAATGGTGAACTCAAGTTCTTGATATTGTTCACTTTGATTTACCAATAAGTGAGGCTAATTGAGGTCAACACCTCGGTATCTTGGGTGATCATTGTTAGGTCTTTGAGAACACTTAATTCTTAATATGAAATCTCACTCTCATTTAGGAGAGATAGGGTATCAGTTATGAGTTAGTTCATTCATTTAGTCATTGAAATTCGGATCCAATCTTTTCCATTAATTATTTATCGAAATGAAAACTTGTTGTTTTGGTGACTAAATGGAAAATGGATTATCAATCATAAGAGTTAGAAATAATTAAGGTTTGATAGATAGTTAATTAATCCAAACCTAATTATGGGTACCCATGCAGAGGGGTTTTAATTGTGATATTAAAATAGCAATAAGGGTATTGTAGTTCTTTTGTTTTGGAGTACAATTCATGTTATTTAATAAAATTAATTTAGATTAATTAAATTACTAAATTAAAGTTTTGAGATAACTAGGACTTTTAGTAATTTAATTGAAGCCAAACTAAGACTCCCTAAGATTCATTTTCTTACCCTAATTAAAGACATAGCCTATATATAAAATAAGTGGGCTACCAATCCTTATAATTAATTTCTCTACATATTTTTTACGAAAAGAATTGAGAGCCCACACTATAGAAGGATTGGTTAGGGTTGAAGAAAAAAGGAGAAAAGAACAAAGGGTCTAGGAGACTAAAAAAAATAAATCCTAAAGTGCTTAGGACTAGAGTTTTATGAAAAACAAGATTGTTGAAATTTACAAAAAATAATCACAGCAGGCTGTTTTTTTTTTTAAGAACAAGCACTTAGAGGCAAGGTAGTGACCAAAGTAGTGAAAAAAGCAAGCAAGTAGCAGTTGCGCCACTGCAGGCAACCGTCACGTCTACAGACAGCAGACAACGCTTAGGCTAGGCAACAACCCAACCAAGCCACAGGAGCAGCCCATGCAGCAAGTAAAGCCACAAAGCAGTAGTAGAAGCAAGCGCACCACAAGGCAGTCAAGAAGCAACACAACCACATTAGTCACCGCAGTCGCAGCCGTAACCACCCAAGCAGCCGCACTCATAACAATTGTAGCAGTAGGGGCTATAGGAGACAACAAAGTTTGCAGCGATACAGTTGAGGGTTGTAGTGATTCGTGTTTCAATTCTTGATTTTCTTGTGATCGTTAAGGTATATCGAACTCCCTCTTGATCAAAGCTGTTTGGTTTACACGGCTTAAGGTCTGAAAATTTAAAATTTAAAATTTAACTTCTGTTGCGGTACATTCCCTTCACTGACAACTTTACTTTTCTCTCTTAGCACTTTTAAGTAAAATATTATCATATTTTCATAATCAAATAACACATGCTTTCATCATAAAACTTTGATGAAGGAGGAATGCAATGATGATGGTATTAAGGGGGAAAATGATAATTAGTCATCATCAATGTCA
>BRYF01000004.1:11065000-11067500 GCA_030159135.1 Actinidia polygama | reverse complement strand
AAATTTTCAAAGCTTAAAAGAAACAACAATGTAAATTTATAATCTAAGTAAAAAGATTCACTTAAAACAGAAAAGTAGTTTAAACTAAGCTAAATGTCAATTTTGAAGTTTCAAAAGGTTTTATGCTTAGACATTCTGTAAAATGTCAGGCTCATTTTTGGTTTGAAACAGCATTGTACCCCCAAAAGGTAAATTTATAAAATTACCAATTTATTTTTGATGGCCCCTATTTTTAATCTCATCTTCCTGAAATCTTTTCTTTTGGTTGTGGGACCTTCACAAAATCTAAACCCAAGAAAAAAAACAGAAAAATTTTTACACTTTTTTTTTATACCAAATGCATTTATTTTTTATCCTTATTATGGAATGCATTTGATAAAAAAAAGAATAAAAAATAAATTATCAAATACATTTTATAATAAGGACAAAAAATAAAATATATTTGATAAAAAAAAGAGTGCAAAAATTATTTCCCAAAAAAAATGGTGGTGTCTTTGAGACTTTGGTTATAGCCTAAAACGAGGCCCACCAAGACAGCTGTAGCTCTGGCTATGGTGGCATGGTCTAACCAAGAGCCGCTTACAATTAACTTCCAAGTAGACATTTTATCTACGTGACGTCACAAGTAATTTAACGTACCATAAGATTAGATGGTCCTGGACCTCCTGGTTTTGGGTTGCCATGAGCCCGGTGCCTCTATATAAGGCTTCACACGCCCTCGCACTTGTTTCCATTGAAACACAAGAAAAAGATATGGAAGAAGAAAAAAGATCCCACACACAGAGAGAGAATAAAAGGTCTTGAACTTTAATTTTCACTTCTTTTTTTGTTTTTTTCTAGTTTCACGAACATTAAATGGCGGCATCTGTCGAAAACCGGCAGTTCAGTCGCCTCGAACCGGGTCTATCCGGCGTGGTCCGCTCCGATTCACCGGTCCGTGGTTGCACCTTCCCCTCCATGCACGAAATGACCCGACCAGTGAAACAGGCCGTTCCCAAATATGAATCGTCGAGCGACGACGAGGCTGAGAATGAATACGAAGATATAATTAAGAAGGGCAAAATCGAATTGGAACCGTCGGTTTCGGATCCAAGAGACGAAGGAACCTCCGATAATTGGGTGACCCGTAACCCGTCCATGATCCGACTAACAGGGAAGCACCCGTTCAACTCGGAGCCGCCCCTTACACGGCTCATGCACAACGGATTCATAACCCCGGTCCCGCTCCACTACGTCAGGAACCACGGCCCGGTCCCGAAAGCTACCTGGGAGACCTGGACCGTTGAAGTAACTGGGTTGGTTAAAAACCCGACCCGGTTCACAATGGACCAACTGGTATCGGGCTTTCCGACCCGGGAGTTGCCGGTAACGCTCGTGTGCGCTGGTAATCGCCGCAAGGAACAAAACATGGTCAAGAAAACAATTGGATTCAACTGGGGCGCGGCCGGGATTTCTACTTCGGTGTGGCGCGGCGTACCGTTACGATCCGTGCTCAAGCGGTGCGGGATCCTCAGTCGTCGGAAGGGAGCGCTCAACGTGTGCTTCGAGGGCGCGGAGGATTTGCCGGGCGGAGGTGGGTCCAAGTACGGCACGAGCATCAAGAAAGAGTTCGCGATGGATGCATCGCGAGACATCATATTAGCGTACATGCAGAACGGTGAGCGTTTATCGCCAGATCACGGGTTCCCAGTGAGGATGATCATACCGGGTTTTATTGGTGGGCGTATGGTAAAATGGCTCAAGCGAATCATAATAACAACTCAGGAGTCGGACAATTATTACCATGTCAAAGACAACCGGGTACTTCCGTCCCACGTGGATTCTGAACTCGCCAACGCCGAAGGTAACCGTTTACTACGAGAAATTATTGGAAACTCCTTGAATAACGCCATGCGGTTCCATTTCTCCAATCAAAAACTGCCATTTCTCTAATGATTTATTGAGTGCAATATTGACAATATCATTTTTCAAATCACCAGCCAATGAAAAATCAGAGATAATTTACTAAACCCCGACGATATATTTATCAGCCTTATGGTAAATATTTACTCTTTTTTGTGATTAGAGTTGGGAGCTTTTGTGCAACACCAGAGTGTTTCAAGACCACACAATAATTTCCCGTTTTGTGTACTACGAAGAGTCGACATCCTCGGACTTGCTTTGTTTTATTATGAATTGTTTTCTAAGAGAAATGTTATGGTGTATGCAGCTTGGTGGTACAAGCCAGAATACATCATCAATGAGCTCAACATCAACTCAGTGATCACCACGCCCTGCCACGAAGAGATACTGCCGATCAACTCGTGGACCACCCAGATGCCTTACACGTTGAGGGGCTACTCCTATTCTGGTGAGCCGTAAACCATAGAATAACCTCCTTTTTCAATTTTATTTTTTGACGTCTCTTTTCATGTATTTACAAATGAAAGTGGGAAATAAAATAGACCCATGTTGTGTGATGGGGATCTGAGATACTTGGCCTCTCTTTCATTTTCTGCCG